>JASWHV010000007.1:89882438-90194819 GCA_030760725.1 Neostapfia colusana | reverse complement strand
GCTAGTTACATGTTAAAATGTTGCTGATTGAAAGTTGGATATTGATTGTTAATGATATGTTGTAGCTTAGTGCTAACTAAAGTTCTTTTCAACTTTGGGCAAAGTACATGAGAGAAATGCGTTTCTTGTTTGATTGCGGCTCTCTCATGTGCCTTAGCGTAAAGTTCTCCACAACCTGCTGCTAAAACTTGAAAGTAAGGTTCTACTAATTAGGCGAGTCCTTGCAAATGATTTTTACCTCATGCAACCCATCACCCTCATGTAGAAGTTTCATGTTTAGGTGAGACGGGTCAGACTTGCTGAGCCTTCGTGCTCACTGCTTGTGTTTGAAGCTTTTGCAGGGTTCTATGAGGAAGGGACTCCCGAAGAGGAGACGGAACCCCAGGAGGGGAACCCCGTCGAGTGGGAGTCGTGCACGCCGCAGAGTTAGTGTGCGTGTGTGCTAGCAAGGACACGTTCGAGGGCTGAACGTGCACTTGATGCTTAGTCTACGCCCGCGAGTGTGGACTAAACTTATTTTGATGTAAACATGTTGATAAACTTGTTTATGTAATAAAGCTTCCGCTTCCGCTTTGTACCTTTGACGTGTGTTATACGGTGTTGTGCAACGCAGCACCCCTCAGCGTGATCCTGGCTCGACAGGACCAGTGGGGTCGTGTCAGCGATGTAAAAGCCCAAGAAAAGGGACTTGCAAAAATTTTTATGCACCTCACAACACAACAGTTTTGTTGTGGGTAGAGTGTGAAATATTGTGAAGAGCAAGTGGCCTCCATCAAAAGAATGATTAGAGGGGAAAGTCTTCACTTTCACAAAGTATGGTTTCTACACTTAAACATGAGAGGTTGAGCTCACACCTAGAATTTAAAAAGTCTTGGGAAGGTTCAGTCCAAAGCTCATGCAAATTCAACACTTTTTGAGGCACTTTTGGGTTATTTCAAAAAGAGGCCAATTTGAGTGTAAATTCAAATTGCAGCAACTTTCATCATCCAAATTCAAAAGTTAGCTCCATATCTACACTCAGCACATTTTTCTGAGTAAACCCACCAATTTCCAGCCCCATTGGAGCTCCTCTTGTCAAGAGCTAAATTTGCTAGAATTCAAAACTGAATTTGAATTTCAGTTTGAATATGAAGCAAACTTGACCAAACAAAGTTTGAATTTGAGAATTTAAATTCAAACAAAGACTTGGGAGCTAAGTCTCACATTAAATTGTGAGTAGCTGGGGGGATAATTAACAAAAACAGAAAAGAAATATTAGGGGAAAAGGAGAAAGGGGGAGGCCCACAGGTCAGTGGCACACTGGAGGGGCAGTCGGTTGCTGCAGCCGACCCCGACTTCGCGCGCAAGGCAGTGAACGGCGGCGAGCCACCGAGGCAGCGATCGGCCACCTCACGGTGCCAAACCGCGGCTTAAAGGCCAGCGCACAGCCCACGCCGCCTTCCTCCTGCTTTCCAAACGAGACCCCCCCCCTACCGAGCTCTTTCCTCGTTTCCGCGCGAGCACAGAAACGCCGCCCTCTCTGATCGCCGGCGTCCGGCCAGCACAGGCGCGCTCGTGCCCGACGAGCCACACAAGAAAGGACCGCCTTAAGGTGCTGAGTCTTCTAGTCCCTACCGTTCTTCATTTCATGGGCTGTCGAGGGAGTATTTCGCCGGGAAAGCTTCGGGTGTTTTGAGACCGAGCTCCCACAAAATCCCAAAATTCGTGGGGGTTAGCTCATCACCGGGCAAACCGAGTCATGCACCCGCTCTATACACGGCCACGACCACCTAGGATCCAAAACCATCGAAAACCATCGAGCCTTTGCGCTGATATCCAAGTTTTTCGAGCAACAGTCGATATCGGGCCTAGGTCGACGGTGAGGTCCCAGTTCCGGCTATTTCCATGGCCAAACAAGCTCATATTCGTGCGCAGCATGCCACGGTGGAGCTGTAGGGGCAAACCGCTTGAGAAATAAGGCCCGGAGTAGCCCGGACGACGTCACCGGAGCAGAGGGAGGCTCTGTCACCGTCGCGGGCATAGTTCCGGCCATTGCCGAGCTCCGGTGAGGGCACCAGCGTGTTCTCCGAGTCGATTTAGGCACAGGCGGCAAGTTTTGTCAAAGGTCGGGCGGGGAAACGCCCGGCGGCGAGCGCTCCGGCAAAGCGCCGCCGCGGGAACTGCGGGAGAGCGCGAGGTAGACGAAGGGGGGCCGGGTCCGCCGGTCAGCCTCTGACCTCGCGCGGGGATCGGGTTTGCGGCCGGGATTCGGTGCGGAAGCGCGGGTAAAACCCCGTGGGCCGCGGTGTGGCCGCTTTCTGAGTGGACCGGCTCGAGGAGTGGGTCCCACCCGCAGGGTTTAAACATTTTGGAATTTCCAGTTTTAGTGTAAACTTTAGAACCCCATAACTTTTGCTAGGAAGCTCCAAATTTAGTGATTCAAATTGGGTTGGATTCATCTTGCCTAGCTCTGTCCAGATATATAACCCAATTTGTATGAAACCCATTAATTAATTCTGGAAAATTCTTTAAAGCTTTTCAGCAAAAGAATTTTAGAGGGAGTTTGGTTCATCCAAAAATCCCCAAATTTTGCCAGAATGTTCTTTAGGACATTAGTAAACCCCTGTAAAAGTCTCAGACCATTTGGAGTTGATTTTGTCAGAGCAATTTAAATTGGAAGGTGCTGTGTTCATTTGAATGCAGAAACATTTTCAGAGAATTTCCAAAACTTGGAAATTCAATTCTGGGCAAACCTTGACTCCAAAAATGCTAGGAAAATTCATGCAAACTCTATGAGCTATAATAGAAATTGTAGTTCATTAAGTTGAGCATGAACAGGGGTATTACCTCAGAATTAATTCTTCCTTGCTGATTTGCCAAGAGAATTATTCTGAGCAAACCACTCCATGAAAAGTGCTAGTGTTTGGTCCAGAGAGTTTTCTTGTGACAAGGAACTCACACAAAAATTCTCAGCTCCATTGGAGCTCTAGATCACCCCTGTCCTGTTTACCCACTTAAGGAATTAAGATGGAAAAGGGAGAAAACCACTTAGCACTTAACCATGGGACTAAGCCCAAGCCAAACCACCAACACCAGTTCATATTTAAATTCTTAAACAAAGTTCCAGGTGTGAGAGGCTGGTTATTAGCACTAATAGTAGAAGTCTTACTCTAAACCTCACATTTGCATCTAAATTAACATGTAGTATTTCATTAACGTGTAGCCGTTGAGGAAGAGACTCCGGAGGTGCTGGACTTCCTCCTTCCGGACGAAGAACTAACTCCTGACCAGCAGCAACAAGGCAAGCCCCGGTTTGCATTAACCATTTTTAAAAGTTTTACTTTGTTTACATGTGTCATATGAAGTATGTATGTGCATTAGGTATAGGATGAATGAAACCCCACTTGCATAACCAAAGGTTCCTAAAAGAGTGAGGGTAGTGTCAAGGACCTCGAGTAGAAAGGCTATGCTTAATGAGTCATAGGACTTCGGTACAAGTCGAGTAGTTGGAATCTACTCGCGAGATAGGCTGGGAACACACGGGTTCGGTTGAGTGATGTGAGATCACTTTAGTAATAAAAATGAGACTAGGCAGGGGCTAGGGCGCAGCAAGAGAGAGTCTTGTGTGCGCAGCCCTGCCCGTGTCGATTGAGGACCGATCCGTGTGCGGCCCTGCTGAACAAGTATTGAACGTACCGAAGGCATATCGGATATATGGGCCCCGATAAACCGATGTAGCCTAAACCTCCGGGCGTCGAGGCATAGCACACCGATTTATAGGTGTAGGTTGAGGGCAGCAAGGTGGAAATCTGCCAACGGGCATAGAGAGATGCTCCGTGTGGGGAACCTCCTGCTCGTTTCGGTGCGACCGGTTCGACGTTTGGGCTGTTGGGTGAAAGGTTGTCCCGTACGACATCGAGTGAGCGTGCTGTGCAGCTCCACGGGTGGGCGTACGTGACGTGCTCTTTGGGTTTTCCCTGCAGGTGTATATCGAGTCGATTCGCCGTCCCTCGCGGTGACGAGTACTGCTTGTTCACTGCGTCGTAACGTAGACTAATGGATGAAATATGTTGATTCAATGATGCTGATTGATATAATTGTATTGCTACATGTGTGCCACCAAATACTGCTTACTAAATTTCAGATTTCATGAACTGTTAACTTGTTGCTAAAAGATGAACTAAGGATGAACTTGTAGGCGTGTCCTTTTGCTGAAATGTTACTATCCTATGTCCATTGTACTCCTCATGTAGAGTTTCATGCTTAGGTGAGTCGGTTAAGCCTTGCTGAGCCTTCGTGCTCACGGTTGCTGCTTAAGTGTTTTTCAGGTGAGGAGCCACCCACGGACTCGGAGTACGAGTCCACCGGCGAGGGTTACCCTCCGTCGGGGACCACGGCTGAGTGGGAGCCGTACACGCCGCGCTGAGCTGAGACGTGCAGCTAGTGTGGGTTGCCCTAGGGCTGGGCAACCGACTTTTGCTAAATAGGCGGGCGTGAGTTGTATAGTGTAGTCTTCCGCTGTGTAATAGAACAATAATTATAACTGAAGTTTGTACTTGTTTGTACAGTTTCAGCTGTTTTTCCCATGTAATATATTGTGTTCTTATGACGTGTGCTGTCGGGTGTCGCATCGCGCGGCACCACCCTCTGCGATCCTGGATGAGCGGATCCCGGTCCGCCACAGCCTGGTATCAGAGCTGCAGTGGGGATAGCACCGTACTAAAGGACGGCATTATGGGAAAAACTTAGGTATACGGTGAGGATTCGGTAGTTGCCCAAGTAAGGACTATATTAGCATAGTTACTTAAAGTGGCAAGACTAACTTATATGTTATAATTCTGAATTTCAATTATGTAACGACGCACCTACGCTCTGGTAAGTATGGTAAGGAACGCCACCGAAAGCGGTTCAATTTCGGTTAGCTCTCCCTGACGAGGAACGTGGTTCGGGGATTGATCTCACAGCTTGGTGTGAGACGTCAATATGAACCTCTTGGACTCTTCATGTTCCTGAGTTCATATGAAACGCTGATCCCTAGCGTGCATTAGGCAAGTAAGTGGAGACCCCATCGTGTGGTCAGTAACGCGAGAGTGTGTTCGTCTGGAAATAGCCCAGGAGGACATACGCAGCGCTTGCCATCGGCGTGCCCTGCAGGGCAGTAGGTGGTATCTGTTGGGTTGATAACATTCCCAACCGTGACGACCCGTTCATGACATACTCGGGTTCCCCGTCGTGTGGTGTTGAAACACGATCACGTGCCTTGAGACGTGACTTAGCTCAAGGACGGCCGTATGGAAATGATACGGGCGTTTGTATTTACTTTTAGATATGGAACTGCCTGAAATGAACAAACTTTGATTGCACCATCATTGTGTGGTCTTCTGCAGGTACTAACCACGTATTGTATCCGTGTAGAAAACGTGTGCGAGAGACCGTTTAGTGCCACACTCGAGACGTATATACCGGTATGATCCGGTTAGGATTTTCTTTTGTGAGGAACGTAGTACCGAGATATTGTAGGCATATGCATGAGTATAATGATAACGAAGAATTAAAAATCTATAGGTTCAACAGTTAGGACCCTGGTCGGGTATAAGAATGAGATAGGGATGAGTGTAGTTCCAAAAAGACTGAAAAACAGAGTACTCGGTTTTTGGACAGCAAGTTTGCTGATCTTCAACAGAGCATAACTCACAGGTCTTTTAGCCCAGGGAGGTGTGCTACATAGCTCTGGAAAGGTATTGAAGTACTCTACAACTTTGTTGTAGACTTCCAGAGCTGAAACTCACCTGAAGATGGCTTAAAGCCCAGAGAAATGTAAACTGTCCAGAACCAGGGCAGAGTAAAACATCCTCTGAACTGATCTGTTTTTCAAATATAACTCCCAGTAGAAAAATCTAAAATTGTCATATAATACATCCTTAGAAATAGTAGAAGATGTTTGACATCTTTGCAATTCAAAGTTTCTGAAGTTTCAGCACAGAATTTAGTGGAAACCAGGGTTGGAAACAGCTACTTCCAAGGGAGGTGCTGTTAAAATTCTTCCAGAAATTCTGCTAACTTTGAATTAATATAACTTTCTAATTAAAGCTGATCTGGGGCAAATGAGTACTCGTTGGAAATATACTAAGGTTAACTTTAACTTTGGTATTCAACTTGAGTCATGAAAATGCCCATAACCGGATCAAAAACTTGGAATAGGTAGAAACTGGTCATTCTGACGGAAGAATGACAGTTGAACTCATTAGAGAGGGTGTTGTACCCTAAGGGCGATACTAATGTCTCGTAGAGACCAAACCCAGTTATGGTGAGCTTCCAAAGAGGGGGTTCATCAAGTTGGATTAAACTAACTTGTGTTTGGTCTGGTAATGGTGTAGCTTGTGCAAAGTTATTACATTATCTACTTACGAGATATTTCGCATGTGTTGTTGTCATAATGTTTTTCCGCCCAGTTCTATTGGACTGCATGCAAAATGTTGCGGGACTGATGGTTAATGTCGTATGGTTGCAGATGGTTCGTACTAGGACCACGCACGAGGTTGGTGGCTCTAGCCAAGGTGGAGGCGATGACTCCCAGCCACCGGCCTACGACAGCACCCCGCAGCAGCAGCCACCACCGCCGCCTCCGCTTACTCTAGCGGATGTGATAGCGGCATTGGTGGGAGGTCGTGAGGAGCAGACCGACCTGCTCCGCACGATCGTGCAGAATACGTCCCAGGCGGGAGGACGTCAAGAGCGAGGGCCTCGTGAGCCCCGCGAAGTGTCGTACTCGGATTTCATGAGTACGCACCCTCCAGTGTTCACCGAAGCCGAAGAACCACTGGAGGCGGACAACTGGCTGCGGACTATCGAGTCCAAGTTCGGGCTGCTCCAGTGTACGGAGCGGCAGAAGACGCTGTTCGCAGCACAGCAGCTCCACGGTGCCGCTGGTGCGTGGTGGGCGAATTATGTCGCCTCACGTCCGGCTGGCCATGCCGTGGAATGGCAAGAGTTCCGGGAGGCGTTCCGCGCCTATCACATTCCTCCCGGAATAATGAAGAGAAAGTTCCAAGAATTTTTGGAACTGAAGCAGGGCGGGAGGAGTGCCCACGACTACTCCCGTGCCTTCAACCATCTGGCGCAGTATGCGTCAGACTACATCTCCACGGAGGAGAAGAAGAGGGAGCACTTCTATCGGGGGTTACATCCCGAAATGAAGACCCACCTCGTACAATGGAACCGCGGCACATTCAACGATCTAGTCAATGCCGCCATCATGCAAGAGGACGCTCAGCGGGAGTTAGCAGCTGAGCAGAGGAAGCGTAGCGCTCCACCTAGCAGCGGTGGGAGTGGCGCTCCCCAGAAGTACCGTATGGTGTATCGGACACCATCCGGGCAGCAGTGGCAACCACCGGCGCGACCGCAACGGTTCGGGGGACGTCCCTTTCAGGCACCTCCGTTCCGTCCGCCGATGCCACCACCAAGACAGCAGCAGCAGCAGACGGTACCCCGGGCGTTTCCACCGCCACAACGCGCCCCGGGTTTCCGCCCGCCGATTAGCGGGGGACCACCCCGTTTCACCTGCTTCATGTGTGGCCAGGCGGGCCACTTTGCGAAGGACTGTCCCCAGGGGCAGCAGAGCAGCGGGCAAGCCCAGTTTCAGGGCGGTGCTCGAGGCCGACCTCCGGCGAAGAAGGTTGGTCAGCGGACTGGAGGCGTCCGCAACCTCGACAGTGAGGACGCCCCAGAGGGAGACAACGTGCTGGCGGGTACGTTTACTCTCAACCATCAAGCCATAGTCATATTATTTGATTCGGGTGCAACCCACAGCTTTATAAGTGCATCCTATGTGGCTAAACATCAATTGCAAGTCTTCCCAACCGACTGCACTTATATGATCTGCTCACCGGGAGGGAAGATTTCAACTAATATGATGGTTCCAAAGGCACCTCTGTGCTTAGGTGGGAAACTATATCCCACCACCTTGATCATCCTTATGGGACAAAAGATTGATGCAATCTTAGGGATGTCATGGCTGCAATACCATGGCGCTGTCCTAGAGACTCGGACACGGACGGTTCACCTAAATTCTCCATTCCACCGTCCGCATTCCATGGTGTTAGACACGCCAGTCCGGGAAGTTTTAGCAATTAATAATGCTGAAGTTCTCAAGTTAGAAGACATCCCCGTAGTCCGGGAATATCCCGACGTGTTCCCGGACGATCTTCCGGGCATGCCACCTGAGCGGGATGTTGAGTTCAAGATCGAGCTCGCACCCGGGACTACGCCCATATCACGGAGACCATACAAGATGGCTCCAAATGAGCTGGCGGAACTGAAAGAACAGCTCAATGATCTGTTGAGCAAGGGTTTCATTAGGCCGAGTTCCTCTCCTTGGGGATGCTCGGCGCTATTTGTAAAGAAGAAGGATGAAACCCTGAGGCTGTGTGTGGATTACCGGCCGCTCAACGCCGTCACCATCAAGAATAAGTACCCCCTGCCCCGTATTGACATCTTGTTTGATCAACTTGTGGGGGCAAGTGTATTCTCAAAGATGGACCTTCGCTCTGGATATCACCAGATCAAGATCCGGGCGGAGGATATTCCGAAGACGGCGTTCTCGACGAGATACGGCTTATACGAATATCTCGTCATGTCCTTTGGTCTCACAAATGCTCCAGCCCATTTCATGTATCTCATGAACTCGGTGTTCATGCCGGAGCTGGACAAGTTCGTGGTAGTGTTCATCGACGACATCTTGGTTTACTCCAAGACCGAAGCTGAACATGCCGAACACTTGCGGATCGTTCTTCAACGATTGCGAGACCACAAGCTCTACGCCAAGTTCAGCAAATGCGAATTTTGGATCAGCCAAGTGCCATTCTTGGGACATATCATCTCAGCTGAAGGCATTGCGGTTGACCCTAGCAAAATCGAGCAAGTGTTGAAATGGAAAGCTCCCACTTCCGTTCATGAAGTCAGAAGCTTCCTCGGGTTAGCGGGATACTACCGGAGATTCATTCCAAGTTTCTCCAAGCTCGCTAAGCCGATGACAGAGTTGCTGAAGAAAGGGACAAAATATGTTTGGAACACGGCGTGTGAGGGAGCGTTCCGAACATTAGTGAAGCATCTCACGACAGCCCCGGTCTTGGCTCAACCGGATACAACGAAGCCCTTCGACGTGTATTGTGACGCGTCCGGTATTGGGCTCGGCTGCGTGTTGATGCAAGAAGGACGTGTGGTCGCTTATGGCTCACGCCAACTTCGGAACCATGAGCAGCACTACCCGACTCACGATCTTGAACTTGCTGCCGTGGTGTTGGCGCTGAAAATGTGGAGGCACTATCTCCTGGGGAACTTGGTGCATCTCTACACCGACCACAAGAGCTTGAAATACATTTTCACCCAGAAGGAGCTGAACATGAGGCAGAGGAGGTGGTTAGAACTGATCAAAGATTATGAGATTGAGATCCATTACCACCCCGGCAAGGCGAATGTGGTTGCCGACGCGCTGAGTCGGAAATCACATGTCCATCACCTCACCATTACACCGGTGGAGGAGGAAGAGCCAAGTTTATACTTGGTTCCTTATGGATCGCTGTACAACCTTGCCCTCATCCCTACTATTAGGGAGGACATCATTGCAGCTCAGAAAACGGATAAAGGCATGGCACATCTCCGGAGACGGATAGACAATGGAGAAATTAAATGTTTCCGGAAGGATGATGAGGGGACGTTGTGGTTCAATGACCGCATAGTCGTACCCCGAGATATGGAGTTGAGGAAAAAGATCCTCGATGAAGCTCACTTGTCTAAATACTCCATTCATCCGGGCAGCAACAAAATGTACCAAGATTTGAAAAAGAAATTTTGGTGGACCCGGATGAAGCGGGAGGTAGCTAAGTACGTATCTGAGTGCGATACGTGTAGACGAGTGAAGGCGGATCACATGAAGAAATCAGGGCTGTTGCAACCCCTGAAGATCCCGGCATGGAAATGGGAAGATGTGAGCATGGATTTCATTGTGGGATTACCCCTAACAGCCAACAAGCATGATTCCATATGGGTAATCGTTGATCGGTTAACCAAGACGGCTCACTTCATTCCGGTGAATACACGTTACAATGCCGGCAAGTATGCGGAGCTATACATAGCGAAGATTCTATGCCTATACGGGGTACCCAAGACCATTGTCTCAGATCGAGGTGCATTATTTGTATCTCGCTTTTGGGAGCAGCTACACGCTGCATTGGGTACTAAGTTGATCAGGAGCTCCGCTTATCACCCTCAGACAGATGGCCAGACAGAAAGGGTGAATCAAGTCCTGGAAGACATGTTGAGAGCGTGTGCCATCCACCATGGTAGGAATTGGGATGATCACCTACCATTGGCAGAATTCTCGTACAACAACGGTTATCAGGCGAGTATCAAAATGGCGCCCTATGAGGCTCTCTATGGTCGCAAGTGCCGCACCCCGTTAAATTGGTGCGAGTCCGGTGAAAGGGTCACATTCGGAGTTGATGTGGTGAACGACGCCGAAGAGCGCGTTCGGACAATACAAGCCAATTTGAAAGCCGCTCAATCCCGACAGAAGAGCTACGCTGATAAGAGGCGTAGACCGTTGCACTTTGATGTTGGGGAACACGTGTACCTCCGCGTGTCTCCAATGAAGGGCGTGCACCGATTCGGTGTGAAGGGGAAGCTCGCTCCCCGTTTCATTGGACCCTACGCTATCACCGAGAAGTGTGGACCAGCAGCGTATCGATTGGAGCTACCGGCATCTCTGGCTGGTGTCCATGATATTTTCCATGTTTCGCAACTGCGAAAATGCTTGAAGCATACAACTGCTGTTCCTACCGAAGCCATCGGCGAGCTGAAGCCGGATTTAACATATGATGAATATCCGGTGGGAATTCTTGATGAGAAAGCCAGGACCACGCGTAGCAGAACGTTGTGGTTCTACAAAATACTCTGGAGTAACCACACCGCCGAGGAAGCGACGTGGGAGAGCGAGGAGTTCCTTCGCTCAAATTACCCGGAGTTCATGGCTTCTCAACACGGGTAAGTCCCTATTACATCGCTATCTCTTCTTTTATAATCTCGGGACGAGATTCTTTTAAGGGGGGAGGGATGTAAAAGCCCAAGAAAAGGGACTTGCAAAAATTTTTATGCACCTCACAACACAACAGTTTTGTTGTGGGTAGAGTGTGAAATATTGTGAAGAGCAAGTGGCCTCCATCAAAAGAATGATTAGAGGGGAAAGTCTTCACTTTCACAAAGTATGGTTTCTACACTTAAACATGAGAGGTTGAGCTCACACCTAGAATTTAAAAAGTCTTGGGAAGGTTCAGTCCAAAGCTCATGCAAATTCAACACTTTTTGAGGCACTTTTGGGTTATTTCAAAAAGAGGCCAATTTGAGTGTAAATTCAAATTGCAGCAACTTTCATCATCCAAATTCAAAAGTTAGCTCCATATCTACACTCAGCACATTTTTCTGAGTAAACCCACCAATTTCCAGCCCCATTGGAGCTCCTCTTGTCAAGAGCTAAATTTGCTAGAATTCAAAACTGAATTTGAATTTCAGTTTGAATATGAAGCAAACTTGACCAAACAAAGTTTGAATTTGAGAATTTAAATTCAAACAAAGACTTGGGAGCTAAGTCTCACATTAAATTGTGAGTAGCTGGGGGGATAATTAACAAAAACAGAAAAGAAATATTAGGGGAAAAGGAGAAAGGGGGAGGCCCACAGGTCAGTGGCACACTGGAGGGGCAGTCGGTTGCTGCAGCCGACCCCGACTTCGCGCGCAAGGCAGTGAACGGCGGCGAGCCACCGAGGCAGCGATCGGCCACCTCACGGTGCCAAACCGCGGCTTAAAGGCCAGCGCACAGCCCACGCCGCCTTCCTCCTGCTTTCCAAACGAGACCCCCCCCCTACCGAGCTCTTTCCTCGTTTCCGCGCGAGCACAGAAACGCCGCCCTCTCTGATCGCCGGCGTCCGGCCAGCACAGGCGCGCTCGTGCCCGACGAGCCACACAAGAAAGGACCGCCTTAAGGTGCTGAGTCTTCTAGTCCCTACCGTTCTTCATTTCATGGGCTGTCGAGGGAGTATTTCGCCGGGAAAGCTTCGGGTGTTTTGAGACCGAGCTCCCACAAAATCCCAAAATTCGTGGGGGTTAGCTCATCACCGGGCAAACCGAGTCATGCACCCGCTCTATACACGGCCACGACCACCTAGGATCCAAAACCATCGAAAACCATCGAGCCTTTGCGCTGATATCCAAGTTTTTCGAGCAACAGTCGATATCGGGCCTAGGTCGACGGTGAGGTCCCAGTTCCGGCTATTTCCATGGCCAAACAAGCTCATATTCGTGCGCAGCATGCCACGGTGGAGCTGTAGGGGCAAACCGCTTGAGAAATAAGGCCCGGAGTAGCCCGGACGACGTCACCGGAGCAGAGGGAGGCTCTGTCACCGTCGCGGGCATAGTTCCGGCCATTGCCGAGCTCCGGTGAGGGCACCAGCGTGTTCTCCGAGTCGATTTAGGCACAGGCGGCAAGTTTTGTCAAAGGTCGGGCGGGGAAACGCCCGGCGGCGAGCGCTCCGGCAAAGCGCCGCCGCGGGAACTGCGGGAGAGCGCGAGGTAGACGAAGGGGGGCCGGGTCCGCCGGTCAGCCTCTGACCTCGCGCGGGGATCGGGTTTGCGGCCGGGATTCGGTGCGGAAGCGCGGGTAAAACCCCGTGGGCCGCGGTGTGGCCGCTTTCTGAGTGGACCGGCTCGAGGAGTGGGTCCCACCCGCAGGGTTTAAACATTTTGGAATTTCCAGTTTTAGTGTAAACTTTAGAACCCCATAACTTTTGCTAGGAAGCTCCAAATTTAGTGATTCAAATTGGGTTGGATTCATCTTGCCTAGCTCTGTCCAGATATATAACCCAATTTGTATGAAACCCATTAATTAATTCTGGAAAATTCTTTAAAGCTTTTCAGCAAAAGAATTTTAGAGGGAGTTTGGTTCATCCAAAAATCCCCAAATTTTGCCAGAATGTTCTTTAGGACATTAGTAAACCCCTGTAAAAGTCTCAGACCATTTGGAGTTGATTTTGTCAGAGCAATTTAAATTGGAAGGTGCTGTGTTCATTTGAATGCAGAAACATTTTCAGAGAATTTCCAAAACTTGGAAATTCAATTCTGGGCAAACCTTGACTCCAAAAATGCTAGGAAAATTCATGCAAACTCTATGAGCTATAATAGAAATTGTAGTTCATTAAGTTGAGCATGAACAGGGGTATTACCTCAGAATTAATTCTTCCTTGCTGATTTGCCAAGAGAATTATTCTGAGCAAACCACTCCATGAAAAGTGCTAGTGTTTGGTCCAGAGAGTTTTCTTGTGACAAGGAACTCACACAAAAATTCTCAGCTCCATTGGAGCTCTAGATCACCCCTGTCCTGTTTACCCACTTAAGGAATTAAGATGGAAAAGGGAGAAAACCACTTAGCACTTAACCATGGGACTAAGCCCAAGCCAAACCACCAACACCAGTTCATATTTAAATTCTTAAACAAAGTTCCAGGTGTGAGAGGCTGGTTATTAGCACTAATAGTAGAAGTCTTACTCTAAACCTCACATTTGCATCTAAATTAACATGTAGTATTTCATTAACGTGTAGCCGTTGAGGAAGAGACTCCGGAGGTGCTGGACTTCCTCCTTCCGGACGAAGAACTAACTCCTGACCAGCAGCAACAAGGCAAGCCCCGGTTTGCATTAACCATTTTTAAAAGTTTTACTTTGTTTACATGTGTCATATGAAGTATGTATGTGCATTAGGTATAGGATGAATGAAACCCCACTTGCATAACCAAAGGTTCCTAAAAGAGTGAGGGTAGTGTCAAGGACCTCGAGTAGAAAGGCTATGCTTAATGAGTCATAGGACTTCGGTACAAGTCGAGTAGTTGGAATCTACTCGCGAGATAGGCTGGGAACACACGGGTTCGGTTGAGTGATGTGAGATCACTTTAGTAATAAAAATGAGACTAGGCAGGGGCTAGGGCGCAGCAAGAGAGAGTCTTGTGTGCGCAGCCCTGCCCGTGTCGATTGAGGACCGATCCGTGTGCGGCCCTGCTGAACAAGTATTGAACGTACCGAAGGCATATCGGATATATGGGCCCCGATAAACCGATGTAGCCTAAACCTCCGGGCGTCGAGGCATAGCACACCGATTTATAGGTGTAGGTTGAGGGCAGCAAGGTGGAAATCTGCCAACGGGCATAGAGAGATGCTCCGTGTGGGGAACCTCCTGCTCGTTTCGGTGCGACCGGTTCGACGTTTGGGCTGTTGGGTGAAAGGTTGTCCCGTACGACATCGAGTGAGCGTGCTGTGCAGCTCCACGGGTGGGCGTACGTGACGTGCTCTTTGGGTTTTCCCTGCAGGTGTATATCGAGTCGATTCGCCGTCCCTCGCGGTGACGAGTACTGCTTGTTCACTGCGTCGTAACGTAGACTAATGGATGAAATATGTTGATTCAATGATGCTGATTGATATAATTGTATTGCTACATGTGTGCCACCAAATACTGCTTACTAAATTTCAGATTTCATGAACTGTTAACTTGTTGCTAAAAGATGAACTAAGGATGAACTTGTAGGCGTGTCCTTTTGCTGAAATGTTACTATCCTATGTCCATTGTACTCCTCATGTAGAGTTTCATGCTTAGGTGAGTCGGTTAAGCCTTGCTGAGCCTTCGTGCTCACGGTTGCTGCTTAAGTGTTTTTCAGGTGAGGAGCCACCCACGGACTCGGAGTACGAGTCCACCGGCGAGGGTTACCCTCCGTCGGGGACCACGGCTGAGTGGGAGCCGTACACGCCGCGCTGAGCTGAGACGTGCAGCTAGTGTGGGTTGCCCTAGGGCTGGGCAACCGACTTTTGCTAAATAGGCGGGCGTGAGTTGTATAGTGTAGTCTTCCGCTGTGTAATAGAACAATAATTATAACTGAAGTTTGTACTTGTTTGTACAGTTTCAGCTGTTTTTCCCATGTAATATATTGTGTTCTTATGACGTGTGCTGTCGGGTGTCGCATCGCGCGGCACCACCCTCTGCGATCCTGGATGAGCGGATCCCGGTCCCTCAGTTTTTGACACCCATTTGCAGTGTTCATCCCCACACCACACACCTCATTTGAGGAAAAATGATGAACACAAATAAAGAGCAAGTAACAATTATCAACATGCTCATTAGGGAACAAACTCACACATTGCAAAAGTGGTACTTCCCACATGTGATATAGATGGGCTGGACATATGAAAACTCCTACACTTTGCCAAGGATGTCCATGCCAAGTTTCACCCAAATTCAAAACATTTTTGAGGTCATCTTGGGTGTAGATAGGAAAGGGGCAGTTTGAAAACATATTCAAATTCAAACTGTTTTCACCCACTGAATTTAAAAGTGGAAGGCATATTCTTGCTCAGCACATTTTTGTGAGCTCACACACCAATTTTCACTCCATTTGGAGTTGATCTTGACATGAGCTAAGGGGGAGAAATTCAAACTTTATTTGAATTTCAAACTGCACTTGTGCTGAAATTCATTCAAACCAAACCTCATTTGAACTTTGATCAATTCAAATGGCTCTTGGGTGAATAATTTGAGTTGCCAAGGGTAGAATAGGGTTCACTGTTTACCACAGCTGTTAGGAATAAATTTCAGAGGTTAAAAGAGGAGTGGGACCCACATGTCAGCCTCAGCCTCAAAGCAAACCGACTGAACCACAGTTCAGTCGGTTCCCGGCTGTTGTGCGCGCGCGCCACCGAAGGGGGCAGCCGGCGCCAGCTCCTGCTGCGTGCCCCAAGCCGGAGACCGGCCGACCGGCCTATTTATTCCCTCCCCGGCGTGCTTCAGTCGCCATTCCCCGAGCTGCCGACGTGCACGATCCATTTCTCCACTGCCATCACCGGCGCTCGAGTTCCTGCTGGATCGAGCTGATCGCAGCTTCCTCTGTCCATTCCAAGGTCCCAGCAAGGTACTAGCAACCATCCTCCATCCTTTCCATTGATAGAAATCGATTGAAACCGAGTGATATCGGCTGTGCCGAAAGATCAAACTCGGAACTGGAAACCGCCGCACCTCGGGCTCTCGTGGACAGCCCAACCTGGGCGTTGTCACGCCCGAGCCAAGGCACCCTTGGACGCGCAAGTGATCGGTGCTGCTCATCCCCGAGCCACAGCTCGAGTGGTTGCTCACCGGCGGCGAATTTCCACTTTTCCCCTTTCTGTGTGCAGAACGACCCTCGGGTACGATTCTGTTTAATTCGTGCTCTAGAAAGGATTAGAGGGCCTCAGGCCACTCCCACACGAACTAGACACGGTGACGCACAAGTTGCCTTCACAACTCTGGGCCGGAGGACTTCTGTGCCCGGCGTAATTCAAGGTCTACTGATGGCGGAACGCACGGGGGGTATCGGGCGCACGGTGAGGACCTATTTCGGGCCTTCCCCGAGCTGCCTCGAGCTCATGTCGACCTTCTCTGAGGTCCACTGATGCTCCCCGACCGATTTCCCAAGTAGCTGAGGTACTAGGAGCGTCAGCCGTCATGGCCGAAGTCGTTCCGATATGGCGGCTCGTCGCCGACCATGCTCCGGCCGTTGTCATGAGCAGCTGACCCTCGGATCATGTTCCCCAAGTAAAAGTAGGCAGGGGCGGCCAGAATCAAGAAGTTTGAAGCTGTACAGCAGCCGGCGGCGAGCTCTCCGGCGAGGTCCCTCGGCGGCGGAGCGCGGGTGTCGCGAGGTTGAAGAAGGGGGTGGACCCCAGCTGTCAGCGGCCGATATTTTGAATCGGGATCCGGCTGTGGCCGGGATCGGGTGTGCTGGCGCGCAAAAGCCTTGTGGGCCGCGGTGTGCTGTCGCTTCGGCGTGCGACGCGTGTCTCCTGGGCCCACGCGCGAGTTTAAACTTTTCCCCGATTTTCAGATTTCCTTCAAACTTCAAATCCTTATAACTCTGGCTAGAAAGCTCCAAATTGAGTGAACCAAATTTTGCTGGATTCAGCTCTTTGAGTACTTTCCAGAAAATCAAGTGTCACTTCATGAGATTCCTTAATTCTCCAGAATTAATTCCTTAAAGTTTAAACTGTTAGGAATTTTAACTGGAGAATCCTTTGGCGGAAAATCCTGAAATTTTGCTGAGATGTTCACCAAAATATCATTGAGCTACCATAAAAATTTCAGATCCATTTGAGCTCATTTAGTCCACCTAATGGTGTGATTAGTAAAACTGTTCCAGAGAAAATAGAAAATGTTCAGAAACATTTTCAGAATTTTCTCTGAAATTGTTTAGCTCATATCTTTAGTTAGAGACTTCCAAATTAAGTGAGACCAATTCCATTAGAACCCTCTGAAAATCTAGTTTTCAGAAAGTCATAGTTTGTTTCATGAAAATACCTAGAACACCCTAAAAGCCTTTAATTAAGGTCAAGGACATAATTATTTGTGGAGGGCTCAAATGAGCTTTGCTGCAACTAAAACTTGACCAAGTCTCTGTTTAGGTTGTAACCAAGCCACAGTAAAAGTTTCACAGTCATTAGGTCTATCTAGTAAAGGTTATAGACTTCACAACTTCAAAGTTAATACAAAAGCATTTAATTAATACATACATTGTTCTTATCATGTAGTCGCTAAGGTCGAGGAGGAACCCGAAGTCCTAGACTTCGTTACTCCGGAGGAACAGCTAGCCTACGACCAAGAGCAGCAAGGCAAGCCCCGGTTTGCATTAACCATTTTATAAATTTTTATTGTTTTGAGCACATACTTGTTTTCTTTATGTTGTGCATCAGAGTCTTGTTTGGAAACCCCACTGCATAGCCAAGAAAACCATGGGTTGGGGTTTAGGATTGCAAACCCCGTTAGCCACTGCATTGCTAGGATAGAGTAGGATTCGGTACAAGTCGAGTAGTTGGAACTACTCGCGAGAATAGGCTAGAGGCACATTGCTCGGGTAGAGATAGCACATGAAACACATGGCAAGAAAATGAGACCGAGCGGAGAGTAAGGGCAGCAGGACTTTGGGGCCTGTGTGCTGTAGCTCCGCTTGTGTCGATTGAGGACCGAGCCGTGTGCGGGCCTGTTGAACAAGCTAGAACAGTACCGAAGACCTACCGGCTATATGGGAACCGGGAAACTGATGTAACTCGGGTAGCTGGGTATTGAGGCATTGCCCGTCGTTCAGAGGGTAGGTTGAGAGCTCGAGGTGTAAATCAGCTGGCGGCACAGAGATGCGCGTGCAGGGACCTCTTGCTCGGGACGATGGGACCGGTTCAATATTTGGCTAACGGGTGAAAGGTAGTCGCGTACGGCGTCCGTGATGGTTGTTGTAGGCAACATCGAGTACGGGCGTACGTGACGGGTTGTTCGGGTAACCCTGCAGGTGTAAATCGATTATAATCGCCGTCCCTCGCGGTCAGTGAGTACCACTTGTTCACTGTACCGTGACGTAGAAAGAACAGGCTAGTTACATGTTAAAATGTTGCTGATTGAAAGTTGGATATTGATTGTTAATGATATGTTGTAGCTTAGTGCTAACTAAAGTTCTTTTCAACTTTGGGCAAAGTACATGAGAGAAATGCGTTTCTTGTTTGATTGCGGCTCTCTCATGTGCCTTAGCGTAAAGTTCTCCACAACCTGCTGCTAAAACTTGAAAGTAAGGTTCTACTAATTAGGCGAGTCCTTGCAAATGATTTTTACCTCATGCAACCCATCACCCTCATGTAGAAGTTTCATGTTTAGGTGAGACGGGTCAGACTTGCTGAGCCTTCGTGCTCACTGCTTGTGTTTGAAGCTTTTGCAGGGTTCTATGAGGAAGGGACTCCCGAAGAGGAGACGGAACCCCAGGAGGGGAACCCCGTCGAGTGGGAGTCGTGCACGCCGCAGAGTTAGTGTGCGTGTGTGCTAGCAAGGACACGTTCGAGGGCTGAACGTGCACTTGATGCTTAGTCTACGCCCGCGAGTGTGGACTAAACTTATTTTGATGTAAACATGTTGATAAACTTGTTTATGTAATAAAGCTTCCGCTTCCGCTTTGTACCTTTGACGTGTGTTATACGGTGTTGTGCAACGCAGCACCCCTCAGCGTGATCCTGGCTCGACAGGACCAGTGGGGTCGTGTCAGCGTGGTATCAGAGCTCGCTTGAGGTTTAACACAGTACAAAGGTCTTCTTTTTCAAAAATCCAGTGAGGAACGAGTTAGTAGCCCGTATAAGGATGTTATTAGTATATAGAAAGTGGCTTATTAACTTATTTGTTATGTCGGAAAATCGTGCATCTCGGGACGTTCATGTCTTGGGGGGTGCACGTAAGCGCTGTCCACCAGTGCGCACAAGCTGAAGGGTGGAGCCCCACGGGTGGCAGGTAACCCGACCCGCTTTGATATCCTCTACGACTCTTCATGTCGTTTGGGGTATTCGAGCAACGTCTGTCCCTGGCGTGCGTGGTGCAACATGGGAGACCCCGTCACGTGGTCTGAAACGTGAACACGTAACTCAAGGCGTGTTTGGCTTGAGAACATCCGGGCGAGTGATGACGGCCGGGTGTACAAACTGTATGGATTCCGGGCTCGGTGTGCAGCCGAGTCTGATGATTGTTTGAGTTTCTGCAGGTAGCCTTACCACGAAACGGTAGACGTGTAGCATCCGTGTGCGAGTGACGAGTAGTGCCACTGAACTAACGAAGCCGGCTAAATCCGGTATAGGTTTTTCCTTTGTGAGGACGTAGTACCGACATAATCTGGTGACGCCTCGACGTCACACCCAACAAAATGAACAACTTCATTTAAAATTTGATGGTTTTGATCCAAAGTAGTAAAACTTGATGTAACTCCTTCCCTTGAACAGGATATTCAAAGTTAATAAATTTTCAACTTATAGGATGTTAAGGACAGAGCACTCTGTTTTCAGCTAAATCAAGGCTGAAGTTAATCAGAGGTTAGAGGTTGAGTTCTTTCGAGGTTGGGGTCGTATGATACATTTCTGGAAAGCTTTGGAGGAGCTTTACAACTTTTCTGTTGAGTTCCAGAGGTGTTTCATCCCTTAACCACTCGAAAAATGCAGTAGAGTTGAAACTGTCCAGAAAACAGGACGGAGCAAAGACTCTCTGTAGACTCTCTGTAAATTAAGCATAACTTCCTGCATAAAAATCCAAAAATAGAAAATGAGGTGGTTCTGGGAAGCTTATGAGATGGGTTACAACTTTGTAACAGAAAGTTTTGTCAGATTAGGAACAGAATTAACTGGAATTCTTGGATCAAATCAGTACCTAAGGCAGGGAGGTGCTGTCCAATTGTTCCCAGAAATTCTGTTAACTTTGACATCTCATAACTTTTGAACCAGAGCAGATCTTAGGCCAACCAAATACTTTCTGGAAAGCTATTGAAGTTAACTTTAACTTTGATGTTGAGCTCCAGGACTGGTTTTGCTTTTAACCTGGCCTAAATCAGATTGATATGGAAACTGGTCAGGGCTGTCATGGGAACAGCAGATCAGCAGTCAAATTTGTTTAAAAATTTGAACTATGTTTCCAAGTGTTAAGGGTTCAATGACATATCTTATGTTATAACTTAATGGTTTACTGTTTAAATAAATATTTGATATTTCTCAAATATATTTTTACAGATGGCAGCAGATAAACGGTTGGAGAACGGGTGGGTAGTTTCCCACTGCTCTGACCGTAGCGGCTACCCGGGAGCATTGTGGCTAATGCTCCAATATTTCGGGTACAACCAGATGCCGCAATACTTCGCCAAGGAAGAAGGCGAAGAGGGGAACAAGACGTGGACGATCCATGTCGAGGTTCCTGCAGGGCCTACGCCACCCGGTTGGGTGCCATTCACCGTCACGGTGAGAGGAAGACAACCGGAAGGGATGTGGCAAGTGGCAGCCCGTGACACTATGTCACGTTTCTGCCAACTACACGTACAGGCTATGGAGGGAACTCCATACGCACTCGTTCCGGTGGAGGGACGAGCTCAGCATGTGTGGGAAGAGAGGTACCTAGAGGCAACAAACCCGAGTTGCCCAAGGTACAACCCCGCGGAGGCAAATCTCAGCCTCCAAATGAGGGCGGGAAACGCTGTGATGGACAGCCAAGCTGTTCATACGGAGCATCTCGCCACCAAGCTCAAGGAGAGCACAAGCCGTGGAGATCATTTTGAGAGTGCTCACAGTGCACTCCGCAATGTGCTCCTTCCGACGATCAAGCGACTGAATGAACAACACAATCAGTTGCGTCGTCTGAAGAAGGCAAAGAAGAAGAGCCGTGTTGACATTGCGGCGTTGCAAGAGCTGGTGCAGACCCTAACCCAGCAGAATGAGGACCTTGCTCAAGAGCGGGACGACGCTATTGAGGAAGGACAAGGCTGGGAAGAGGACTACAACCAGGCTATGGACGAGGTGCATGCATTGCAGGACCTCGTGCCCCCGGTGTTAGGCATACCGGTGGTCTTGGGTCTTCCAGCAATGGGAGAACCCGGAATGGGAGAAGAGGTGGTAGATCCAGAGCCACCAGCAGAAGTACCGGAGGAGGACGACCCACAGGAGGTCGAATTTTACTCCGAGTAGGGGGTTACGGTTGCCAAGTAGGGCAGCTAAGGTAGCGTAACCCAACTTTTGTAATCGGTGACATGTCGTGTAGACAGTAGCGTATGTATAGGTAGTGACGACATGAGCACGACTTCTCGGAGATCCGAGAATAATGTATCTTGTATAAAGTTTATGCTTTATCAATATATGTGAATGTTGTGCAAGTTAATCATGCGTCGCTCCAATACTTACTCCTGTTTATGGAATTTTGAGTAAGACATGTGCTAATTGCTGCTGTGTTGAATTTCAGAATGACGCGTACTCGTGCCAACCCCGATGTTGGAGGTACTAGCCAAGGGGGAGAGACCTCCCAACCACCTCCCGAGGACTCCTCGGGACAGCAGCAGCAGCAGCAACAGCAAACCCCGCCACCGCCACTACCAACGGTTACATTGGCCGACATTGTCGCGGCAATGGCGGGCTCGCATCAGCAGCACACAGAGTTGCTGCAGACTCTCATCGCCAATACGTCTCGCCCAGAGAGACGTCAAGATCGCGAGGAGCGCCAACAGAGCTCCTACTCCGACTTCCTGGCGACTCATCCCCCTGTATTCTCAAGGGCGGATGAACCACTTGACGCGGACAACTGGCTCCGCGCCATAGAGATGAAGTTCGGGCTGCTCCAAATCAGCGAGCAGCGCAAGACTCAGTTCGCGGTCCAGCAGCTCCAAGGATCCGCGAGCGCGTGGTGGGCCAACTTTTGTGCTTCACAACCCACCGACCGAGTGATGACCTGGGCAGAGTTTCGGACGGCCTTCCGGGCCTATCATATACCGCCCGGTTTGATGAAGAGGAAGACGCAGGAATTCCTACACCTGCAACAAGGGAGCCGGAACGCGCTGGAGTACTCCAGAGCGTTCAACGATCTCGCACTCTACGCGTCGTATCACGCAGATACGGACGAGAAGCGGCGGGACCACTTTTACCAGGGGCTTAACCCGCTCCTGAAGGACAAGCTGGCGATGTTCAATCGCGGCAGCCTCAACGACATAATTGATGCTGCGATTGTTCAGGAAGACTCCGGCAAGGAGTTGGCGGCGGCAGAGCGAAAGCGAAGCGCGCCGCAGAGCAGCGGAGAAGGAGGCGGTCCTTCTCAGAAGTTTCGGATGGTGAATCGCCCACCATCAGGTCCGCGCTGGCAGCCACCACAGCGGTCGATGCCGTTCCGCGGTCGGCCGTATTCTTCACCGGCATTCCGGCCGGCACTGCCAGCACCACTGCAACAACAGCAGCAGCAGCGGGCGATGCCGCGTGCGTTTGCACCTCCGCAACGCATGCCGGGCTTTCGTCCACCAAGTACTCCACCAGCAGCGGCCACATGTTACAAGTGTGGTCGTCCAGGACACTTCGCGAGCAGTTGCCCGGAGAGGCAAGGCGGCGGAGTGGTACCACAGTTTCCGGGGAGGAATCAACCCCGGAACCCTACTAATGCGCGGCGGGCAAACCCTAGGCCCGGTACTGTCCACCAGCTTGCCATTGAGGACGTGCCGGAGGGCGAGCCAATCCTTGCGGGTATGTTCCAACTCCACCAGCATCCGGCTATAGTACTGTTTGATTCAGGCGCCACGCATAATTTTATTAGCCAAGCTTTCATTGCTAAACACAGCTTGCCAATACTACCCACCGATAGTCCATATTTAATTTGTTCACCGGGTGGGAAGATTTCAGCAAGCGTAATGGTCTCCAAAGCACCATTATGCTTAGCGGGTAGAGTGTACCCCACGTCTCTCATTATCTTAGAGGGACAGAAGGTCGATGTCATCCTAGGGATGTCGTGGTTAAACCGCCACGGCGCTGTTTTAGACACCGTCCTCCGAGTCGTGCACTTAAACTCAGGAGTGCACGGTTCTCACTCATTATTTCTGGACAGTCCAGAAATAAAACTTCCAAGTGTCTATCAAGCCACAACCATCAGATTGGAAGACATTCCAGTGGTCCGAGAATTCCCTGATGTATTCCCGGATGATTTGCCGGGGATGCCACCCGATAGAGAGGTGGAGTTCAATTTGAACTTGCACCGGGAACCATGCCAATATCCCGAAGGCCGTACAAGATGGCGCCCAAGGAGGTGGCTGAACTGAAGACTCAGCTCACGGACCTTCTGGAGAAGGGTTTTATTAGGCCGAGCTCCTCGCCATGGGGCTGTTCGGCATTATTTGTCAAAAAGAAGGATGAAACATTGCGGCTTTGCGTGGACTACCGTCCATTAAATGCCGTAACCATCAAGAACAAGTACCCGTTGCCACGGATCGACATGTTGTTTGATCAGTTGGTCGAAGCAAAGGTCTTTTCCAAGATGGATTTAAGATCCGGGTACCATCAGATTAAGATCAGGGCTGAGGACATTCCAAAGACAGCTTTTTCGACAAGGTACGGACTTTATGAGTACCTGGTCATGTCCTTTGGCCTCACCAATGCTCCAGCTCACTTCATGTACTTAATGAACTCGGTGTTCATGCCGGAGCTGGACAAGTTTGTCGTGGTCTTCATCGACGACATCCTGGTATATTCCAAGTCGGAGGAAGATCACAAGAAACATCTGCGTATAGTCTTGCAACGGCTGCGGGATCACAAGTTATACGCAAAGTTCAGCAAATGCGAGTTTTGGATATCGCAAGTGCCTTTCCTCGGGCATATCATCTCAGCGGAGGGTATCGCTGTGGACCCGAGCAAAATCACGCAAGTGCTGAATTGGAAATCCCCGAGAACTGTTCATGAGGTACGGAGTTTCCTCGGACTCGCGGGATATTATCGGAGGTTCATTCCGAACTTCTCGAAGATTGCCAAGCCAATGACAGAGCTGCTGAAGAAGGCTACCAAATATGTTTGGAGTCCAGCATGTGAAGCAGCATTCAAGGCTTTAGTCAAGCACCTGACATCAGCACCGGTTTTGGCGCAGCCAGACACAACAAAACCGTTCGATGTGTACTGCGATGCATCCGGCATTGGGCTCGGATGTGTGTTGATGCAAGACCGAAGGGTGGTCGCGTATGGGTCACGGCAGCTTAGGAATCATGAGCAAAATTATCCAACTCACGACTTGGAGCTCGCTGCCGTGGTACTCGCACTGAAAATGTGGAGGCACTACCTACTCGGTAACCTCGTACATTTATATACCGACCACAAAAGCCTCAAGTACATATTCACTCAGAAGGAGCTGAACATGAGGCAACGAAGATGGTTAGAACTGATAAAGGATTACGAGATAGAGATCCATTATCATCCGGGCAAGGCAAACGTTGTGGCAGACGCGCTAAGCCGCAAGTCACACGTCAATAATCTGACCATCACACCGTTGGGAGAGAGCGAACCACCACTCCATGTGATTCCACACGGAGCTCTCTACAACCTAGCTTTGATCCCCACCATCCGTGAAGAGATAGCGGCAGCCCAGAAGAATGACAAGGGCATGTCACATTTACGGAGACGTGTAGACAGTGGGGAGTTGAAATGTTTCCGGAAGGACGGAGACGGCGTCCTATGGTTCAAGGACCGGATCGTCGTACCCCGAAACCCGGAGTTACGGAAGAAAATCTTTGATGAGGCTCACTTATCAAAGTTTTCTATTCACCCCGGCAGCAACAAGATGTATCAAGAACTCAGAAGCAAGTTTTGGTGGACACGGATGAAGCGAGAGACTGCAAAATACGTGTCCGAGTGTGATACATGTCGACGGGTGAAGGCAGACCACATGCGGAAACCGGGACTGCTGCAACCACTGGGCATTCCTGCCTGGAAGTGGGAGGACGTGAGCATGGATTTCGTCGTCGGTTTACCCACCACCTTACAGAAACATGATTCTGTGTGGGTGATCGTCGATCGGCTCACCAAAGTTGCCCATTTCATCCCGGTCAACACCAACTACAACGCCAAGAAGTACGCTGAACTGTACATCTCACGGATCCTATGCTTATACGGCGTACCCCGTACTATCGTATCGGACCGGGGCACTTTATTTGTGTCCCGTTTTTGGGAGCAGCTCCACGCTGCCTTGGGGACGAAGCTGATCCGTAGTTCAGCCTACCACCCGCAGACGGATGGGCAAACGGAGCGGGTAAATCAAATCTTAGAAGACATGCTACGAGCTTGCGCTATCGACCACGGCAAGAACTGGGATGATCACTTGCCGTTAGCCGAGTTCTCGTACAACAATGGGTACCAAGCCAGCATCAAGATGGCGCCCTACGAGGCGCTATACGGGAGAAAATGCCGCACACCATTGAATTGGTGTGAGTCTGGCGAGAGGGTTACCTTCGGGATTGATCTTGTCAACAACGCGGAAGAAAAGGTTCGATTAATTCAAGCGAACCTAAAAGCCGCTCAATCCCGACAGAAACAGTATGCGGACCGGAGAAGGCGTCCGTTACAATTCGAAGCTGGAGACCACGTATATCTACGAGTGTCTCCAATGAAGGGCGTAAACAGATTTGGGGTGAGAGGAAAGTTAGCACCCCGATTCATCGGTCCATTCCAGATTACCGAAAGATGTGGATCGGTGGCATACCGGCTAAGATTACCAGAAGCACTTTCCGGTGTGCACGACGTCTTTCACATTTCCCAGCTGAGGAAGTGTCTCAAGCTATCAACTACCGTTCAGCTGGAAGACATTGAAGAACTGCAACCGGATCTCACCTATCGGGAGGAACCGGTGCAGATTATTGATGAAAAGGCCCGAACCACACGCAACCGTACGTTGTGGTTCTACAAGGTTCTGTGGAGTAATCACTCCATGGATGAAGCGACATGGGAGAGCGAAGAATTCCTTCGCACTAACTACCCCGACTTTCTCACGTCGCATATCCGGTAATTTTTCCACCGTCCTCTCTCTCATTTTCACCTTATAATCTCGGGACGAGATTCTTTTAAGGGGGAAGGAATGTAAGGGCCTCAGTTTTTGACACCCATTTGCAGTGTTCATCCCCACACCACACACCTCATTTGAGGAAAAATGATGAACACAAATAAAGAGCAAGTAACAATTATCAACATGCTCATTAGGGAACAAACTCACACATTGCAAAAGTGGTACTTCCCACATGTGATATAGATGGGCTGGACATATGAAAACTCCTACACTTTGCCAAGGATGTCCATGCCAAGTTTCACCCAAATTCAAAACATTTTTGAGGTCATCTTGGGTGTAGATAGGAAAGGGGCAGTTTGAAAACATATTCAAATTCAAACTGTTTTCACCCACTGAATTTAAAAGTGGAAGGCATATTCTTGCTCAGCACATTTTTGTGAGCTCACACACCAATTTTCACTCCATTTGGAGTTGATCTTGACATGAGCTAAGGGGGAGAAATTCAAACTTTATTTGAATTTCAAACTGCACTTGTGCTGAAATTCATTCAAACCAAACCTCATTTGAACTTTGATCAATTCAAATGGCTCTTGGGTGAATAATTTGAGTTGCCAAGGGTAGAATAGGGTTCACTGTTTACCACAGCTGTTAGGAATAAATTTCAGAGGTTAAAAGAGGAGTGGGACCCACATGTCAGCCTCAGCCTCAAAGCAAACCGACTGAACCACAGTTCAGTCGGTTCCCGGCTGTTGTGCGCGCGCGCCACCGAAGGGGGCAGCCGGCGCCAGCTCCTGCTGCGTGCCCCAAGCCGGAGACCGGCCGACCGGCCTATTTATTCCCTCCCCGGCGTGCTTCAGTCGCCATTCCCCGAGCTGCCGACGTGCACGATCCATTTCTCCACTGCCATCACCGGCGCTCGAGTTCCTGCTGGATCGAGCTGATCGCAGCTTCCTCTGTCCATTCCAAGGTCCCAGCAAGGTACTAGCAACCATCCTCCATCCTTTCCATTGATAGAAATCGATTGAAACCGAGTGATATCGGCTGTGCCGAAAGATCAAACTCGGAACTGGAAACCGCCGCACCTCGGGCTCTCGTGGACAGCCCAACCTGGGCGTTGTCACGCCCGAGCCAAGGCACCCTTGGACGCGCAAGTGATCGGTGCTGCTCATCCCCGAGCCACAGCTCGAGTGGTTGCTCACCGGCGGCGAATTTCCACTTTTCCCCTTTCTGTGTGCAGAACGACCCTCGGGTACGATTCTGTTTAATTCGTGCTCTAGAAAGGATTAGAGGGCCTCAGGCCACTCCCACACGAACTAGACACGGTGACGCACAAGTTGCCTTCACAACTCTGGGCCGGAGGACTTCTGTGCCCGGCGTAATTCAAGGTCTACTGATGGCGGAACGCACGGGGGGTATCGGGCGCACGGTGAGGACCTATTTCGGGCCTTCCCCGAGCTGCCTCGAGCTCATGTCGACCTTCTCTGAGGTCCACTGATGCTCCCCGACCGATTTCCCAAGTAGCTGAGGTACTAGGAGCGTCAGCCGTCATGGCCGAAGTCGTTCCGATATGGCGGCTCGTCGCCGACCATGCTCCGGCCGTTGTCATGAGCAGCTGACCCTCGGATCATGTTCCCCAAGTAAAAGTAGGCAGGGGCGGCCAGAATCAAGAAGTTTGAAGCTGTACAGCAGCCGGCGGCGAGCTCTCCGGCGAGGTCCCTCGGCGGCGGAGCGCGGGTGTCGCGAGGTTGAAGAAGGGGGTGGACCCCAGCTGTCAGCGGCCGATATTTTGAATCGGGATCCGGCTGTGGCCGGGATCGGGTGTGCTGGCGCGCAAAAGCCTTGTGGGCCGCGGTGTGCTGTCGCTTCGGCGTGCGACGCGTGTCTCCTGGGCCCACGCGCGAGTTTAAACTTTTCCCCGATTTTCAGATTTCCTTCAAACTTCAAATCCTTATAACTCTGGCTAGAAAGCTCCAAATTGAGTGAACCAAATTTTGCTGGATTCAGCTCTTTGAGTACTTTCCAGAAAATCAAGTGTCACTTCATGAGATTCCTTAATTCTCCAGAATTAATTCCTTAAAGTTTAAACTGTTAGGAATTTTAACTGGAGAATCCTTTGGCGGAAAATCCTGAAATTTTGCTGAGATGTTCACCAAAATATCATTGAGCTACCATAAAAATTTCAGATCCATTTGAGCTCATTTAGTCCACCTAATGGTGTGATTAGTAAAACTGTTCCAGAGAAAATAGAAAATGTTCAGAAACATTTTCAGAATTTTCTCTGAAATTGTTTAGCTCATATCTTTAGTTAGAGACTTCCAAATTAAGTGAGACCAATTCCATTAGAACCCTCTGAAAATCTAGTTTTCAGAAAGTCATAGTTTGTTTCATGAAAATACCTAGAACACCCTAAAAGCCTTTAATTAAGGTCAAGGACATAATTATTTGTGGAGGGCTCAAATGAGCTTTGCTGCAACTAAAACTTGACCAAGTCTCTGTTTAGGTTGTAACCAAGCCACAGTAAAAGTTTCACAGTCATTAGGTCTATCTAGTAAAGGTTATAGACTTCACAACTTCAAAGTTAATACAAAAGCATTTAATTAATACATACATTGTTCTTATCATGTAGTCGCTAAGGTCGAGGAGGAACCCGAAGTCCTAGACTTCGTTACTCCGGAGGAACAGCTAGCCTACGACCAAGAGCAGCAAGGCAAGCCCCGGTTTGCATTAACCATTTTATAAATTTTTATTGTTTTGAGCACATACTTGTTTTCTTTATGTTGTGCATCAGAGTCTTGTTTGGAAACCCCACTGCATAGCCAAGAAAACCATGGGTTGGGGTTTAGGATTGCAAACCCCGTTAGCCACTGCATTGCTAGGATAGAGTAGGATTCGGTACAAGTCGAGTAGTTGGAACTACTCGCGAGAATAGGCTAGAGGCACATTGCTCGGGTAGAGATAGCACATGAAACACATGGCAAGAAAATGAGACCGAGCGGAGAGTAAGGGCAGCAGGACTTTGGGGCCTGTGTGCTGTAGCTCCGCTTGTGTCGATTGAGGACCGAGCCGTGTGCGGGCCTGTTGAACAAGCTAGAACAGTACCGAAGACCTACCGGCTATATGGGAACCGGGAAACTGATGTAACTCGGGTAGCTGGGTATTGAGGCATTGCCCGTCGTTCAGAGGGTAGGTTGAGAGCTCGAGGTGTAAATCAGCTGGCGGCACAGAGATGCGCGTGCAGGGACCTCTTGCTCGGGACGATGGGACCGGTTCAATATTTGGCTAACGGGTGAAAGGTAGTCGCGTACGGCGTCCGTGATGGTTGTTGTAGGCAACATCGAGTACGGGCGTACGTGACGGGTTGTTCGGGTAACCCTGCAGGTGTAAATCGATTATAATCGCCGTCCCTCGCGGTCAGTGAGTACCACTTGTTCACTGTACCGTGACGTAGAAAGAACAGGCTAGTTACATGTTAAAATGTTGCTGATTGAAAGTTGGATATTGATTGTTAATGATATGTTGTAGCTTAGTGCTAACTAAAGTTCTTTTCAACTTTGGGCAAAGTACATGAGAGAAATGCGTTTCTTGTTTGATTGCGGCTCTCTCATGTGCCTTAGCGTAAAGTTCTCCACAACCTGCTGCTAAAACTTGAAAGTAAGGTTCTACTAATTAGGCGAGTCCTTGCAAATGATTTTTACCTCATGCAACCCATCACCCTCATGTAGAAGTTTCATGTTTAGGTGAGACGGGTCAGACTTGCTGAGCCTTCGTGCTCACTGCTTGTGTTTGAAGCTTTTGCAGGGTTCTATGAGGAAGGGACTCCCGAAGAGGAGACGGAACCCCAGGAGGGGAACCCCGTCGAGTGGGAGTCGTGCACGCCGCAGAGTTAGTGTGCGTGTGTGCTAGCAAGGACACGTTCGAGGGCTGAACGTGCACTTGATGCTTAGTCTACGCCCGCGAGTGTGGACTAAACTTATTTTGATGTAAACATGTTGATAAACTTGTTTATGTAATAAAGCTTCCGCTTCCGCTTTGTACCTTTGACGTGTGTTATACGGTGTTGTGCAACGCAGCACCCCTCAGCGTGATCCTGGCTCGACAGGACCTCAAGCGAGCTCTGATACCACGCTGACACGACCCCACTGGTCCTGTCGAGCCAGGATCACGCTGAGGGGTGCTGCGTTGCACAACACCGTATAACACACGTCAAAGGTACAAAGCGGAAGCGGAAGCTTTATTACATAAACAAGTTTATCAACATGTTTACATCAAAATAAGTTTAGTCCACACTCGCGGGCGTAGACTAAGCATCAAGTGCACGTTCAGCCCTCGAACGTGTCCTTGCTAGCACACACGCACACTAACTCTGCGGCGTGCACGACTCCCACTCGACGGGGTTCCCCTCCTGGGGTTCCGTCTCCTCTTCGGGAGTCCCTTCCTCATAGAACCCTGCAAAAGCTTCAAACACAAGCAGTGAGCACGAAGGCTCAGCAAGTCTGACCCGTCTCACCTAAACATGAAACTTCTACATGAGGGTGATGGGTTGCATGAGGTAAAAATCATTTGCAAGGACTCGCCTAATTAGTAGAACCTTACTTTCAAGTTTTAGCAGCAGGTTGTGGAGAACTTTACGCTAAGGCACATGAGAGAGCCGCAATCAAACAAGAAACGCATTTCTCTCATGTACTTTGCCCAAAGTTGAAAAGAACTTTAGTTAGCACTAAGCTACAACATATCATTAACAATCAATATCCAACTTTCAATCAGCAACATTTTAACATGTAACTAGCCTGTTCTTTCTACGTCACGGTACAGTGAACAAGTGGTACTCACTGACCGCGAGGGACGGCGATTATAATCGATTTACACCTGCAGGGTTACCCGAACAACCCGTCACGTACGCCCGTACTCGATGTTGCCTACAACAACCATCACGGACGCCGTACGCGACTACCTTTCACCCGTTAGCCAAATATTGAACCGGTCCCATCGTCCCGAGCAAGAGGTCCCTGCACGCGCATCTCTGTGCCGCCAGCTGATTTACACCTCGAGCTCTCAACCTACCCTCTGAACGACGGGCAATGCCTCAATACCCAGCTACCCGAGTTACATCAGTTTCCCGGTTCCCATATAGCCGGTAGGTCTTCGGTACTGTTCTAGCTTGTTCAACAGGCCCGCACACGGCTCGGTCCTCAATCGACACAAGCGGAGCTACAGCACACAGGCCCCAAAGTCCTGCTGCCCTTACTCTCCGCTCGGTCTCATTTTCTTGCCATGTGTTTCATGTGCTATCTCTACCCGAGCAATGTGCCTCTAGCCTATTCTCGCGAGTAGTTCCAACTACTCGACTTGTACCGAATCCTACTCTATCCTAGCAATGCAGTGGCTAACGGGGTTTGCAATCCTAAACCCCAACCCATGGTTTTCTTGGCTATGCAGTGGGGTTTCCAAACAAGACTCTGATGCACAACATAAAGAAAACAAGTATGTGCTCAAAACAATAAAAATTTATAAAATGGTTAATGCAAACCGGGGCTTGCCTTGCTGCTCTTGGTCGTAGGCTAGCTGTTCCTCCGGAGTAACGAAGTCTAGGACTTCGGGTTCCTCCTCGACCTTAGCGACTACATGATAAGAGCAATGTATGTATTAATTAAATGCTTTTGTATTAACTTTGAAGTTGTGAAGTCTATAACCTTTACTAGATAGACCTAATGACTGTGAAACTTTTACTGTGGCTTGGTTACAACCTAAACAGAGACTTGGTCAAGTTTTAGTTGCAGCAAAGCTCATTTGAGCCCTCCACAAATAATTATGTCCTTGACCTTAATTAAAGGCTTTTAGGGTGTTCTAGGTATTTTCATGAAACAAACTATGACTTTCTGAAAACTAGATTTTCAGAGGGTTCTAATGGAATTGGTCTCACTTAATTTGGAAGTCTCTAACTAAAGATATGAGCTAAACAATTTCAGAGAAAATTCTGAAAATGTTTCTGAACATTTTCTATTTTCTCTGGAACAGTTTTACTAATCACACCATTGGGTGGACTAAATGAGCTCAAATGGATCTGAAATTTTTATGGTAGCTCAATGATATTTTGGTGAACATCTCAGCAAAATTTCAGGATTTTCCGCCAAAGGATTCTCCAGTTAAAATTCCTAACAGTTTAAACTTTAAGGAATTAATTCTGGAGAATTAAGGAATCTCATGAAGTGACACTTGATTTTCTGGAAAGTACTCAAAGAGCTGAATCCAGCAAAATTTGGTTCACTCAATTTGGAGCTTTCTAGCCAAAGTTATAAGGATTTGAAGTTTGAAGGAAATCTGAAAATCGGGGAAAAGTTTAAACTCGCGCGTGGGCCCAGGAGACACGCGTCGCACGCCGAAGCGACAGCACACCGCGGCCCACAAGGCTTTTGCGCGCCAGCACACCCGATCCCGGCCACAGCCGGATCCCGATTCAAAATATCGGCCGCTGACAGCTGGGGTCCACCCCCTTCTTCAACCTCGCGACACCCGCGCTCCGCCGCCGAGGGACCTCGCCGGAGAGCTCGCCGCCGGCTGCTGTACAGCTTCAAACTTCTTGATTCTGGCCGCCCCTGCCTACTTTTACTTGGGGAACATGATCCGAGGGTCAGCTGCTCATGACAACGGCCGGAGCATGGTCGGCGACGAGCCGCCATATCGGAACGACTTCGGCCATGACGGCTGACGCTCCTAGTACCTCAGCTACTTGGGAAATCGGTCGGGGAGCATCAGTGGACCTCAGAGAAGGTCGACATGAGCTCGAGGCAGCTCGGGGAAGGCCCGAAATAGGTCCTCACCGTGCGCCCGATACCCCCCGTGCGTTCCGCCATCAGTAGACCTTGAATTACGCCGGGCACAGAAGTCCTCCGGCCCAGAGTTGTGAAGGCAACTTGTGCGTCACCGTGTCTAGTTCGTGTGGGAGTGGCCTGAGGCCCTCTAATCCCTTTCTAGAGCACGAATTAAACAGAATCGTACCCGAAGGTCGTTCTGCACACAGAAAGGGGAAAAGTGGAAATTCGCCGCCGGTGAGCAACCACTCGAGCTGTGGCTCGGAGATGAGCAGCACCGGTCACCTGCGCGTCCAAGGGTGCCTTGGCTCGGGCGTGACAACGCCCAGGTTGGGCTGTCCACGAGAGCCCGAGGTGCGGCGGTTTCCAGTTCCGAGTTTGATCTTTCGGCACAGCCGATATCACTCGGTTTCAATCGATTTCTATCAATGGAAAGGATGGAGGATGGTTGCTAGTACCTTGCTGGGACCTTGGAATGGACAGAGGAAGCTGCGATCAGCTCGATCCAGCAGGAACTCGAGCGCCGGTGATGGCAGTGGAGAAATGGATCGTGCACGTCGGCAGCTCGGGGAATGGCGACTGAAGCACGCCGGGGAGGGAATAAATAGGCCGGTCGGCCGGTCTCCGGCTTGGGGCACGCAGCAGGAGCTGGCGCCGGCTGCCCCCTTCGGTGGCGCGCGCGCACAACAGCCGGGAACCGACTGAACTGTGGTTCAGTCGGTTTGCTTTGAGGCTGAGGCTGACATGTGGGTCCCACTCCTCTTTTAACCTCTGAAATTTATTCCTAACAGCTGTGGTAAACAGTGAACCCTATTCTACCCTTGGCAACTCAAATTATTCACCCAAGAGCCATTTGAATTGATCAAAGTTCAAATGAGGTTTGGTTTGAATGAATTTCAGCACAAGTGCAGTTTGAAATTCAAATAAAGTTTGAATTTCTCCCCCTTAGCTCATGTCAAGATCAACTCCAAATGGAGTGAAAATTGGTGTGTGAGCTCACAAAAATGTGCTGAGCAAGAATATGCCTTCCACTTTTAAATTCAGTGGGTGAAAACAGTTTGAATTTGAATATGTTTTCAAACTGCCCCTTTCCTATCTACACCCAAGATGACCTCAAAAATGTTTTGAATTTGGGTGAAACTTGGCATGGACATCCTTGGCAAAGTGTAGGAGTTTTCATATGTCCAGCCCATCTATATCACATGTGGGAAGTACCACTTTTGCAATGTGTGAGTTTGTTCCCTAATGAGCATGTTGATAATTGTTACTTGCTCTTTATTTGTGTTCATCATTTTTCCTCAAATGAGGTGTGTGGTGTGGGGATGAACACTGCAAATGGGTGTCAAAAACTGAGGCCCTTACATTCCTTCCCCCTTAAAAGAATCTCGTCCCGAGATTATAAGGTGAAAATGAGAGAGAGGACGGTGGAAAAATTACCGGATATGCGACGTGAGAAAGTCGGGGTAGTTAGTGCGAAGGAATTCTTCGCTCTCCCATGTCGCTTCATCCATGGAGTGATTACTCCACAGAACCTTGTAGAACCACAACGTACGGTTGCGTGTGGTTCGGGCCTTTTCATCAATAATCTGCACCGGTTCCTCCCGATAGGTGAGATCCGGTTGCAGTTCTTCAATGTCTTCCAGCTGAACGGTAGTTGATAGCTTGAGACACTTCCTCAGCTGGGAAATGTGAAAGACGTCGTGCACACCGGAAAGTGCTTCTGGTAATCTTAGCCGGTATGCCACCGATCCACATCTTTCGGTAATCTGGAATGGACCGATGAATCGGGGTGCTAACTTTCCTCTCACCCCAAATCTGTTTACGCCCTTCATTGGAGACACTCGTAGATATACGTGGTCTCCAGCTTCGAATTGTAACGGACGCCTTCTCCGGTCCGCATACTGTTTCTGTCGGGATTGAGCGGCTTTTAGGTTCGCTTGAATTAATCGAACCTTTTCTTCCGCGTTGTTGACAAGATCAATCCCGAAGGTAACCCTCTCGCCAGACTCACACCAATTCAATGGTGTGCGGCATTTTCTCCCGTATAGCGCCTCGTAGGGCGCCATCTTGATGCTGGCTTGGTACCCATTGTTGTACGAGAACTCGGCTAACGGCAAGTGATCATCCCAGTTCTTGCCGTGGTCGATAGCGCAAGCTCGTAGCATGTCTTCTAAGATTTGATTTACCCGCTCCGTTTGCCCATCCGTCTGCGGGTGGTAGGCTGAACTACGGATCAGCTTCGTCCCCAAGGCAGCGTGGAGCTGCTCCCAAAAACGGGACACAAATAAAGTGCCCCGGTCCGATACGATAGTACGGGGTACGCCGTATAAGCATAGGATCCGTGAGATGTACAGTTCAGCGTACTTCTTGGCGTTGTAGTTGGTGTTGACCGGGATGAAATGGGCAACTTTGGTGAGCCGATCGACGATCACCCACACAGAATCATGTTTCTGTAAGGTGGTGGGTAAACCGACGACGAAATCCATGCTCACGTCCTCCCACTTCCAGGCAGGAATGCCCAGTGGTTGCAGCAGTCCCGGTTTCCGCATGTGGTCTGCCTTCACCCGTCGACATGTATCACACTCGGACACGTATTTTGCAGTCTCTCGCTTCATCCGTGTCCACCAAAACTTGCTTCTGAGTTCTTGATACATCTTGTTGCTGCCGGGGTGAATAGAAAACTTTGATAAGTGAGCCTCATCAAAGATTTTCTTCCGTAACTCCGGGTTTCGGGGTACGACGATCCGGTCCTTGAACCATAGGACGCCGTCTCCGTCCTTCCGGAAACATTTCAACTCCCCACTGTCTACACGTCTCCGTAAATGTGACATGCCCTTGTCATTCTTCTGGGCTGCCGCTATCTCTTCACGGATGGTGGGGATCAAAGCTAGGTTGTAGAGAGCTCCGTGTGGAATCACATGGAGTGGTGGTTCGCTCTCTCCCAACGGTGTGATGGTCAGATTATTGACGTGTGACTTGCGGCTTAGCGCGTCTGCCACAACGTTTGCCTTGCCCGGATGATAATGGATCTCTATCTCGTAATCCTTTATCAGTTCTAACCATCTTCGTTGCCTCATGTTCAGCTCCTTCTGAGTGAATATGTACTTGAGGCTTTTGTGGTCGGTATATAAATGTACGAGGTTACCGAGTAGGTAGTGCCTCCACATTTTCAGTGCGAGTACCACGGCAGCGAGCTCCAAGTCGTGAGTTGGATAATTTTGCTCATGATTCCTAAGCTGCCGTGACCCATACGCGACCACCCTTCGGTCTTGCATCAACACACATCCGAGCCCAATGCCGGATGCATCGCAGTACACATCGAACGGTTTTGTTGTGTCTGGCTGCGCCAAAACCGGTGCTGATGTCAGGTGCTTGACTAAAGCCTTGAATGCTGCTTCACATGCTGGACTCCAAACATATTTGGTAGCCTTCTTCAGCAGCTCTGTCATTGGCTTGGCAATCTTCGAGAAGTTCGGAATGAACCTCCGATAATATCCCGCGAGTCCGAGGAAACTCCGTACCTCATGAACAGTTCTCGGGGATTTCCAATTCAGCACTTGCGTGATTTTGCTCGGGTCCACAGCGATACCCTCCGCTGAGATGATATGCCCGAGGAAAGGCACTTGCGATATCCAAAACTCGCATTTGCTGAACTTTGCGTATAACTTGTGATCCCGCAGCCGTTGCAAGACTATACGCAGATGTTTCTTGTGATCTTCCTCCGACTTGGAATATACCAGGATGTCGTCGATGAAGACCACGACAAACTTGTCCAGCTCCGGCATGAACACCGAGTTCATTAAGTACATGAAGTGAGCTGGAGCATTGGTGAGGCCAAAGGACATGACCAGGTACTCATAAAGTCCGTACCTTGTCGAAAAAGCTGTCTTTGGAATGTCCTCAGCCCTGATCTTAATCTGATGGTACCCGGATCTTAAATCCATCTTGGAAAAGACCTTTGCTTCGACCAACTGATCAAACAACATGTCGATCCGTGGCAACGGGTACTTGTTCTTGATGGTTACGGCATTTAATGGACGGTAGTCCACGCAAAGCCGCAATGTTTCATCCTTCTTTTTGACAAATAATGCCGAACAGCCCCATGGCGAGGAGCTCGGCCTAATAAAACCCTTCTCCAGAAGGTCCGTGAGCTGAGTCTTCAGTTCAGCCAACTCCTTGGGCGCCATCTTGTACGGCCTTCGGGATATTGGCATGGTTCCCGGTGCAAGTTCAATCTTGAACTCCACCTCTCTATCGGGTGGCATCCCCGGCAAATCATCCGGGAATACATCAGGGAATTCTCGGACCACTGGAATGTCTTCCAATCTGATGGTTGTGGCTTGATAGACACTTGGAAGTTTTATTTCTGGACTGTCCAGAAATAATGAGTGAGAACCGTGCACTCCTGAGTTTAAGTGCACGACTCGGAGGACGGTGTCTAAAACAGCGCCGTGGCGGTTTAACCACGACATCCCTAGGATGACATCGACCTTCTGTCCCTCTAAGATAATGAGAGACGTGGGGTACACTCTACCCGCTAAGCATAATGGTGCTTTGGAGACCATTACGCTTGCTGAAATCTTCCCACCCGGTGAACAAATTAAATATGGACTATCGGTGGGTAGTATTGGCAAGCTGTGTTTAGCAATGAAAGCTTGGCTAATAAAATCATGCGTGGCGCCTGAATCAAATAGTACTATAGCCGGATGCTGGTGGAGTTGGAACATACCCGCAAGGATTGGCTCGCCCTCCGGCACGTCCTCAATGGCAAGCTGGTGGACAGTACCGGGCCTAGGGTTTGCCCGCCGCGCATTAGTAGGGTTCCGGGGTTGATTCCTCCCCGGAAACTGTGGTACCACTCCGCCGCCTTGCCTCTCCGGGCAACTGCTCGCGAAGTGTCCTGGACGACCACACTTGTAACATGTGGCCGCTGCTGGTGGAATACTCGGGGTCTACCACCTCTTCTCCCATTCCAGGTTCTCCCATGGCTGGAAGACCCAAGACTACCGGTACGCCCAATACCGGGGGCACGAGGTCCTGCAATGCATGCACCTCGTCCATAGCCTGGTTGTAGTCCTCTTCCCAGCCTTGTCCTTCCTCAATAGCGTCGTCCCGCTCTTGAGCAAGGTCCTCATTCTGCTGGGTTAGGGTCTGCACCAGCTCTTGCAACGCCGCAATGTCAACACGGCTCTTCTTCTTTGCCTTCTTCAGACGACGCAACTGATTGTGTTGTTCATTCAGTCGCTTGATCGTCGGAAGGAGCACATTGCGGAGTGCACTGTGAGCCCTCTCAAAATGATCTCCACGGCTTGTGCTCTCCTTGAGCTTGGTGGCGAGATGCTCCGTATGAACAGCTTGGCTGTCCATCACAGCGTTTCCCGCCCTCATTTGGAGGCTGAGATTTGCCTCCGCGGGGTTGTACCTTGGGCAACTCGGGTTTGTTGCCTCTAGGTACCTCTCTTCCCACACATGCTGAGCTCGTCCCTCCACCGGAACGAGTGCGTATGGAGTTCCCTCCATAGCCTGTACGTGTAGTTGGCAGAAACGTGACATAGTGTCACGGGCTGCCACTTGCCACATCCCTTCCGGTTGTCTTCCTCTCACCGTGACGGTGAATGGCACCCAACCGGGTGGCGTAGGCCCTGCAGGAACCTCGACATGGATCGTCCACGTCTTGTTCCCCTCTTCGCCTTCTTCCTTGGCGAAGTATTGCGGCATCTGGTTGTACCCGAAATATTGGAGCATTAGCCACAATGCTCCCGGGTAGCCGCTACGGTCAGAGCAGTGGGAAACTACCCACCCGTTCTCCAACCGTTTATCTGCTGCCATCTGTAAAAATATATTTGAGAAATATCAAATATTTATTTAAACAGTAAACCATTAAGTTATAACATAAGATATGTCATTGAACCCTTAACACTTGGAAACATAGTTCAAATTTTTAAACAAATTTGACTGCTGATCTGCTGTTCCCATGACAGCCCTGACCAGTTTCCATATCAATCTGATTTAGGCCAGGTTAAAAGCAAAACCAGTCCTGGAGCTCAACATCAAAGTTAAAGTTAACTTCAATAGCTTTCCAGAAAGTATTTGGTTGGCCTAAGATCTGCTCTGGTTCAAAAGTTATGAGATGTCAAAGTTAACAGAATTTCTGGGAACAATTGGACAGCACCTCCCTGCCTTAGGTACTGATTTGATCCAAGAATTCCAGTTAATTCTGTTCCTAATCTGACAAAACTTTCTGTTACAAAGTTGTAACCCATCTCATAAGCTTCCCAGAACCACCTCATTTTCTATTTTTGGATTTTTATGCAGGAAGTTATGCTTAATTTACAGAGAGTCTACAGAGAGTCTTTGCTCCGTCCTGTTTTCTGGACAGTTTCAACTCTACTGCATTTTTCGAGTGGTTAAGGGATGAAACACCTCTGGAACTCAACAGAAAAGTTGTAAAGCTCCTCCAAAGCTTTCCAGAAATGTATCATACGACCCCAACCTCGAAAGAACTCAACCTCTAACCTCTGATTAACTTCAGCCTTGATTTAGCTGAAAACAGAGTGCTCTGTCCTTAACATCCTATAAGTTGAAAATTTATTAACTTTGAATATCCTGTTCAAGGGAAGGAGTTGCATCAAGTTTTACTACTTTGGATCAAAACCATCAAATTTTAAATGAAGTTGTTCATTTTGTTGGGTGTGACGTCGAGGCGTCACCAGATTATGTCGGTACTACGTCCTCACAAAGGAAAAACCTATACCGGATTTAGCCGGCTTCGTTAGTTCAGTGGCACTACTCGTCACTCGCACACGGATGCTACACGTCTACCGTTTCGTGGTAAGGCTACCTGCAGAAACTCAAACAATCATCAGACTCGGCTGCACACCGAGCCCGGAATCCATACAGTTTGTACACCCGGCCGTCCTCACTCGCCCGGATGTTCTCAAGCCAAACACGCCTTGAGTTACGTGTTCACGTTTCAGACCACGTGACGGGGTCTCCCATGTTGCACCACGCACGCCAGGGACAGACGTTGCTCGAATACCCCAAACGACATGAAGAGTCGTAGAGGATATCAAAGCGGGTCGGGTTACCTGCCACCCGTGGGGCTCCACCCTTCAGCTTGTGCGCACTGGTGGACAGCGCTTACGTGCACCCCCCAAGACATGAACGTCCCGAGATGCACGATTTTCCGACATAACAAATAAGTTAATAAGCCACTTTCTATATACTAATAACATCCTTATACGGGCTACTAACTCGTTCCTCACTGGATTTTTGAAAAAGAAGACCTTTGTACTGTGTTAAACCTCAAGCGAGCTCTGATACCACGCTGACACGACCCCACTGGTCCTGTCGAGCCAGGATCACGCTGAGGGGTGCTGCGTTGCACAACACCGTATAACACACGTCAAAGGTACAAAGCGGAAGCGGAAGCTTTATTACATAAACAAGTTTATCAACATGTTTACATCAAAATAAGTTTAGTCCACACTCGCGGGCGTAGACTAAGCATCAAGTGCACGTTCAGCCCTCGAACGTGTCCTTGCTAGCACACACGCACACTAACTCTGCGGCGTGCACGACTCCCACTCGACGGGGTTCCCCTCCTGGGGTTCCGTCTCCTCTTCGGGAGTCCCTTCCTCATAGAACCCTGCAAAAGCTTCAAACACAAGCAGTGAGCACGAAGGCTCAGCAAGTCTGACCCGTCTCACCTAAACATGAAACTTCTACATGAGGGTGATGGGTTGCATGAGGTAAAAATCATTTGCAAGGACTCGCCTAATTAGTAGAACCTTACTTTCAAGTTTTAGCAGCAGGTTGTGGAGAACTTTACGCTAAGGCACATGAGAGAGCCGCAATCAAACAAGAAACGCATTTCTCTCATGTACTTTGCCCAAAGTTGAAAAGAACTTTAGTTAGCACTAAGCTACAACATATCATTAACAATCAATATCCAACTTTCAATCAGCAACATTTTAACATGTAACTAGCCTGTTCTTTCTACGTCACGGTACAGTGAACAAGTGGTACTCACTGACCGCGAGGGACGGCGATTATAATCGATTTACACCTGCAGGGTTACCCGAACAACCCGTCACGTACGCCCGTACTCGATGTTGCCTACAACAACCATCACGGACGCCGTACGCGACTACCTTTCACCCGTTAGCCAAATATTGAACCGGTCCCATCGTCCCGAGCAAGAGGTCCCTGCACGCGCATCTCTGTGCCGCCAGCTGATTTACACCTCGAGCTCTCAACCTACCCTCTGAACGACGGGCAATGCCTCAATACCCAGCTACCCGAGTTACATCAGTTTCCCGGTTCCCATATAGCCGGTAGGTCTTCGGTACTGTTCTAGCTTGTTCAACAGGCCCGCACACGGCTCGGTCCTCAATCGACACAAGCGGAGCTACAGCACACAGGCCCCAAAGTCCTGCTGCCCTTACTCTCCGCTCGGTCTCATTTTCTTGCCATGTGTTTCATGTGCTATCTCTACCCGAGCAATGTGCCTCTAGCCTATTCTCGCGAGTAGTTCCAACTACTCGACTTGTACCGAATCCTACTCTATCCTAGCAATGCAGTGGCTAACGGGGTTTGCAATCCTAAACCCCAACCCATGGTTTTCTTGGCTATGCAGTGGGGTTTCCAAACAAGACTCTGATGCACAACATAAAGAAAACAAGTATGTGCTCAAAACAATAAAAATTTATAAAATGGTTAATGCAAACCGGGGCTTGCCTTGCTGCTCTTGGTCGTAGGCTAGCTGTTCCTCCGGAGTAACGAAGTCTAGGACTTCGGGTTCCTCCTCGACCTTAGCGACTACATGATAAGAGCAATGTATGTATTAATTAAATGCTTTTGTATTAACTTTGAAGTTGTGAAGTCTATAACCTTTACTAGATAGACCTAATGACTGTGAAACTTTTACTGTGGCTTGGTTACAACCTAAACAGAGACTTGGTCAAGTTTTAGTTGCAGCAAAGCTCATTTGAGCCCTCCACAAATAATTATGTCCTTGACCTTAATTAAAGGCTTTTAGGGTGTTCTAGGTATTTTCATGAAACAAACTATGACTTTCTGAAAACTAGATTTTCAGAGGGTTCTAATGGAATTGGTCTCACTTAATTTGGAAGTCTCTAACTAAAGATATGAGCTAAACAATTTCAGAGAAAATTCTGAAAATGTTTCTGAACATTTTCTATTTTCTCTGGAACAGTTTTACTAATCACACCATTGGGTGGACTAAATGAGCTCAAATGGATCTGAAATTTTTATGGTAGCTCAATGATATTTTGGTGAACATCTCAGCAAAATTTCAGGATTTTCCGCCAAAGGATTCTCCAGTTAAAATTCCTAACAGTTTAAACTTTAAGGAATTAATTCTGGAGAATTAAGGAATCTCATGAAGTGACACTTGATTTTCTGGAAAGTACTCAAAGAGCTGAATCCAGCAAAATTTGGTTCACTCAATTTGGAGCTTTCTAGCCAAAGTTATAAGGATTTGAAGTTTGAAGGAAATCTGAAAATCGGGGAAAAGTTTAAACTCGCGCGTGGGCCCAGGAGACACGCGTCGCACGCCGAAGCGACAGCACACCGCGGCCCACAAGGCTTTTGCGCGCCAGCACACCCGATCCCGGCCACAGCCGGATCCCGATTCAAAATATCGGCCGCTGACAGCTGGGGTCCACCCCCTTCTTCAACCTCGCGACACCCGCGCTCCGCCGCCGAGGGACCTCGCCGGAGAGCTCGCCGCCGGCTGCTGTACAGCTTCAAACTTCTTGATTCTGGCCGCCCCTGCCTACTTTTACTTGGGGAACATGATCCGAGGGTCAGCTGCTCATGACAACGGCCGGAGCATGGTCGGCGACGAGCCGCCATATCGGAACGACTTCGGCCATGACGGCTGACGCTCCTAGTACCTCAGCTACTTGGGAAATCGGTCGGGGAGCATCAGTGGACCTCAGAGAAGGTCGACATGAGCTCGAGGCAGCTCGGGGAAGGCCCGAAATAGGTCCTCACCGTGCGCCCGATACCCCCCGTGCGTTCCGCCATCAGTAGACCTTGAATTACGCCGGGCACAGAAGTCCTCCGGCCCAGAGTTGTGAAGGCAACTTGTGCGTCACCGTGTCTAGTTCGTGTGGGAGTGGCCTGAGGCCCTCTAATCCCTTTCTAGAGCACGAATTAAACAGAATCGTACCCGAAGGTCGTTCTGCACACAGAAAGGGGAAAAGTGGAAATTCGCCGCCGGTGAGCAACCACTCGAGCTGTGGCTCGGAGATGAGCAGCACCGGTCACCTGCGCGTCCAAGGGTGCCTTGGCTCGGGCGTGACAACGCCCAGGTTGGGCTGTCCACGAGAGCCCGAGGTGCGGCGGTTTCCAGTTCCGAGTTTGATCTTTCGGCACAGCCGATATCACTCGGTTTCAATCGATTTCTATCAATGGAAAGGATGGAGGATGGTTGCTAGTACCTTGCTGGGACCTTGGAATGGACAGAGGAAGCTGCGATCAGCTCGATCCAGCAGGAACTCGAGCGCCGGTGATGGCAGTGGAGAAATGGATCGTGCACGTCGGCAGCTCGGGGAATGGCGACTGAAGCACGCCGGGGAGGGAATAAATAGGCCGGTCGGCCGGTCTCCGGCTTGGGGCACGCAGCAGGAGCTGGCGCCGGCTGCCCCCTTCGGTGGCGCGCGCGCACAACAGCCGGGAACCGACTGAACTGTGGTTCAGTCGGTTTGCTTTGAGGCTGAGGCTGACATGTGGGTCCCACTCCTCTTTTAACCTCTGAAATTTATTCCTAACAGCTGTGGTAAACAGTGAACCCTATTCTACCCTTGGCAACTCAAATTATTCACCCAAGAGCCATTTGAATTGATCAAAGTTCAAATGAGGTTTGGTTTGAATGAATTTCAGCACAAGTGCAGTTTGAAATTCAAATAAAGTTTGAATTTCTCCCCCTTAGCTCATGTCAAGATCAACTCCAAATGGAGTGAAAATTGGTGTGTGAGCTCACAAAAATGTGCTGAGCAAGAATATGCCTTCCACTTTTAAATTCAGTGGGTGAAAACAGTTTGAATTTGAATATGTTTTCAAACTGCCCCTTTCCTATCTACACCCAAGATGACCTCAAAAATGTTTTGAATTTGGGTGAAACTTGGCATGGACATCCTTGGCAAAGTGTAGGAGTTTTCATATGTCCAGCCCATCTATATCACATGTGGGAAGTACCACTTTTGCAATGTGCGAGTTTGTTCCCTAATGAGCATGTTGATAATTGTTACTTGCTCTTTATTTGTGTTCATCATTTTTCCTCAAATGAGGTGTGTGGTGTGGGGATGAACACTGCAAATGGGTGTCAAAAACTGAGGCCCTTTTGATACCACGCTGACACGACCCCACTGGTCCTGTCGAGCCAGGATCACGCTGAGGGGTGCTGCGTTGCACAACACCGTATAACACACGTCAAAGGTACAAAGCGGAAGCGGAAGCTTTATTACATAAACAAGTTTATCAACATGTTTACATCAAAATAAGTTTAGTCCACACTCGCGGGCGTAGACTAAGCATCAAGTGCACGTTCAGCCCTCGAACGTGTCCTTGCTAGCACACACGCACACTAACTCTGCGGCGTGCACGACTCCCACTCGACGGGGTTCCCCTCCTGGGGTTCCGTCTCCTCTTCGGGAGTCCCTTCCTCATAGAACCCTGCAAAAGCTTCAAACACAAGCAGTGAGCACGAAGGCTCAGCAAGTCTGACCCGTCTCACCTAAACATGAAACTTCTACATGAGGGTGATGGGTTGCATGAGGTAAAAATCATTTGCAAGGACTCGCCTAATTAGTAGAACCTTACTTTCAAGTTTTAGCAGCAGGTTGTGGAGAACTTTACGCTAAGGCACATGAGAGAGCCGCAATCAAACAAGAAACGCATTTCTCTCATGTACTTTGCCCAAAGTTGAAAAGAACTTTAGTTAGCACTAAGCTACAACATATCATTAACAATCAATATCCAACTTTCAATCAGCAACATTTTAACATGTAACTAGCCTGTTCTTTCTACGTCACGGTACAGTGAACAAGTGGTACTCACTGACCGCGAGGGACGGCGATTATAATCGATTTACACCTGCAGGGTTACCCGAACAACCCGTCACGTACGCCCGTACTCGATGTTGCCTACAACAACCATCACGGACGCCGTACGCGACTACCTTTCACCCGTTAGCCAAATATTGAACCGGTCCCATCGTCCCGAGCAAGAGGTCCCTGCACGCGCATCTCTGTGCCGCCAGCTGATTTACACCTCGAGCTCTCAACCTACCCTCTGAACGACGGGCAATGCCTCAATACCCAGCTACCCGAGTTACATCAGTTTCCCGGTTCCCATATAGCCGGTAGGTCTTCGGTACTGTTCTAGCTTGTTCAACAGGCCCGCACACGGCTCGGTCCTCAATCGACACAAGCGGAGCTACAGCACACAGGCCCCAAAGTCCTGCTGCCCTTACTCTCCGCTCGGTCTCATTTTCTTGCCATGTGTTTCATGTGCTATCTCTACCCGAGCAATGTGCCTCTAGCCTATTCTCGCGAGTAGTTCCAACTACTCGACTTGTACCGAATCCTACTCTATCCTAGCAATGCAGTGGCTAACGGGGTTTGCAATCCTAAACCCCAACCCATGGTTTTCTTGGCTATGCAGTGGGGTTTCCAAACAAGACTCTGATGCACAACATAAAGAAAACAAGTATGTGCTCAAAACAATAAAAATTTATAAAATGGTTAATGCAAACCGGGGCTTGCCTTGCTGCTCTTGGTCGTAGGCTAGCTGTTCCTCCGGAGTAACGAAGTCTAGGACTTCGGGTTCCTCCTCGACCTTAGCGACTACATGATAAGAACAATGTATGTATTAATTAAATGCTTTTGTATTAACTTTGAAGTTGTGAAGTCTATAACCTTTACTAGATAGACCTAATGACTGTGAAACTTTTACTGTGGCTTGGTTACAACCTAAACAGAGACTTGGTCAAGTTTTAGTTGCAGCAAAGCTCATTTGAGCCCTCCACAAATAATTATGTCCTTGACCTTAATTAAAGGCTTTTAGGGTGTTCTAGGTATTTTCATGAAACAAACTATGACTTTCTGAAAACTAGATTTTCAGAGGGTTGTAATGGAATTGGTCTCACTTAATTTGGAAGTCTCTAACTAAAGATATGAGCTAAACAATTTCAGAGAAAATTCTGAAAATGTTTCTGAACATTTTCTATTTTCTCTGGAACAGTTTTACTAATCACACCATTAGGTGGACTAAATGAGCTCAAATGGATCTGAAATTTTTATGGTAGTTCAAGGATATTTTGGTGAACATCTCAGCAAAATTTCAGGATTTTCCTCCAAGTGATTCTCCAGTTAAAATTCCTAACAGTTTAAACTTTAAGGAATTAATTCTGGAGAATTAAGGAATTTCATGAAGTGAAACTTGATTTTCTGGAAAGTACTCAGAGAGCTGAATCCAGCAAAATTTGGTTCACTCAATTTGGAGCTTTCTAGCCAAAGTTATAAGGATTTGAAGTTTGAAGGAAATCTGAAAATCGGGGAAAAGTTTAAACTCGCGCGTGGGCCCAGGAGACACGCGTCGCACGCCGAAGCGACAGCACACCGCGGCCCACAAGGCTTTTGCGCGCCAGCACACCCGATCCCGGCCACAGCCGGATCCCGATTCAAAATATCGGCCGCTGACAGCTGGGGTCCACCCCCTTCTTCAACCTCGCGACACCCGCGCTCCGCCGCCGAGGGACCTCGCCGGAGAGCTCGCCGCCGGCTGCTGTACAGCTTCAAACTTCTTGATTCTGGCCGCCCCTGCCTACTTTTACTTGGGGAACATGATCCGAGGGTCAGCTGCTCATGACAACGGCCGGAGCATGGTCGGCGACGAGCCGCCATATCGGAACGACTTCGGCCATGACGGCTGACGCTCCTAGTACCTCAGCTACTTGGGAAATCGGTCGGGGAGCATCAGTGGACCTCAGAGAAGGTCGACATGAGCTCGAGGCAGCTCGGGGAAGGCCCGAAATAGGTCCTCACCGTGCGCCCGATACCCCCCGTGCGTTCCGCCATCAGTAGACCTTGAATTACGCCGGGCACAGAAGTCCTCCGGCCCAGAGTTGTGAAGGCAACTTGTGCGTCACCGTGTCTAGTTCGTGTGGGAGTGGCCTGAGGCCCTCTAATCCTTTCTAGAGCACGAATTAAACAGAATCGTACCCGAGGGTCGTTCTGCACACAGAAAGGGGAAAAGTGGAAATTCGCCGCCGGTGAGCAACCACTCGAGCTGTGGCTCGGAGATGAGCAGCACCGGTCACCTGCGCGTCCAAGGGTGCCTTGGCTCGGGCGTGACAACGCCCAGGTTGGGCTGTCCACGAGAGCCCGAGGTGCGGCGGTTTCCAGTTCCGAGTTTGATCTTTCGGCACAGCCGATATCACTCGGTTTCAATCGATTTCTATCAATGGAAAGGATGGAGGATGGTTGCTAGTACCTTGCTGGGACCTTGGAATGGACAGAGGAAGCTGCGATCAGCTCGATCCAGCAGGAACTCGAGCGCCGGTGATGGCAGTGGAGAAATGGATCGTGCACGTCGGCAGCTCGGGGAATGGCGACTGAAGCACGCCGGGGAGGGAATAAATAGGCCGGTCGGCCGGTCTCCGGCTTGGGCCACGCAGCAGGAGCTGGCGCCGGCTGCCCCCTTCGGTGGCGCGCGCGCACAACAGCCGGGAACCGACTGAACTGTGGTTCAGTCGGTTTGCTTTGAGGCTGAGGCTGACATGTGGGTCCCACTCCTCTTTTAACCTCTGAAATTTATTCCTAACAGCTGTGGTAAACAGTGAACCCTATTCTACCCTTGGCAACTCAAATTATTCACCCAAGAGCCATTTGAATTGATCAAAGTTCAAATGAGGTTTGGTTTGAATGAATTTCAGCACAAGTGCAGTTTGAAATTCAAATAAAGTTTGAATTTCTCCCCCTTAGCTCATGTCAAGATCAACTCCAAATGGAGTGAAAATTGGTGTGTGAGCTCACAAAAATGTGCTGAGCAAGAATATGCCTTCCACTTTTAAATTCAGTGGGTGAAAACAGTTTGAATTTGAATATGTTTTCAAACTGCCCCTTTCCTATCTACACCCAAGATGACCTCAAAAATGTTTTGAATTTGGGTGAAACTTGGCATGGACATCCTTAGCAAAGTGTAGGAGTTTTCATATGTCCAGCCCATCTATATCACATGTGGGAAGTACCACTTTTGCAATGTGTGAGTTTGTTCCCTAATGAGCATGTTGATAATTGTTACTTGCTCTTTATTTGTGTTCATCATTTTTCCTCAAATGAGGTGTGTGGTGTGGTGATGAACACTGCAAATGAGTGTCAAAAACTGAGGCCCTTACATTCCTCCCCCCTTAAAAGAATCTCGTCCCGAGATTATAAGGTGAAATGAGAGAGAGGACGGTGGAAATTTTACCGAATATGCGATGTGAAAAAGTCGGGGTAGTTAGTGCGAAGGAACTCTTCGCTCTCCCATGTCGCTTCGTCCATGGAGTGATTACTCCACAGAACCTTGTAGAACCACAACGTACGGTTGCGTGTGGTTCGGGCCTTTTCATCAATAATCTGCACCGGTTCCTCCCGATAGGTGAGATCCGGTTGCAGTTCTTCAATGTCTTCCAGCTGAACGGTAGTTGATAGCTTGAGACACTTCCTCAGCTGGGAAATGTGAAAGACGTCGTGCACACCGGAAAGTGCTTCTGGTAATCTTAGCCGGTATGCCACCGATCCACATCTTTCGGTAATCTGGAATGGACCGATGAATCGGGGTGCTAACTTTCCTCTCACCCCAAATCTGTTTACGCCCTTCATTGGAGACACTCGTAGATATACGTGGTCTCCAGCTTCGAATTGTAACGGACGCCTTCTCCGGTCCGCATACTGTTTCTGTCGGGATTGAGCGGCTTTTAGGTTCGCTTGAATTAATCGAACCTTTTCTTCCGCGTTGTTGACAAGATCAATCCCGAAGGTAACCCTCTCGCCAGACTCACACCAATTCAATGGTGTGCGGCATTTTCTCCCGTATAGCGCCTCGTAGGGCGCCATCTTGATGCTGGCTTGGTACCCATTGTTGTACGAGAACTCGGCTAACGGCAAGTGATCATCCCAGTTCTTGCCGTGGTCGATAGCGCAAGCTCGTAGCATGTCTTCTAAGATTTGATTTACCCGCTCCGTTTGCCCATCCGTCTGCGGGTGGTAGGCTGAACTACGGATCAGCTTCGTCCCCAAGGCAGCGTGGAGCTGCTCCCAAAAACGGGACACAAATAAAGTGCCCCGGTCCGATACGATAGTACGGGGTACGCCGTATAAGCATAGGATCCGTGAGATGTACAGTTCAGCGTACTTCTTGGCGTTGTAGTTGGTGTTGACCGGGATGAAATGGGCAACTTTGGTGAGCCGATCGACGATCACCCACACAGAATCATGTTTCTGTAAGGTGGTGGGTAAACCGACGACGAAATCCATGCTCACGTCCTCCCACTTCCAGGCAGGAATGCCCAGTGGTTGCAGCAGTCCCGGTTTCCGCATGTGGTCTGCCTTCACCCGTCGACATGTATCACACTCGGACACGTATTTTGCAGTCTCTCGCTTCATCCGTGTCCACCAAAACTTGCTTCTGAGTTCTTGATACATCTTGTTGCTGCCGGGGTGAATAGAAAACTTTGATAAGTGAGCCTCATCAAAGATTTTCTTCCGTAACTCCGGGTTTCGGGGTACGACGATCCGGTCCTTGAACCATAGGACGCCGTCTCCGTCCTTCCGGAAACATTTCAACTCCCCACTGTCTACACGTCTCCGCAAATGTGACATGCCCTTGTCATTCTTCTGGGCTGCCGCTATCTCTTCACGGATGGTGGGGATCAAAGCTAGGTTGTAGAGAGCTCCATGTGGAATCACATGTAGTGGTGGTTCGCTCTCTTCCAACGGTGTAATGGTCAGATTATTGACGTGTGACTTGCGGCTTAGCGCGTCTGCCACAACGTTTGCCTTGCCCGGATGATAATGGATCTCTATCTCGTAATCCTTTATCAGTTCTAACCATCTTCGTTGCCTCATGTTCAGCTCCTTCTGAGTGAATATGTACTTGAGGCTTTTGTGGTCGGTATATAAATGTACGAGGTTACCGAGTAGGTAGTGCCTCCACATTTTCAGTGCGAGTACCACGGCAGCGAGCTCCAAGTCGTGAGTTGGATAATTTTGCTCATGATTCCTAAGCTGCCGTGACCCATACGCCTGTACGTGTAGTTGGCAGAAACGTGACATAGTGTCACGGGCTGCCACTTGCCACATCCCTTCCGGTTGTCTTCCTCTCACCGTGACGGTGAATGGCACCCAACCGGGTGGCGTAGGCCCTGCAGGAACCTCGACATGGATCGTCCACGTCTTGTTCCCCTCTTCGCCTTCTTCCTTGGCGAAGTATTGCGGCATCTGGTTGTACCCGAAATATTGGAGCATTAGCCACAATGCTCCCGGGTAGCCGCTACGGTCAGAGCAGTGGGAAACTACCCACCCGTTCTCCAACCGTTTATCTGCTGCCATCTGTAAAAATATATTTGAGAAATATCAAATATTTATTTAAACAGTAAACCATTAAGTTATAACATAAGATATGTCATTGAACCCTTAACACTTGGAAACATAGTTCAAATTTTTAAACAAATTTGACTGCTGATCTGCTGTTCCCATGACAGCCCTGACCAGTTTCCATATCAATCTGATTTAGGCCAGGTTAAAAGCAAAACCAGTCCTGGAGCTCAACATCAAAGTTAAAGTTAACTTCAATAGCTTTCCAGAAAGTATTTGGTTGGCCTAAGATCTGCTCTGGTTCAAAAGTTATGAGATGTCAAAGTTAACAGAATTTCTGGGAACAATTGGACAGCACCTCCCTGCCTTAGGTACTGATTTGATCCAAGAATTCCAGTTAATTCTGTTCCTAATCTGACAAAACTTTCTGTTACAAAGTTGTAACCCATCTCATAAGCTTCCCAGAACCACCTCATTTTCTATTTTTGGATTTTTATGCAGGAAGTTATGCTTAATTTACAGAGAGTCTACAGAGAGTCTTTGCTCCGTCCTGTTTTCTGGACAGTTTCAACTCTACTGCATTTTTCGAGTGGTTAAGGGATGAAACACCTCTGGAACTCAACAGAAAAGTTGTAAAGCTCCTCCAAAGCTTTCCAGAAATGTATCATACGACCCCAACCTCGAAAGAACTCAACCTCTAACCTCTGATTAACTTCAGCCTTGATTTAGCTGAAAACAGAGTGCTCTGTCCTTAACATCCTATAAGTTGAAAATTTATTAACTTTGAATATCCTGTTCAAGGGAAGGAGTTACATCAAGTTTTACTACTTTGGATCAAAACCATCAAATTTTAAATGAAGTTGTTCATTTTGTTGGGTGTGACGTCGAGGCGTCACCAGATTATGTCGGTACTACGTCCTCACAAAGGAAAAACCTATACCGGATTTAGCCGGCTTCGTTAGTTCAGTGGCACTACTCGTCACTCGCACACGGATGCTACACGTCTACCGTTTCGTGGTAAGGCTACCTGCAGAAACTCAAACAATCATCAGACTCGGCTGCACACCGAGCCCGGAATCCATACAGTTTGTACACCCGGCCGTCATCACTCGCCCGGATGTTCTCAAGCCAAACACGCCTTGAGTTACGTGTTCACGTTTCAGACCACGTGACGGGGTCTCCCATGTTGCACCACGCACGCCAGGGACAGACGTTGCTCGAATACCCCAAACGACATGAAGAGTCGTAGAGGATATCAAAGCGGGTCGGGTTACCTGCCACCCGTGGGGCTCCACCCTTCAGCTTGTGCGCACTGGTGGACAGCGCTTACGTGCACCCCCCAAGACATGAACGTCCCGAGATGCACGATTTTCCGACATAACAAATAAGTTAATAAGCCACTTTCTATATACTAATAACATCCTTATACGGGCTACTAACTCGTTCCTCACTGGATTTTTGAAAAAGAAGACCTTTGTACTGTGTTAAACCTCAAGCGAGCTCTGATACCACGCTGACACGACCCCACTGGTCCTGTCGAGCCAGGATCACGCTGAGGGGTGCTGCGTTGCACAACACCGTATAACACACGTCAAAGGTACAAAGCGGAAGCGGAAGCTTTATTACATAAACAAGTTTATCAACATGTTTACATCAAAATAAGTTTAGTCCACACTCGCGGGCGTAGACTAAGCATCAAGTGCACGTTCAGCCCTCGAACGTGTCCTTGCTAGCACACACGCACACTAACTCTGCGGCGTGCACGACTCCCACTCGACGGGGTTCCCCTCCTGGGGTTCCGTCTCCTCTTCGGGAGTCCCTTCCTCATAGAACCCTGCAAAAGCTTCAAACACAAGCAGTGAGCACGAAGGCTCAGCAAGTCTGACCCGTCTCACCTAAACATGGAACTTCTACATGAGGGTAATGGGTTACATAAGGTAAAATCATTTGCAAGGACTCGCCTAATTAGTAGGACCTTACTTTCAAGTTTTAGCAGCAGGTTGTGGAGAACCTTACGCGAAGGTACATGAGAGAGCCGCAATCAAACAAGAAACGCATTTCTCTCATGTACTTTGCCCAAAGTTGAAAAGAACTTTAGTTAGCTCTAAGCTACAGCATATCATTAACAATCAATGTCCATCTTTCAATCAGCAACATTTTAACATGTAACTAGCCTGTTCTTTCTACGTCACGGTACAGTGAACAAGTGGTACTCACTGACCGCGAGGGACGGCGATTATAATCGATTTACACCTGCAGGGTTACCCGAACAACCCGTCACGTACGCCCGTACTCGATGTTGCCTACAACAACCATCACGGACGCCGTACGCGACTACCTTTCACCCGTTAGCCAAATATTGAACCGGTCCCATCGTCCCGAGCAAGAGGTCCCTGCACGCGCATCTCTGTGCCGCCAGCTGATTTACACCTCGAGCTCTCAACCTACCCTCTGAACGACGGGCAATGCCTCAATACCCAGCTACCCGAGTTACATCAGTTTCCCGGTTCCCATATAGCCGGTAGGTCTTCGGTACTGTTCTAGCTTGTTCAACAGGCCCGCACACGGCTCGGTCCTCAATCGACACAAGCGGAGCTACAGCACACAGGCCCCAAAGTCCTGCTGCCCTTACTCTCCGCTCGGTCTCATTTTCTTGCCATGTGTTTCATGTGCTATCTCTACCCGAGCAATGTGCCTCTAGCCTATTCTCGCGAGTAGTTCCAACTACTCGACTTGTACCGAATCCTACTCTATCCTAGCAATGCAGTGGCTAACGGGGTTTGCAATCCTAAACCCCAACCCATGGTTTTCTTGGCTATGCAGTGGGGTTTCCAAACAAGACTCTGATGCACAACATAAAGAAAACAAGTATGTGCTCAAAACAATAAAAATTTATAAAATGGTTAATGCAAACCGGGGCTTGCCTTGCTGCTCTTGGTCGTAGGCTAGCTGTTCCTCCGGAGTAACGAAGTCTAGGACTTCGGGTTCCTCCTCGACCTTAGCGACTACATGATAAGAACAATGTATGTATTAATTAAATGCTTTTGTATTAACTTTGAAGTTGTGAAGTCTATAACCTTTACTAGATAGACCTAATGACTGTGAAACTTTTACTGTGGCTTGGTTACAACCTAAACAAAGACTTGGTCAAGTCTTAGTTGCAGCAAAGCTCATTTGAGCCCTCCACAAATAATTATGTCCTTGACCTTAATTAAAGGCTTTTAGGGTGTTCTAGGTAGTTTCATGAAACAAACTATGACTTTCTGAAAACTAGATTTTCAGAGGGTTCTAATGGAATTGGTCTCACTTAATTTGGAAGTCTCTAACTAAAGATATGAGCTAAACAATTTCAGAGAAAATTCTGAAAATGTTTCTGAACATTTTCTATTTTCTCTGGAACAGTTTTACTAATCACACCATTAGGTGGACTAAATGAGCTCAAATGGATCTGAAATTTTTATGGTAGTTCAAGGATATTTTGGTGAACATCTCAGCAAAATTTCAGGATTTTCCTCCAAGTGATTCTCCAGTTAAAATTCCTAACAGTTTAAACTTTAAGGAATTAATTCTGGAGAATTAAGGAATTTCATGAAGTGAAACTTGATTTTCTGGAAAGTACTCAGAGAGCTGAATCCAGCAAAATTTGGTTCACTCAATTTGGAGCTTTCTAGCCAAAGTTATAAGGATTTGAAGTTTGAAGGAAATCTGAAAATCGGGGAAAAGTTTAAACTCGCGCGTGGGCCCAGGAGACACGCGTCGCACGCCGAAGCGACAGCACACCGCGGCCCACAAGGCTTTTGCGCGCCAGCACACCCGATCCCGGCCACAGCCGGATCCCGATTCAAAATATCGGCCGCTGACAGCTGGGGTCCACCCCCTTCTTCAACCTCGCGACACCCGCGCTCCGCCGCCGAGGGACCTCGCCGGAGAGCTCGCCGCCGGCTGCTGTACAGCTTCAAACTTCTTGATTCTGGCCGCCCCTGCCTACTTTTACTTGGGGAACATGATCCGAGGGTCAGCTGCTCATGACAACGGCCGGAGCATGGTCGGCGACGAGCCGCCATATCGGAACGACTTCGGCCATGACGGCTGACGCTCCTAGTACCTCAGCTACTTGGGAAATCGGTCGGGGAGCATCAGTGGACCTCAGAGAAGGTCGACATGAGCTCGAGGCAGCTCGGGGAAGGCCCGAAATAGGTCCTCACCGTGCGCCCGATACCCCCCGTGCGTTCCGCCATCAGTAGACCTTGAATTACGCCGGGCACAGAAGTCCTCCGGCCCAGAGTTGTGAAGGCAACTTGTGCGTCACCGTGTCTAGTTCGTGTGGGAGTGGCCTGAGGCCCTCTAATCCTTTCTAGAGCACGAATTAAACAGAATCGTACCCGAGGGTCGTTCTGCACACAGAAAGGGGAAAAGTGGAAATTCGCCGCCGGTGAGCAACCACTCGAGCTGTGGCTCGGGGATGAGCAGCACCGATCACTTGCGCGTCCAAGGGTGCCTTGGCTCGGGCGTGACAACGCCCAGGTTGGGCTGTCCACGAGAGCCCGAGGTGCGGCGGTTTCCAGTTCCGAGTTTGATCTTTCGGCACAGCCGATATCACTCGGTTTCAATCGATTTCTATCAATGGAAAGGATGGAGGATGGTTGCTAGTACCTTGCTGGGACCTTGGAATGGACAGAGGAAGCTGCGATCAGCTCGATCCAGCAGGAACTCGAGCGCCGGTGATGGCAGTGGAGAAATGGATCGTGCACGTCGGCAGCTCGGGGAATGGCGACTGAAGCACGCCGGGGAGGGAATAAATAGGCCGGTCGGCCGGTCTCCGGCTTGGGGCACGCAGCAGGAGCTGGCGCCGGCTGCCCCCTTCGGTGGCGCGCGCGCACAACAGCCGGGAACCGACTGAACTGTGGTTCAGTCGGTTTGCTTTGAGGCTGAGGCTGACATGTGGGTCCCACTCCTCTTTTAACCTCTGAAATTTATTCCTAACAGCTGTGGTAAACAGTGAACCCTATTCTACCCTTGGCAACTCAAATTATTCACCCAAGAGCCATTTGAATTGATCAAAGTTCAAATGAGGTTTGGTTTGAATGAATTTCAGCACAAGTGCAGTTTGAAATTCAAATAAAGTTTGAATTTCTCCCCCTTAGCTCATGTCAAGATCAACTCCAAATGGAGTGAAAATTGGTGTGTGAGCTCACAAAAATGTGCTGAGCAAGAATATGCCTTCCACTTTTAAATTCAGTGGGTGAAAACAGTTTGAATTTGAATATGTTTTCAAACTGCCCCTTTCCTATCTACACCCAAGATGACCTCAAAAATGTTTTGAATTTGGGTGAAACTTGGCATGGACATCCTTAGCAAAGTGTAGGAGTTTTCATATGTCCAGCCCATCTATATCACATGTGGGAAGTACCACTTTTGCAATGTGTGAGTTTGTTCCCTAATGAGCATGTTGATAATTGTTACTTGCTCTTTATTTGTGTTCATCATTTTTCCTCAAATGAGGTGTGTGGTGTGGTGATGAACACTGCAAATGAGTGTCAAAAACTGAGGCCCTTACATTCCTCCCCCCTTAAAAGAATCTCGTCCCGAGATTATAAGGTGAAATGAGAGAGAGGACGGTGGAAATTTTACCGAATATGCGATGTGAAAAAGTCGGGGTAGTTAGTGCGAAGGAACTCTTCGCTCTCCCATGTCGCTTCGTCCATGGAGTGATTACTCCACAGAACCTTGTAGAACCACAACGTACGGTTGCGTGTGGTTCGGGCCTTTTCATCAATAATCTGCACCGGTTCCTCCCGATAGGTGAGATCCGGTTGCAGTTCTTCAATGTCTTCCAGCTGAACGGTAGTTGATAGCTTGAGACACTTCCTCAGCTGGGAAATGTGAAAGACGTCGTGCACACCGGAAAGTGCTTCTGGTAATCTTAGCCGGTATGCCACCGATCCACATCTTTCGGTAATCTGGAATGGACCGATGAATCGGGGTGCTAACTTTCCTCTCACCCCAAATCTGTTTACGCCCTTCATTGGAGACACTCGTAGATATACGTGGTCTCCAGCTTCGAATTGTAACGGACGCCTTCTCCGGTCCGCATACTGTTTCTGTCGGGATTGAGCGGCTTTTAGGTTCGCTTGAATTAATCGAACCTTTTCTTCCGCGTTGTTGACAAGATCAATCCCGAAGGTAACCCTCTCGCCAGACTCACACCAATTCAATGGTGTGCGGCATTTTCTCCCGTATAGCGCCTCGTAGGGCGCCATCTTGATGCTGGCTTGGTACCCATTGTTGTACGAGAACTCGGCTAACGGCAAGTGATCATCCCAGTTCTTGCCGTGGTCGATAGCGCAAGCTCGTAGCATGTCTTCTAAGATTTGATTTACCCGCTCCGTTTGCCCATCCGTCTGCGGGTGGTAGGCTGAACTACGGATCAGCTTCGTCCCCAAGGCAGCGTGGAGCTGCTCCCAAAAACGGGACACAAATAAAGTGCCCCGGTCCGATACGATAGTACGGGGTACGCCGTATAAGCATAGGATCCGTGAGATGTACAGTTCAGCGTACTTCTTGGCGTTGTAGTTGGTGTTGACCGGGATGAAATGGGCAACTTTGGTGAGCCGATCGACGATCACCCACACAGAATCATGTTTCTGTAAGGTGGTGGGTAAACCGACGACGAAATCCATGCTCACGTCCTCCCACTTCCAGGCAGGAATGCCCAGTGGTTGCAGCAGTCCCGGTTTCCGCATGTGGTCTGCCTTCACCCGTCGACATGTATCACACTCGGACACGTATTTTGCAGTCTCTCGCTTCATCCGTGTCCACCAAAACTTGCTTCTGAGTTCTTGATACATCTTGTTGCTGCCGGGGTGAATAGAAAACTTTGATAAGTGAGCCTCATCAAAGATTTTCTTCCGTAACTCCGGGTTTCGGGGTACGACGATCCGGTCCTTGAACCATAGGACGCCGTCTCCGTCCTTCCGGAAACATTTCAACTCCCCACTGTCTACACGTCTCCGTAAATGTGACATGCCCTTGTCATTCTTCTGGGCTGCCGCTATCTCTTCACGGATGGTGGGGATCAAAGCTAGGTTGTAGAGAGCTCCGTGTGGAATCACATGGAGTGGTGGTTCGCTCTCTCCCAACGGTGTGATGGTCAGATTATTGACGTGTGACTTGCGGCTTAGCGCGTCTGCCACAACGTTTGCCTTGCCCGGATGATAATGGATCTCTATCTCGTAATCCTTTATCAGTTCTAACCATCTTCGTTGCCTCATGTTCAGCTCCTTCTGAGTGAATATGTACTTGAGGCTTTTGTGGTCGGTATATAAATGTACGAGGTTACCGAGTAGGTAGTGCCTCCACATTTTCAGTGCGAGTACCACGGCAGCGAGCTCCAAGTCGTGAGTTGGATAATTTTGCTCATGATTCCTAAGCTGCCGTGACCCATACGCGACCACCCTTCGGTCTTGCATCAACACACATCCGAGCCCAATGCCGGATGCATCGCAGTACACATCGAACGGTTTTGTTGTGTCTGGCTGCGCCAAAACCGGTGCTGATGTCAGGTGCTTGACTAAAGCCTTGAATGCTGCTTCACATGCTGGACTCCAAACATATTTGGTAGCCTTCTTCAGCAGCTCTGTCATTGGCTTGGCAATCTTCGAGAAGTTCGGAATGAACCTCCGATAATATCCCGCGAGTCCGAGGAAACTCCGTACCTCATGAACAGTTCTCGGGGATTTCCAATTCAGCACTTGCGTGATTTTGCTCGGGTCCACAGCGATACCCTCCGCTGAGATTATATGCCCGAGGAAAGGCACTTGCGATATCCAAAACTCGCATTTGCTGAACTTTGCATATAACTTGTGATCCCGCAGCCGTTGCAAGACTATACGCAGATGTTTCTTGTGATCTTCCTCCGACTTGGAATATACCAGGATGTCGTCGATGAAGACCACGACAAACTTGTCCAGCTCCGGCATGAACACCGAGTTCATTAAGTACATGAAGTGAGCTGGAGCATTGGTGAGGCCAAAGGACATGACCAGGTACTCATAAAGTCCGTACCTTGTCGAAAAAGCTGTCTTTGGAATGTCCTCAGCCCTGATCTTAATCTGATGGTACCCGGATCTTAAATCCATCTTGGAAAAGACCTTTGCTTCGACCAACTGATCAAACAACATGTCGATCCGTGGCAACGGGTACTTGTTCTTGATGGTTACGGCATTTAATGGACGGTAGTCCACGCAAAGCCGCAATGTTTCATCCTTCTTTTTGACAAATAATGCCGAACAGCCCCATGGCGAGGAGCTCGGCCTAATAAAACCCTTCTCCAGAAGGTCCGTGAGCTGAGTCTTCAGTTCAGCCAACTCCTTGGGCGCCATCTTGTACGGCCTTCGGGATATTGGCATGGTTCCCGGTGCAAGTTCAATCTTGAACTCCACCTCTCTATCGGGTGACATCCCCGGCAAATCATCCGGGAATACATCAGGGAATTCTCGGACCACTGGAATGTCTTCCAATCTGATGGTTGTGGCTTGATAGACACTTGGAAGTTTTATTTCTGGACTGTCCAGAAATAATGAGTGAGAACCGTGCACTCCTGAGTTTAAGTGCACGACTCGGAGGACGGTGTCTAAAACAGCGCCGTGGCGGTTTAACCACGACATCCCTAGGATGACATCGACCTTCTGTCCCTCTAAGATAATGAGAGACGTGGGGTACACTCTACCCGCTAAGCATAATGGTGCTTTGGAGACCATTACGCTTGCTGAAATCTTCCCACCCGGTGAACAAATTAAATATGGACTATCGGTGGGTAGTATTGGCAAGCTGTGTTTAGCAATGAAAGCTTGGCTAATAAAATTATGCGTGGCGCCTGAATCAAATAGTACTATAGCCGGATGCTGGTGGAGTTGGAACATACCCGCAAGGATTGGCTCGCCCTCCGGCACGTCCTCAATGGCAAGCTGGTGGACAGTACCGGGCCTAGGGTTTGCCCGCCGCGCATTAGTAGGGTTCCGGGGTTGATTCCTCCCCGGAAACTGTGGTGCCACTCCGCCGCCTTGCCTCTCCGGGCAACTGCTCGCGAAGTGTCCTGGACGACCACACTTGTAACATGTGGCCGCTGCTGGTGGAATACTCGGGGTCTACCACCTCTTCTCCCATTCCAGGTTCTCCCATGGCTGGAAGACCCAAGACTACCGGTACGCCCAATACCGGGGGCACGAGGTCCTGCAATGCATGCACCTCGTCCATAGCCTGGTTGTAGTCCTCTTCCCAGCCTTGTCCTTCCTCAATAGCGTCGTCCCGCTCTTGAGCAAGGTCCTCATTCTGCTGGGTTAGGGTCTGCACCAGCTCTTGCAACGCCGCAATGTCAACACGGCTCTTCTTCTTTGCCTTCTTCAGACGACGCAACTGATTGTGTTGTTCATTCAGTCGCTTGATCGTCGGAAGGAGCACATTGCGGAGTGCACTGTGAGCACTCTCAAAATGATCTCCACGGCTTGTGCTCTCCTTGAGCTTGGTGGCGAGATGCTCCGTATGAACAGCTTGGCTGTCCATCACAGCGTTTCCCGCCCTCATTTGGAGGCTGAGATTTGCCTCCGCGGGGTTGTACCTTGGGCAACTCGGGTTTGTTGCCTCTAGGTACCTCTCTTCCCACACATGCTGAGCTCGTCCCTCCACCGGAACGAGTGCGTATGGAGTTCCCTCCATAGCCTGTACGTGTAGTTGGCAGAAACGTGACATAGTGTCACGGGCTGCCACTTGCCACATCCCTTCCGGTTGTCTTCCTCTCACCGTGACGGTGAATGGCACCCAACCGGGTGGCGTAGGCCCTGCAGGAACCTCGACATGGATCGTCCACGTCTTGTTCCCCTCTTCGCCTTCTTCCTTGGCGAAGTATTGCGGCATCTGGTTGTACCCGAAATATTGGAGCATTAGCCACAATGCTCCCGGGTAGCCGCTACGGTCAGAGCAGTGGGAAACTACCCACCCGTTCTCCAACCGTTTATCTGCTGCCATCTGTAAAAATATATTTGAGAAATATCAAATATTTATTTAAACAGTAAACCATTAAGTTATAACATAAGATATGTCATTGAACCCTTAACACTTGGAAACATAGTTCAAATTTTTAAACAAATTTGACTGCTGATCTGCTGTTCCCATGACAGCCCTGACCAGTTTCCATATCAATCTGATTTAGGCCAGGTTAAAAGCAAAACCAGTCCTGGAGCTCAACATCAAAGTTAAAGTTAACTTCAATAGCTTTCCAGAAAGTATTTGGTTGGCCTAAGATCTGCTCTGGTTCAAAAGTTATGAGATGTCAAAGTTAACAGAATTTCTGGGAACAATTGGACAGCACCTCCCTGCCTTAGGTACTGATTTGATCCAAGAATTCCAGTTAATTCTGTTCCTAATCTGACAAAACTTTCTGTTACAAAGTTGTAACCCATCTCATAAGCTTCCCAGAACCACCTCATTTTCTATTTTTGGATTTTTATGCAGGAAGTTATGCTTAATTTACAGAGAGTCTACAGAGAGTCTTTGCTCCGTCCTGTTTTCTGGACAGTTTCAACTCTACTGCATTTTTCGAGTGGTTAAGGGATGAAACACCTCTGGAACTCAACAGAAAAGTTGTAAAGCTCCTCCAAAGCTTTCCAGAAATGTATCATACGACCCCAACCTCGAAAGAACTCAACCTCTAACCTCTGATTAACTTCAGCCTTGATTTAGCTGAAAACAGAGTGCTCTGTCCTTAACATCCTATAAGTTGAAAATTTATTAACTTTGAATATCCTGTTCAAGGGAAGGAGTTACATCAAGTTTTACTACTTTGGATCAAAACCATCAAATTTTAAATGAAGTTGTTCATTTTGTTGGGTGTGACGTCGAGGCGTCACCAGATTATGTCGGTACTACGTCCTCACAAAGGAAAAACCTATACCGGATTTAGCCGGCTTCGTTAGTTCAGTGGCACTACTCGTCACTCGCACACGGATGCTACACGTCTACCGTTTCGTGGTAAGGCTACCTGCAGAAACTCAAACAATCATCAGACTCGGCTGCACACCGAGCCCGGAATCCATACAGTTTGTACACCCGGCCGTCATCACTCGCCCGGATGTTCTCAAGCCAAACACGCCTTGAGTTACGTGTTCACGTTTCAGACCACGTGACGGGGTCTCCCATGTTGCACCACGCACGCCAGGGACAGACGTTGCTCGAATACCCCAAACGACATGAAGAGTCGTAGAGGATATCAAAGCGGGTCGGGTTACCTGCCACCCGTGGGGCTCCACCCTTCAGCTTGTGCGCACTGGTGGACAGCGCTTACGTGCACCCCCCAAGACATGAACGTCCCGAGATGCACGATTTTCCGACATAACAAATAAGTTAATAAGCCACTTTCTATATACTAATAACATCCTTATACGGGCTACTAACTCGTTCCTCACTGGATTTTTGAAAAAGAAGACCTTTGTACTGTGTTAAACCTCAAGCGAGCTCTGATACCACGCTGACACGACCCCACTGGTCCTGTCGAGCCAGGATCACGCTGAGGGGTGCTGCGTTGCACAACACCGTATAACACACGTCAAAGGTACAAAGCGGAAGCGGAAGCTTTATTACATAAACAAGTTTATCAACATGTTTACATCAAAATAAGTTTAGTCCACACTCGCGGGCGTAGACTAAGCATCAAGTGCACGTTCAGCCCTCGAACGTGTCCTTGCTAGCACACACGCACACTAACTCTGCGGCGTGCACGACTCCCACTCGACGGGGTTCCCCTCCTGGGGTTCCGTCTCCTCTTCGGGAGTCCCTTCCTCATAGAACCCTGCAAAAGCTTCAAACACAAGCAGTGAGCACGAAGGCTCAGCAAGTCTGACCCGTCTCACCTAAACATGGAACTTCTACATGAGGGTAATGGGTTACATAAGGTAAAATCATTTGCAAGGACTCGCCTAATTAGTAGGACCTTACTTTCAAGTTTTAGCAGCAGGTTGTGGAGAACCTTACGCGAAGGTACATGAGAGAGCCGCAATCAAACAAGAAACGCATTTCTCTCATGTACTTTGCCCAAAGTTGAAAAGAACTTTAGTTAGCTCTAAGCTACAGCATATCATTAACAATCAATGTCCATCTTTCAATCAGCAACATTTTAACATGTAACTAGCCTGTTCTTTCTACGTCACGGTACAGTGAACAAGTGGTACTCACTGACCGCGAGGGACGGCGATTATAATCGATTTACACCTGCAGGGTTACCCGAACAACCCGTCACGTACGCCCGTACTCGATGTTGCCTACAACAACCATCACGGACGCCGTACGCGACTACCTTTCACCCGTTAGCCAAATATTGAACCGGTCCCATCGTCCCGAGCAAGAGGTCCCTGCACGCGCATCTCTGTGCCGCCAGCTGATTTACACCTCGAGCTCTCAACCTACCCTCTGAACGACGGGCAATGCCTCAATACCCAGCTACCCGAGTTACATCAGTTTCCCGGTTCCCATATAGCCGGTAGGTCTTCGGTACTGTTCTAGCTTGTTCAACAGGCCCGCACACGGCTCGGTCCTCAATCGACACAAGCGGAGCTACAGCACACAGGCCCCAAAGTCCTGCTGCCCTTACTCTCCGCTCGGTCTCATTTTCTTGCCATGTGTTTCATGTGCTATCTCTACCCGAGCAATGTGCCTCTAGCCTATTCTCGCGAGTAGTTCCAACTACTCGACTTGTACCGAATCCTACTCTATCCTAGCAATGCAGTGGCTAACGGGGTTTGCAATCCTAAACCCCAACCCATGGTTTTCTTGGCTATGCAGTGGGGTTTCCAAACAAGACTCTGATGCACAACATAAAGAAAACAAGTATGTGCTCAAAACAATAAAAATTTATAAAATGGTTAATGCAAACCGGGGCTTGCCTTGCTGCTCTTGGTCGTAGGCTAGCTGTTCCTCCGGAGTAACGAAGTCTAGGACTTCGGGTTCCTCCTCGACCTTAGCGACTACATGATAAGAACAATGTATGTATTAATTAAATGCTTTTGTATTAACTTTGAAGTTGTGAAGTCTATAACCTTTACTAGATAGACCTAATGACTGTGAAACTTTTACTGTGGCTTGGTTACAACCTAAACAAAGACTTGGTCAAGTCTTAGTTGCAGCAAAGCTCATTTGAGCCCTCCACAAATAATTATGTCCTTGACCTTAATTAAAGGCTTTTAGGGTGTTCTAGGTAGTTTCATGAAACAAACTATGACTTTCTGAAAACTAGATTTTCAGAGGGTTCTAATGGAATTGGTCTCACTTAATTTGGAAGTCTCTAACTAAAGATATGAGCTAAACAATTTCAGAGAAAATTCTGAAAATGTTTCTGAACATTTTCTATTTTCTCTGGAACAGTTTTACTAATCACACCATTAGGTGGACTAAATGAGCTCAAATGGATCTGAAATTTTTATGGTAGTTCAAGGATATTTTGGTGAACATCTCAGCAAAATTTCAGGATTTTCCTCCAAGTGATTCTCCAGTTAAAATTCCTAACAGTTTAAACTTTAAGGAATTAATTCTGGAGAATTAAGGAATTTCATGAAGTGAAACTTGATTTTCTGGAAAGTACTCAGAGAGCTGAATCCAGCAAAATTTGGTTCACTCAATTTGGAGCTTTCTAGCCAAAGTTATAAGGATTTGAAGTTTGAAGGAAATCTGAAAATCGGGGAAAAGTTTAAACTCGCGCGTGGGCCCAGGAGACACGCGTCGCACGCCGAAGCGACAGCACACCGCGGCCCACAAGGCTTTTGCGCGCCAGCACACCCGATCCCGGCCACAGCCGGATCCCGATTCAAAATATCGGCCGCTGACAGCTGGGGTCCACCCCCTTCTTCAACCTCGCGACACCCGCGCTCCGCCGCCGAGGGACCTCGCCGGAGAGCTCGCCGCCGGCTGCTGTACAGCTTCAAACTTCTTGATTCTGGCCGCCCCTGCCTACTTTTACTTGGGGAACATGATCCGAGGGTCAGCTGCTCATGACAACGGCCGGAGCATGGTCGGCGACGAGCCGCCATATCGGAACGACTTCGGCCATGACGGCTGACGCTCCTAGTACCTCAGCTACTTGGGAAATCGGTCGGGGAGCATCAGTGGACCTCAGAGAAGGTCGACATGAGCTCGAGGCAGCTCGGGGAAGGCCCGAAATAGGTCCTCACCGTGCGCCCGATACCCCCCGTGCGTTCCGCCATCAGTAGACCTTGAATTACGCCGGGCACAGAAGTCCTCCGGCCCAGAGTTGTGAAGGCAACTTGTGCGTCACCGTGTCTAGTTCGTGTGGGAGTGGCCTGAGGCCCTCTAATCCTTTCTAGAGCACGAATTAAACAGAATCGTACCCGAGGGTCGTTCTGCACACAGAAAGGGGAAAAGTGGAAATTCGCCGCCGGTGAGCAACCACTCGAGCTGTGGCTCGGGGATGAGCAGCACCGATCACTTGCGCGTCCAAGGGTGCCTTGGCTCGGGCGTGACAACGCCCAGGTTGGGCTGTCCACGAGAGCCCGAGGTGCGGCGGTTTCCAGTTCCGAGTTTGATCTTTCGGCACAGCCGATATCACTCGGTTTCAATCGATTTCTATCAATGGAAAGGATGGAGGATGGTTGCTAGTACCTTGCTGGGACCTTGGAATGGACAGAGGAAGCTGCGATCAGCTCGATCCAGCAGGAACTCGAGCGCCGGTGATGGCAGTGGAGAAATGGATCGTGCACGTCGGCAGCTCGGGGAATGGCGACTGAAGCACGCCGGGGAGGGAATAAATAGGCCGGTCGGCCGGTCTCCGGCTTGGGGCACGCAGCAGGAGCTGGCGCCGGCTGCCCCCTTCGGTGGCGCGCGCGCACAACAGCCGGGAACCGACTGAACTGTGGTTCAGTCGGTTTGCTTTGAGGCTGAGGCTGACATGTGGGTCCCACTCCTCTTTTAACCTCTGAAATTTATTCCTAACAGCTGTGGTAAACAGTGAACCCTATTCTACCCTTGGCAACTCAAATTATTCACCCAAGAGCCATTTGAATTGATCAAAGTTCAAATGAGGTTTGGTTTGAATGAATTTCAGCACAAGTGCAGTTTGAAATTCAAATAAAGTTTGAATTTCTCCCCCTTAGCTCATGTCAAGATCAACTCCAAATGGAGTGAAAATTGGTGTGTGAGCTCACAAAAATGTGCTGAGCAAGAATATGCCTTCCACTTTTAAATTCAGTGGGTGAAAACAGTTTGAATTTGAATATGTTTTCAAACTGCCCCTTTCCTATCTACACCCAAGATGACCTCAAAAATGTTTTGAATTTGGGTGAAACTTGGCATGGACATCCTTAGCAAAGTGTAGGAGTTTTCATATGTCCAGCCCATCTATATCACATGTGGGAAGTACCACTTTTGCAATGTGTGAGTTTGTTCCCTAATGAGCATGTTGATAATTGTTACTTGCTCTTTATTTGTGTTCATCATTTTTCCTCAAATGAGGTGTGTGGTGTGGTGATGAACACTGCAAATGAGTGTCAAAAACTGAGGCCCTTACAGAGTGGAGGTCTCACGTGAGTATCCCTGTTGGTGTCGATTGAGGACCGAGTCCTGTGCGGGCCTGATGAACAAGTATTGAACAGTACCGTATGGCATACTAACATAAGAAGAAAACCGATGTAATTGGTTAATCTGGGTGCCGAGTCTTACCCAACCGTAAATAGGAGTGGGTTGAGGGTAGCAAGGTGTAAATCTGCCGGTGGGCACAGTCACGATCCACGAGGGGACCTCCTGCCCGTTACAGATGGACCGGTTTGGTAGTTGGGTTGCCTTTGAAAGGTTGTTGCATACAACAGAGTAGGAAGGGGTGTGGAATCACGCTTCTCAAAGTGGGTGTATGTAACTTGTTGTCCGGGTGTCTCCTGATTGCAATCACCGTCCCTCGCGGTTATTTGAGTAGCTTGTTCACTGTTCTGTGACGTAGTAAGAAGAACGATAAGCCAGATGAATGATAATATGCTGTGATGAAGTATTAATGTTTTGAAACCATGTTTTCTGTAGATTTAGAGCTAATTAATTTTATCTTCCACTTTGGGCATCACCACATTGGAGGGAAGCGTTTCTTGTTTGATTGTGGACTTCCGATGTGAGGGCTGCCTAAGGCTCATTAAACTGTTGCTACAAAACTGAAAGTAAGGATCAACATGCATGTAGGCGTGTCTTTATTGCAAAGTCCTGTTTCCTATCTTACATATCCTTACATGTAGAGTTCCATGCCTAGGCTAGTCGGTTAAGCCTTGCTGAGCCATCGTGCTCACGGTTGCAATATTTTGAGCTGTGTGCAGGTGAGAGTTATGAGGAAGATTCCGAGGATGAGGCAATGCCCCCGTCGGGGTACACGGTCGAACTGGAGCCCTGCATGCCGCCGTGATCTCCGGTTACTTGCTGCTAATGTGTAGCGTCCCCGGGCTGGACGGCTGCTCTTTTGCATAGTTAGGATGAGAGGCCATCTATGTATAATACTTCCGCTGTTAATTAAGTTTTGTAAAATACTTCCGCTGTTTTATATCAAATAAAAGTTTGTATGTTGTTCTTTAATCCTTTCGTGTGTGCTGTTGGGTGCCGCATCGCACGGCACCACCCTCTGCCATCCTGGAGTGGGTGAACCACGGGGTGGTCCCCATATTTTGGGGCTGCGTCAGCGTGGTATCAGAGCTCGCTTGAGGTTTAACGCACTACAAAGGTCCTCTTTTTCAAACATTCGGTGAGGAACGAGTTAGTAGCCCATATAAGGATGTTATTAGTGTATAGAAAGTGGCATACTAACCTATTTGCTTATGTCAGAAAATTGTGCATCTCGGGACGCTTTATGTCTTTGGGGGTGCACGTAAGAGCTGTCCACCAGTGCGCACAAGCTGAAGGGTGGAGCCCCACGGGTGGCAGGTAACCCGACCCGCTTTAATATCCTCTACGACTCTTCATGTCGTTTAGGGTATTCGAGCAACGTCTGTCCGTGGCATGCTTTGGGTGATTTGGGAGACCCCGTCACGTGGTCTGTAACGTGAACACGTAGCTCAAGGCATGTTTGGCTTGAGAACATCCGCGCGAGTGATGACGGCCGGGTGTATGAACTTTATGGATACCGGGCTCGGTGTGCAGCCGAGTCTGATGATTGTTTGAGTTATCTGCAGGTAGTCTAACCACAAAACAGTAGACGTGTAGCATCCGTGTGCGAGTGATGTTTAGTGCCACTGAACTAACAAAGCCGGCTAATTCCGGTATAGGTTTTTCTTTGTGAGGACGTAGTACCGACATGATCTGGTGACACATCGATGTCACACCCCACTAAATGAGCTAGTGCATTATAAAACTTGAAAGTTTTAATCCAGAGCACTAAAACTTGATGTAACTCCTTCCCTTAATCAGGATATTCAAATTTAACAAGTTTTCAACTTATAGGATACTAAGGACAGAGTCCCCTGTTTTCAGCTGAATTAAGGCTGAAGTTAATCAGAGGTTAGAGGTTGAGTTCTTTCTAGGTTGGGGTCATATGATACATTTCCGGAAAGATTTGAAAGAGCTTTACAACTTTTCTGTTGATGTCAAGAGATGTTTCATCCATTAACCAATCGAAAAATGCAGTAGAGTTGAAACTGTCCAGAAAACAGGGCAGAGCAAACACTCTCGGTAATTCTTTGTAAATAGAGCATAACTTCTTGCATAAAAATCCAAAAATAGAAAATGAGGTAGTTCTGAAAAGTTCATGAGATGGGTTACAACTTTGTAACAGAAAGTTTTGGCAAATTTGGTGTAGAATTAACTGGAATTCTTGGATCAAATCAGTACCTCAAGCAAGGAGGTGCTGTCCAATTTTCTCCAGAATTTCTGTCAACTTTGACATCTCATAACTTTTAAACCAGGATACATCTTAGGCAAAGCAAATACTTTCTGGAAAGCTTTTGAAGTTATCTTTAACTTTGTTGTTGAGATCCAGAACAGATTTTGCTTTAGGATGGTCTAAATCAGGTTGAAATGGAAACTGGTCAAGGCTGTCATATTGGACAGCAGATCAGCAGTCAAATTTGTTTAAGTTTGAACTACGTTTCCAAGTTTTATGAGTTCAATGACATGTTTTATGTTATAACTCAATGGTTTACAGTTCAAACAAATATTTGACATTTCTCAAATATGTTTCTACAGATGACAGCGGATAGACAATAGGAGAACGGGTGGGTTTTATCCCACTGTTCTCACCGCAGCGGTTATCCGGAAACGTTGAGGCAAATGCTTCAATATTTAGGGTACAGTGAGATGCCTCAGTTCTTCGCCAAGGAAGAAGGCGAGAAGGGGAACAAGACGTGGACAATACATGTCGAAGTTCTTGCAGGACCCATGCCACCCGGTTGGGCACCGTTGACCGTCACGGTAAGAGGTACACAGCCTGAGGGGATGTGGCAAGTGGCAGCCCGCGACACCATGTCGCGTTTCTGCCAACTACAAGTGAGAACTATGGAGAGAACTCCATACGCACTTGTTCCGGGGGAGAGGTAAGCTAATCATGTGTGGGGGGAAAGGTACATGGAGGCAACAGATCCGGGTTGCCCAAGGTACAACCCCGTGGAGGCGAACCTCAGCCTCCAGTTGAAGGCAGGAAAAGCCGTGATGGACAGCCAAGCTGTTCATATGGATTGTCTTGCCGCAAAGCTCAAGGAGAGCACCAGCCATGGAGATCATTTCGAGAGTGCTCACAGCGCACTCCGCAATGTTCTTCTTCCGACGATCAAGCGACTGAACGAACAACATAATCAGTTGCATCGTCTGAAGAAGGCGAAGAGGAAAAGCCGTGTTGACATCACCGTTTTGCAACAACAGGTGCAGGCCCTGACCCAGCAGAACGAGGTCCTCACTCAAGAGCAGGACGATGTTATTGAGGAGGGGCAAGGCTGGGAAGAGGACTATAACCAGGCCATGGACGAGGTGCACGCGTTGCAGGACCTCGTCTCCGGTATTGGGCATACCAATGGTGGGTGCCGTATCTGTGGTTTTGGGTCTTCCGGCAATGGGGGAACCCGAACTGGAAGAGGAGGTCATGGACCCGGAGCCACCAGCAGAGGTAGCGGAGGAGGACGACCCACAGTAGGTCGAGTTCTACTCCGAGTAGGAGGTTACCGTTGCCGAGTAGGGCAGCAAGGGTGATGTAACCAAAACTTTTTTTTAATTGGTGACATGTCATGTAGACAGTAGCATATGTATAGGTAGTGATGACATGAGCACGACTTCTCGGAGACCGAGAATAATGTATCTTGTATAAAGTTTATGCTTTATCAATATATGTGAATGTTGTGCAAATTATTCATGCGTCACTTCAAATACTAACTGTTTCATATGGAATTTTAAGCATGACATGTGCTGATCGCTGCTGTTTCGAATTTCAGAATGACTCGTACGTGCCAACTTGGACGTTGGGGGTTCCAGTCAGGGGGGAGAGATCTCCCAACAGCCTCCCGAGGATTCCTCGGGACAGCAACAGCAGCAACAACAACAGCAACAACCGCCACCGCCAACAGTTACTTTGGCTGACATCATGGCGGCGATGGTGGGATCTCATCAGCAGCACACGGAGTTACTACAAACTCTCATTGCAAATACGTCTCGACCGGAGAGGCGTCAAGATCGCGAGGAGCACCAAAAAAAGCTCCTACTCCGATTTTCTGGCTACTCATCCCCCGGTATTCTCAAGGGCGGATGAACCCCTCGATGCGGACAACTGGCTTCGCACGATGGAGATGAAGTTCAGGCTGCTACAAGTGAGTGAGCAGCACAAGACACAGCTTGCAGTCCAACAGCTCCAGGGATCCGCAAGCGCGTGGTGGGCAAACTACTGTGCTTCACAGCCCACCGAGCGAGTTATGACCTGGGCGGAATTCCGGATGGCCTTCAGGGCCTATCACATACCGCCGGGTCTCATGAAGAGGAAGACGCAGGAGTTCTTACGCCTGCAGCAAGGGAGCCGGAACGCGCTGGAATACTCCAGGGCGTTCAATGATCTTGTGCTCTATGCTTCGTATCACGCCGATACCGACGAGAAGCGGTGGGATCATTTCTACCAGGGGCTTAACGCACTCCTGAAGGACAAACTGGCGATGTTCAATCGCGGCAGCCTCAACGATATAATTGATGCTGCGATTTTTCAGCAGGACTCCGTCAAGGAGTTACCGGCAGCGGAAAGGAAGCAAAGCGCGCCGCAAAGCAGCGAAGAAGGAGGTGGTCGTTCTCAGAAATATCAGATGGTGAATCGCCCACCATCGAATCCACGCTGGCATCCACCACAGAGGCCGATGCCATTCCGCAGTCGGCCATATTCCCCAGCGGCATTCCGGCCAGCACTGCCAGTACCACCTCCGCAGCAACAACAGCAGCAGCGGGCGATGCCGCTTGCGTATGCACCTCAGCAGCGCATGCCGGGCTTTCGTCCCCCAAGCACCAGACAAGCAGCAGCCACATGCTACAAGTGTGGTCGTCCAGGACACTTCGCCAGCAATTGTCCTGAGAGGCAAGGCGGTGGAGTTGCACCACAGCTTCACGGGAGGAATCAGCCCAGAGCCCCACTAATGCGCGGCGGGCAACCCTAGGCCTGGCACTGTCCAACAACTTGCCATAGAGGACGTGCCGGAGGGTGAACCAATCCTTGCGGGTATGTTCCAACTCCACCAGCATCCCGCTATAGTGTTATTTGATTCAGGCGCCACGCATTGCTTCATTAGCCAAGCTTTTATTGCTAAATACAACTTGCAAATACTACCCACCGATAGTTCATACTTGATTTGTTCACCGGGTGGGAAAATTTCAGCAAGCATGATGGTTCCAAAAGCTTCATTATGCTTAGAGGGTAGAGTATACCCTATGTCTCTCATAGTCTTAGAAGGACAGAAGGTCGATGTCATCTTAGGGATGTCGTGGTTAACCCGCCAAGGCGCTGTTTTAGACACCGTCCTCCGATTTGTGCACTTGAACTCAGAAGTGCACGAACCTTATTTCTGGATAGTCCAGAAATAAAACTTCCAAGTGTGTATCAATCCACAACCATCAGATTGGAAGACATTCCAGTAGTCCATGAGTTCCCTGACGTGTTCCCAGATGATTTACTGGGGATGCCGCCTGACAGAGAGGTTGAGTTCAAGATTGAACTTGCACCGGAAACCATGCCAATATCCCGAAGGCCGTACAAGATGACGCCCAAGGAGTTGGCTGAACTGAAGACTCGGCTAACGGACCTGCTGGAGAAGGGTTTTATTAAGCCGAGCTCCTCGCCATGGGGCTGTTCGGCATTATTCGTGAAGAAGAAAGACGAAACTTGTGGCTTTGCGTGGACTATCGCCCATTAAACGCCGTAACCATCAAGAACAAGTACCCGTTGCCATGGATCGACATGTTGTTTGATCAGTTGGTCAAACCAAGGATCTTTTCCAAGATGGACTTAAGATCCGGGTACCACCAGATTAAGATACAGGCTGAGGATATTCTGAAGACGGCTTTCTCGACGAGGTATGGACTTAATGAGTACCTGGTCATGTCCTTCGGCCTCACCAACGCTCCAGCTCATTCCATGTACTTGATGAACTCGGTATTCATGCCGGAGCTGGACAAGTTTGTCGTGGTCTTCATCGACGACATATTGGTATATTCCAAGTCGGAGGAAGAACACACGAAGCATCTGCGTATAGTCTTGCAACGGCTGCGGGATCACAAGCTATACACGAAATTCAGCAAGTGCGAATTCTGGATATCGCAAGTGCCTTTTCTTGGGCATATTATCTCAGCAGAGGGCATTGCTGTAGACCTGAGTAAAATCACATAAGTGCTGAATTGGTAGTCCCCAAGAACTGTTCACGAGGTACGGAGTTTCCTCAGACTCGTGGGATATTATCGGAGGTTCATTCCGAACTTCTCGAAGATTGCCAAGCCTATGATGGAGCTGCTGAAGAAGGCTACCAAATATGTTTGGAGTCCAGCATGTGAAGCAGCGTTCAAGACATTAGTGAAGCACCTAACATCAGCACCGGTTTTGGCGCAGCCAGACACAACAAAACCGTTTGATGTGTACTGCGATGCATCTGGCATTGGGCTTGGGTGTGTGCTGATGCAAGACCGAATGGTGGTCGCATATGGATCACGGCAGCATAGGAACCATGAGCAGAATTATCCAACTCATGACTTGGAGCTCGCTGCCATGGTGCTCGCACTTAAAATGTGGAGGCACTACCTACTCGGTAACCTCGTACATTTATATACCGACCACAAAAGCCTTAAGTACATATTCACTCAGAAAGAGCTGAAAACATGAGGCAGCAAAGATGGTTAGAGTTGATAAAGGATTACGAAATAGAGATCCATTATCACCCCGGCAAGGCAAACGTAGTGGCGGGTGCAGGAGGAACCGGTTCAGATTATTGATGAAAAGGCCCGAACCACACGCAACCATACGTTGTGGTTCTACAAAGTTCTATGGAGTAATAACTCCGTAGACGAAGCGACATGGGAGAGCGACGGATTCCTTCGCGCGAACTACCCCGACTTTTTCACGTCGCATATACGGTAATTTTCCACCGTCCTCTCTCTTATTTTCACCTTATAATCTCGGGACGAGATTCTTTTAAGGGGGGAGGAATGTAAGGGCCTAAGTTTTTGGCACATATTCAAAGTGTTCATCACCACACACACACTTCATTTGAATAAACTTGATGAATATATTTGAAGAGCAAGTAAACACCATCAACATGTTCATTAGAGAATAAACTCACAAAATGCAAAAGTGGCATTTCCCACATGCATCATATAGGGGCTGGACGTATGAAAAACTCCTACACCTTGCTAGGAATGTCCATGCCAAATTTCACCCAAATCCAAAGCCTTTTGAGGTCTTTTTGAGAATAACAAGAAAGAGGGTAGTTTGAACTTAAATTCAAATTCAAACTACTTCCATCCCATGAATTCAAAAGTGGGAGGCATATTCTTACTCAGCACATTTTTTTGAGCTCACACACCAATTTTCACTCCATTTGGAGTTTATCTTGATATGAGCTAAGTTTAACAAATTCAAACTTTATTTGAATTTCAAACTTCATATGTGCTGAAATTTATTCAAACACTTCACAATTTGAATTCTATCAACTTCAAATGGGCTTGTGGTTGATAATTCAAAAATGAGAGGGTATTTGGGTCTCTACTGTTTAGAGTAGTGGGGAAAATTTAATTTCAGAGGTTAAGCCTCGGGTGGGACCCACATGTCAGCCTCAGCAGCAAAATTAACCGACTGAAGCCCGAGCTCGGTTTCTTGCGCTTGATCCAGCAGCCGCCACGGCGAAAGATCCATCGGGACAGCAGCTGGTTGCCGCCCCGACCACTGAGCCACCTCACCCTCCCTCTTATCTCCGCAGCCGACTGAGAGGGCCCGACGCCGCCCGTTCAGTCACGAGGATGTGGCACTCGCCCGGGAATTGCATTGGGTGGTGCCGTGTTGTGCGGCATCCAACAGCACACATATAAGGAACAATGTATTACATAAAACAATAGCAGAAGCTTACAAGTTTTTCTTTGTAAATACTTTACATCAAGTAACTACAGCGGAAGTCTATAACAACTCACGTCGAATAACTAAATAGCACTCGAGATGAAGTCCAGCCCGCGGACTCCTCTCGCTAGCAACACGAAGACAACAGCAGCGGCTGGGTTCTCCCTGTGTTACACGACTCGGAAGTCTCCAGAGTTTCACCGGACAACCTTCTTCTTAGCATCGATGTTAACCAGCAAAACCACTTATATAGCAAGCGTGAGCACATAGGCTCAGGAAGACTGATCCGTCTCTCCTAAGCATGAAACTCTACATGCACGACGGTTGCAATTGGGTTAGCTAGATTTGCAGAAAGGACTCGCCTAAAGTTGATCCTTAACTTTCAGATTTTAAGCCTCATTGTACAGACCTTGAGCCGAACAGCATCGCAACTCCACAATCAAACCAGAAACGCTTTGTTGCGATGCTCCTCGCACAAGGTGAAATTAAAGTTTAATGAGCCTATCTCTAATTCAATCATGGTTGCAATAAAAGTTACATCACAACCTTATCAAGTTCAAAAGAAGACCAGTTCTGTTGTTACTACGTCAAGACGCAGAGGGCAAGTATGCTTATATAACCGCGAGCGATGGTGATTCGAATCAGTACATGCCCGGACTACATAACACGTACACCCATACTCCGAGTTGCCGGCAGCAACCTCGACTGACGTTGTACGCGGACACCTTTCCCAAGATCTTCCACATTGGATGCAGTTTAACTGCCCCGAGTCCGCAAGCTCCCTCAAGGTACATACCCGCAGTGGTATGTTCATGAGTGAGTTATCTCCTGCTACCCTGACGCCGAAAGCCTAAGGCAGTTAGAAAAGTTCCACTATGGATCTCCCAAGGTACATCGGTTTCCTGGGTCCCATATAGACAGTATGTGCTCGGTACACAACTCAAACTTGTCCAACAGGGCCAAGCACGGACGGGCCTTAACCGACACAGGCAGGGCTATGCACGCACGGTCCACAGCCAGTTGCACCTAAACCTCCCTGCCTGGTCTCCATTTCTTATGTGTGAACTTTCCTCATCATTTCTAATTTTAACCCATTCCGAGTAAACCAGCCCTAAACTCGCGAGTAGCTTCCAACTACTCGACTTCTACCGGACCCTTCCTACTAACATCTAGCGTAGCCAAATCCACTCAAGGAGGTACTATTCTACCCTTTCTCTCTTAGGTATTTCTGGTTATGCAAGTGGGGTTCTCAATATCAACTAGACTTAATGCAATCAAATGATTCAAAACTATGATCTCTAAAAATGGAAACGATTTATAAAACAGTTCAAATGCAAACCGGAGCTTGTCTTTTTTGCAGGTGACTAAGATACAATCAGTTAGTAACGATCACTTGGAGCTTGATATTTCGCTTTCCTCCCTCCTTGATATTCACTTCAAGTCCTTCTCACGTGCTCACATAGATGCTACACGATATGATCATGCATATGTATTTAATTGAAAAGCTTTTGCTAATAAGGTCTAATGACAGTTTAAAAACTGGACTCTGTTTAAGAATTTAAAATGACACTGGTTCTAGTGGTTTAGGTTAGGTTAAAAAACTATGATCAAGTGGTGAGTGCCATTTATCACTTGTGTGTTGATCACCTAAAGAGGTTACACAGGACATTGGTGATCCAGAGCTCCAATGGAGCTGAAAATTTTCACGTGAGTTCCTTGTAACAAGAAAGTCATCTGGACCAAAAAATCAGAACTGTTCATTAAGTGGTTTATTCAGAACAATTATCTAAGTATTTAAGCAAAGATGAATTAATTCTGAAGTAACCCCTATGTTCATGTCAAATTTAGTGAACTACAATTTTAATTATAGTTCATAGAGTCCGCATGAATTTTCCTAGGATTTTTTTGGATAAACCAAACTCCCTCTAAAATTCTTTTGCTGAAAATATTTAAAGAATTTTCCAGAGTTAATTAATGCCTTTCATACCAGTTGGGTTGCATATTTGGATAGAGTTTGTCAATCTGAATCTAACCCAATTTGAATCACTAAATGTGGAGTTTCCTAGCAAAAGTTATGCTCTTCTAAAGTTTGGGGAAAATCTAGGATTTGAATAAATCATGGAAAAGTTTAAAACTGACTGTGGGACCAGGGGGAACACGTGTCCAGCACTGGAACACGCCACACGGGGCTACAGAGCTGTTTTCCGCGTTGCCACAGTTTAATCCGGCGCCACAGGGGATCCGGTCACAGTTTCTGTGTGAGTGACGTGTGGGGCCGGCAGCACCTTCGTCTACCTCCCGCCCCCGTGCGATATCGCCGCCGGGCTCGCCGGAGCAACCCCGAACTTGGTCGTCCGGACACCTCCGACGCCCAAACTCGCCGCTAAGCCCTAGTTTCGTGTGAGGAACACTCTGGTGTGGTTTTCCCGAGCTAGCAGAGCTCCCAAAGTAGCTTGCAACGGCGCGACGGCTCGGTGGAACTCCGGCTATGTCGCCCCGATGAGCTAGCCCGCCAAAAGCTCCCTGGAAAGGTCCTACAGAACCAGTGAAGGCTGGAGAAGCTCGGCATGGCCGCACACAGGCTCGGGAACGGCTCCAAACTAGAGTTCATCGTGCACCTGAATCGTCCCGCCATAGCCGCCGTCGGAAAGATTGAAAATACACCATGCAGAGTGTGTTTCATGCTAGGTTTCAAAAGAAAACTGGTGCGCCCTCAAGTCTAGCCCTCGTGTGTGAAGTTTCGTGGTTTCTAAACAAGAATCAATCAGAAATTTCACGAAATCATACCCAAAGGTCGGTTTGCACCGATCGGAAGAAAATATTGAAATTCACTGTCGATGATCCGCGGTTTGTCCTGAGCTTTGGGGGTGAGATGCGTGGACATCGTGCGCGTCCAGAGGTGTCCTAGCTCGGCCGTGACAAGCCTCGGGTGAGGCTGTCCACGAGAGCACCTTCTCTCGGTGCTATGGCGGCCGCCACAGAAACCGGAGTATCTCGGTGCAGAAGGCACGAACTCACTCGGTGAAGGCGCGAGGAGGTTGTGGAAGGGTCCGTGGTGCCGTTTTGCTGCTCTGCTTGGGCTTGCACATGGGCTACAGTGTGGCCGATCAATCGACAGAACAGCGGCTGTCTCGGTTTGTTTCTCGCGTGAGGAGGAGCAGTGCTGCGCTGCCTCGGTGATAAGGTGAAAGAAAGCATGGGAGAGGGTATAAGACGCCTGGGCAGCTCTCCAGCACGATGAAATTCGACAGGAGGTGGAGCCGGCTGATCTCGGTGTCGCCCGGAGCTGCACTTCGGGGTCTGACTCGGGAACCGACTGAAGAGAGGGCAAACAGAGACTGTGTTCTATACTGAAGATCTTTTGCAATTTTCAGCTCCCTCAATGACATGTGGGTCCCACCACAGCTCCCTCTTATCCTCTCATAAATATCTCCCAAAATTTGCAAAAAGTGAAATCAAATTGTGGAAGTTCAAATCTGAGGTGCATTTGGATAATTGGGCAAGTTTCATCAAAAATTCAAATGGGCATTTGAATTCTTTGCTATTTAAAGTCCATTTTGAAAAATGAGTTGCAAGACATTTCCATAATTCATGAAACTTTGCATACCCCCTAATTTGGACCTAAGGAATTCAAATATGCAATCTGATTTTTATTTTGGCTGCTGCAAATGAGATTTGTAGCACATCAGTTTTGAAATTCATAGTGATGCTCTGATTTGAATTTTGAGTTGAACAAATTTGTTCCAAATCTTACTTTAGCTTTCTCACCCATATGGGAACTTCCCATCTTGGTTTTTAGACCCTCTTGGGTTCCAAGTTTTCAAATAAACATTTGAACTTGTGTGAAGAAAGCCCTCATGTGGGTTATCACATGTGGAAAAGTTTCAACAAGTCCCAAGTTTCATACATATGAAATCAACTTTTGCAAACAAGAGTTTCTTTGTATTCACGTTTTTGGCACCTTCACATTCCCCCCCCTAAAAGGAATCTCGTCCCGAGATTACAAAAGAAGAACGAGACAGGAGGTAATTATAAAGTTTATGACAAAAGCTCTGAATAGTTCTTGTGGATGTAATATTCACTTTCCCATGTCGCCTCCTCTGGGGTATGATTACTCCACAGGACTTTGTAAAATTTCAAAGTCCGGTTTCGGGTGATCCGGGTCTTTTCGTCGATAATCTGAATAGGCTGCTCGGTGTAGGTGAGATCCGCCTTCAACTCGTCAATGTCTTCGGTGCAGAAAGCAGCGGTAAACTTGAGACACTTACACAGCTGAGACACGTAAAATATGTCGTGAATACCGGCAAGGCTTGCCGGTAGTTCCAGCCAGTAGGCTACAGTCCCGCACTTCTCCGTTATGGCAAATGGAGCGATGAATTGGGGAGCAAGTTTCCCCTTGACACCGAACCGATGAATCCCTTTCATCGGAGACACGCGGAGATACACGTGCTCTCCGACGTCAAAATGCAGCGGTCGGCACCTCTGATCCGCATAGCTTTTCTGACGAGATTGGGCAGCTTTGAGGTTCTCTTGTATTATCCGAACTCTCTCTTCGGCTTCATTGACAAGATCAACCCCGAACGTTACGTGTTCACCGGACTCACACCAGTTCAATGGTGTACGGCACTTCCATCCATATAGAGCTTCATATGGTGCCATTTTGATGCTCGTCTGATATACGTTGTTGTACGAGAACTCCGCCAACGGCAAGTGATCATCCCAGCTCTTACCATGGTGGATGGCACCTGCTCTTAGCATATCTTCCAGTATTTGATTCACCCTCTCAGTTTGCCCATCGGTTTGAGGGTGATACGCGGAGCTTCTAATCAGCTTGGTTCCCAAGGATGCGTGTAGCTGCTCCCAGAAACGGGCTACAAACAGTGATCCTCTATCTGACACAACGGTACGGGGAACTCCATGTAAGAACAAGATCCGTGCTATTAAAGCTCCGCATACTGCTTTGCGTTATATCTTGTATGCACAGGGATGAAGTGTGCTGATTTGGTTAACCGGTCAACGATTACCCAAATCGAATCATGGTTGTGGGAGGTCACCGGCAACCCGACGATGAAGTCCATACTCAAGTCTTCCCACTCCCATGCCGGTACTAGCAATGGCTGCAACAGGCCCGACTTCTTCACATGGTCGGCCTTGACTCTTCGACACGTATCACATTCTGAAACGTACTTTGCAACTTCACGTTTCATACGTGTCCACCAAAATTTCTTCCAGAGATCTTGGTACATTTTATTACTGCCCGGATGAATGGAAAATTTGGATAAATGAGATTCATCCAAAATTTTCTTCCTTAGTCCCATATCCCGAGGTACTACAATCCAGTCGTTGAACCACAAAGTACCATCCTCGTCCTTCCGAAAGCATTTCATATCTCCGTTGTCTATCATTCGCCGTATGTGAAACATACACTGGTCTTTTCGTTGAGCTTCCATGATCTCCTCTCGGATAGTAGGAATGAGAGCGAGATTATAGAGAGCTCCATACGGGATGACACGGAGGCTCAGTTCTTCATCATCCATTTCAGCAATACTCAGGTGATGGATATGCGCCTTACGACTGAGCGCATCGGCGACCACATTCGCCTTTCCTGGATGATCATGAATCTCAAGTTCATAGTTTTTAATGGGCTCTAGCCATATTCATTGCCTCATGTTCAATTCTTTCTGAGTGAAGATGTACTTCAAGCTCTTGTGGTCGGTGTAGAGGTGTACAAGATTTCCGAGCAAGTAATGCCTCCACATCTTCAAAGCAAGGACCATGGCAGCTAACTTAAGATCATGAGTTGGATAATGCTGCTCATGATTTCTATGTTGACGAGATCCATAAGCGATCACTCGTCCTTCTTGCATCAACACGCAGCCAAGACCAATGTCATATGCATCGCAATAAACGTCGAATGGCTTCGTTGTATCTGGCTGAGCAAGAACTGGGGCTGTCATGAGATGCTTCACTAAAGTCTTGAAAGCTTGTTCACACGTAGCACCCCACACAAATCTGGTATTCTTTTTCAATAGTTCCGTCATCGGTTTAGCGGTCTTGGAGAAACCCGGAATGAACCTCCAGTAGTAACCCGCTAAACCGAGGAAGCTACGGATCTCATGCAAAGACTTTGGTGACTCCCATTTCTGCACTTGGATAATCTTACTCGGATCTACAGGGATGCCCTCCGCTGAAATAATGTGTCTGAGAAATGGTACTTGATTAATCCAGAATTCACACTTGCTGAATTTTGCATAGAGTTGATGATCTCGCAATCTTTGTAGCACAATATGCAGATGTTCAGCTTGTTCTTCCTCTAACTTGGAGTACACCAAGATATCATCGATGAAGACCACGACGAATTTATCCAACTCCGGTTTGAACACTGAATTCATCAGATACATAAAGTGTGCCGGGGCGTTGGTCAAACCAAAAGACATAACGAGATACTCATACAGCCCATATCTTGTTGAGAATGCCGTCTTCGGAATATCTTCTGTCCGGATTTTAATCTGGTGATATCCGGACCAAAGATCCATCTTCGAAAATACCTTCGCACCCACTAATTGATCGAAGAGCATATCAATGCGAGGTAGTGGATACTTGTTCTTGATGGTAACGGCGTTCAGAGGACGATAATCAACACAAATCCGTAGTGTTCCGTCCTTCTTCTTGACAAACAATGCTGAACAACCCCAAGGTGATGAACTCGGTCGTATAAAGCCCTTGCTCATTAGGTCACTCAGCTGTGTCTTCAATTCTGGCAGTTCATTGGGTGCCATATTGTACGGCCTTCGTGATATCGGTGTTGTTCCCGGTATAAGTTCAATCTCGAACTCAACGTCTCGCTCGGGTGGCATGCCCGGTAAATCATCAGGAAATACATCCGGATACTCACGTACCACCGGAATTTCCTCTATCTTAACAGCTTCCGTGTGGTTCACTGTTGCAATCTGTTGCTGTCTGGCGCCCAGAATTAATATATGAAGACCGTGCTGTGGGGAGTTGAGCTCAACAGTTCTGGAGCTGATGTTAAGAACCGCCTTGTGGTAATTCAACCACGACATCCCCAAAATGATGTCGATCTTCAGACCCTCAAGAATAATGAGAGTCGTAGGGTATATTCTACCCCCCAAACAAAGAGGTGCTCAGGAGACAACCTCGCTTGCAGTACTGCTGCCCCCGGGCGAAGATATGAGGTATTGCCTCTTTGTATAAACTGTTTGGAGCAGATGTTGAGCCACAAAAGATTGGCTAATGAAGTTGTGTGTGGCACTGGAATTAAAGAGAATTACAACCGGTAGCTGACTCAAAGAAAACATCCCTGCTAAAGCGGCTTCTCCTTCCGGAACATCATCAATCATAGTATAGTGAATATTGCCCCTTATCTGCCCTCCTGTCTGCAGATTAAGGTACGGGTCGTATTGTTGTAAATATGATGACCCGCAGCTTTGAGTTCCCTCCGGACAATGCCTAGCATAATGGCCCATACGCCTACAAGTGAAACACGGACGTCTCTCCGGTTCATCATTGACTTGCGGTTGGATGCTAGGTACACATGGCTGCAGTGATGGAGCATAAACCACCGTCTGATGCTGCGGTTGTGGAGGTGGTGCAAGTTGTAGAACTTGACCAGCAATCAATCTCTGAGGAGTTGATCGTACAGGTGGCCTCCATCTTTCACCGGGGGCGTTTGATACACCAAACGGTACTTCTGAGGCACATAACTTGTGCTGACCTGCTCGATCTCACTCATCTTTCTCTTCTCAGCTTACTACTCAAGTGTCGGCTTCTCTTGGATGAGAGCCGCATCGACCATGTCGGTGTAACTGCCGTTATTGTGCACGGCAAATTTCTCTTGTAATATGGCACTCAGGCCATGGAAGAATAAGTCACAGCGTGCCTCTTCTTTTGCCACATATTCGGGAGCATATTGGGCCAAAAGGTTAAACCTTCTGACATACTCGAGGACACTCATGTCCCCTTGCTTCAAGCCCAAATATTCCTCCCGCTTTGCCTTGATAATACCTAGTGGTATGTGACGAGTACAAAAGGCTTCACAGAACTCACTCCATGTTACTTGATGGTCATCCGAAATGGTGGCAAGATGATTAACCCACCAGTTTCTGGCGGCTCCATGAAGTTGTTGAGCGGCAAACCTTGTCTTTTGCACTTCATCACACTTGAATACTCCGAATTTGGACTCCATGACACGAAGCCATTGATCTGCTTCCACAGGTTTGGTGGCTTCAGTAAAGATAGGCGGTTGAGTCGCCAAGAAATCCAGATAAGCGTTCCGAGGTGGAACGACTTGTTGCGTGTTCTGGAGTACGCCTTGCTGTACCAAAGCTTGGAGTAAGCCTGTATGTTCTTGCATTGCTTCTTGGAGTAGCCTAGTGTCCTCTTGATTAGACTCGATGACTCGAGTCATAAGATCCACCCATCCCGTGGATGGTGGTTCCGACGGTGGAATAGAAGCATCACTGCCTTGGCGAGAACTCCCGGCCTTACTCCTAGAGCGAGTACAAAACATACTGCAAAAATGTAGTCGAGATGAGTTAAACAAGAACTCAGCAGTATGTGAGACTAATGGAAACATGAATATGTCAAACTTTATGAAAGCAGTAACAAAATCCATGTTTACACAATTCCTTAGTAGGCATGGCTGTCCAGTCTTTTTGTACAGAACAGACTTTTATATACTATCTCCAGATTTTGATCTAGTTAAAGCATTTTCATAACTCAAGTTGAATACCAAAGTTAAAGTTAACTTCAGTATCTTCCCAACGAGTATTTATATGCCTCCAGATCGTCTCTGGATTAAAAGTTATGATTTTCCAAAGTTGACAGAATTCATGGATAAAATTTGCCAGCATCTCCTTCGTACGTGGCTGATTTTATCACAGTTATATATGCAAATACAATAATAATCTGAACAAACTTTGAACTACAACAATGCTGCATATTTCATAACCTTTCCAACGGTGTGTCATATGATCCTTAAGGATTTTTCTACAGAAAGTTATGGCTTAAAAACAGAAAGGTCCAGAGAGGTTTTGCTACTGTCCTGGTTCTGGACAGTTTACCTTCCTCTGAACTTTCTACCCATTTAGCTTATGATTTTACTCTGGAGGTCTACGAAGAAGTTGTAGATCACTTGAAAATCTTTCCGGAACTGTATCATACAACTTAATTGGGTCAAATTACTCAGAGTTATGCTTTGTTAAAGTCCAGCAAGAATTCCTGCCGAAAACAGAGCACTCTGTTTTTGAAACCTTTGAAGCCTAGTTTTCTTCTCATCTGAATCTTATCTCAAAATGAGAGTTCGATAACTGATATTTGTTTCAATCTTCCACTTTTAGTTGAAAGTTAGTTCATGAGTCATTTCTTCAAAGGAAAGGGGTTATTAAGTTTAGTACGGCGTCGATGCACCGTAAGAAGCATGTCAGTACTACGTAGCCTCACCAAAGAAAATCCTAACCGGACGATACCGGCATATTCGTTTTACCAGTGGCACTAAAACGGTCTCTTGCACACATATACTACTCGAGATACTACGTGGTTAGTACCTGCAGAAGAACACTCAATAGTGGTGCACTCAAAGTTTTTCTCATTTCAGGCAGTTCCATATCATACTAAAAACATACGCCACGTATCATTTCCATACAGGCCGTCCTTGAGTCAAGCCACGCCTCAAGGTACATGGTCTCGTTTTCACACCACACGACAGGGAACCTGAGTAGAGCGTGAACGGGTCGTCACGGTTGGAAATTCTATCAACCCAACAGATACCACCTACTGCTCTGCAGGGCACGCCGATGGCAAGCGCTGCGTTTGTCCTCCTAGGATATTTCCAGAAGAACACACTATCGCGTTACTGACCACATGATGGGGTCTCCACTTACTTGCCTAATACACGCTAGGGATCAGCGTTTCATATGAACTCAGGAACATGAAGAGTTCAAGAGTTTCATATTAACGTCTCACACCAAGCTGTGAGACCTATGCCTGACCCACATTCCTCGTCAGGGGAGCTAACTGAAATCGATCCGCTTTCGGTGGCGTTCCTTACCATGCTTACCTGAGCGTAGGTGTGTCATTACATAATCAAAATTCAAAAATATAACAAGTATGTTAGTCATGCCATTTTAAGTAACTATACTACTATAGTCCTTATGTGGGCCTAATACTGTTTCCTCACCATATCCTAATTTTTTGTTGTAATACGATCCTTATTCCGTGCGCTACTACCAATGCGGCTCTGATAGCACGCTGAGAGAGCCCGACGCCGCCCGTTCAGTCACGGGGACGTAGCACTCGCCCGGGAATCGCATTGGATGGTGCCGTGTTGTGCGGCACCAAACAGCACACATATAAGGAACAATGTATTACATAAAACAATAGCGGAAGCTTACAAGTTTTTCTTTGTAAATACTTTACATCAAGTAACTACAGTGGAAGTCTATAACAACTCACGTCAAATAACTAAAGAGCACTCGAGATGAAGTCCAGCCCGCGGACTCCTCTCGCTAGCAACACGATGACAACAGCAGCGGCTGGGTTCTCCCTATGTTACACGACTCGGAAGTCTCCGAGTCTCACCGGACAACCTTCTTCTTAGCATCGATGTTAACCTGCAAAACCAGTTATATACCAAGCGTGAGCTCATAGGCTCAGCAAGACTGATCTGTCTCTCCTAAGCAAGAAACGCTTTGTTGCGATGCTCCTCGTACAAGGTGAAAGTAAAGTTTAATGAGCCTATCTCTAATTCAATTATGGTTGCAATACAAGTTACATCACAGCCTTATCAAGTTCAAAAGAAGACCAGTTCTGTTGTTACTACGTCAAGACGCATGGGCAAGTATGCTCATATAACCGCAAGCGACGGTGATTCGAATCAGTACACGCCCGGACTACACGACACGTACACCCGTACTCCGAGTTGCCGGCAGCAACCTCGACTGACGTTGTATGCGACCACCTTTCCCAAGATCTTCTACATTGGACGCAGTCTAACTGCCCCGAGTCCGCAAGCTCCCTCAAGGTACATACCCGCAGTGGTATGTTCTTGAGCGAGTTACCTCCTGCTACCCTGACGCCGAAAGCCTAAGGCCGTTAGAAAAGTTCCACTATGTATCTCCCAAGGTACATCGGTTTGCTGGGTCCCATATAGCCAGTATGTGCCCGGTACACAACTCAAACTTGTCCAACAGGGCCAAGCACGGACGGGCCTTAACCGACACAGGCAGGGCTATGCACGCACGGTCCGCAGCCTGCTGCACCTAAACCTCCCTGCCCGGTCTCCATTTCTTATGTGTAAACTTTCCTCATCATTTCTAATTTTAACCCATTCCGAGTAAACCAGCCCTAAACTCGCGAGTAGCTTCCAACTACTCGACTTCTACTGGACCCTTCCTACTAACATTTAGCGTAGTCGAATCCACTCGAGGAGGTACTATTCTATCCTTTCTCTCTTAGGTATTTCTGATTATGCAAGTGGGGTTCTCAATATCAACTAGACTTAATGCAACCAAACGATTCAAAACTATGATCTCTAAAAATGGAAATGCTTTATAAAACTGTTCAAATGCATACCGGGGCTTGCCTGTTTTTCAGTGACTAAGATACAATCAGTTAGTGACGATCACTTGGAGCTTGATAACTCGCTTTCCTCCCTCCTTGATCTTCACTTCAAGTCCTTCTCACGTGCTCATGTAGATGCTACACGATATGATCATGCATATGTATTTAATTGAAAAGCTTTTGCTAATAAGGTCTAATGACAGTTTAAAAACTGGACTCTGTTTAAGAATTTAAAATGACACTGGTGCTAGTGGTTTAGGTTGGGTTAAAGTACTATGATCATGTGGTGAGTGCCATTTATCACTTGTGCGTTGATCACCTAAAGAGGTTACACAAGACATTGGTGATCCAGAGCTCCAATGGAGCTGAAACTTTTCATGTGAGTTCCTTGTCACAAGAAAGTCATCTGGACCCAAAAATGAGCACTGTTCATTGAGTGGTTTATTCAGAACAATTCTCTATGTATTTAAGCAAAGATGAATTAATTATGAGGTAACCCCTGTGTTCATGTCAAATTTAGTGAACTACAATTTCAATTATACTTCATAGAGTCTTCATGAATTTTACTAGGATTTTTGGAGCTAAGAATTACCAAGAATTGAATTTCCAAGTTTTGGAAATTCTCTGAAAATGTTTCTGTATTCATTTGAACACAGCAAATTACAATCTGAATTTTCCTGAACAATTCCACTGCAAATGAGCTGAAACTTTTACAGGAGTGTAGTAACACCCTAAAGAATAATCTGGCAAAATTTTAGGATTTTTGGATAAACCAAACTCCCTCTAAAATTCTTTTGCTGAAAAGTTTTAAAGAATTTTCCAGAATTAATTAATGCATGTCATACAAATTGGGTTATATATTTGGATAGAGTTTGTCAATCTGAATCTAATCCAATTTGAATCACTAAATTTGGAGTTTCAGAGCAAAAGTTATGCTCTTCTAAAGTTTGGGGGAAAATCTGGGATTTGAATAAATCGTGAAAAAGTTTAAAACTGACCGTGGGACCAGGAGGAACACGTGTCCAGCACTGGAACACGCCACACAGGGCTACAGAGCTGTTTCCCGCGTTGCCATAGTTTAATCCAGCAACACAGAGGATCCGGTAACTGTTTCTGTGTGACTGACGCGTGGGGCCGGCAGCACCTTCGTCTACCTCCCGCCCCCGCGCGATATCGCCGCCGGGCTCGCCGGAGCAACCCCGAACTCGGTCGTCCGGCCACCTCCGACGCACAAACTCGCTGCTAAGCCCTAGTTTCGTGCGAGGAACACTCTGGTGTGGTTTTTCCGAGCTGGCAAAGCTCCCAAAGTAGCTTGCAACGGCGCGACGGCTCGGTGGAACTACGGCGATGTCGCCCCGATGAGCTAGCCCACCAAAAGCTCTCTGGAAAGGTCCTACAGCACCAGTGAAGGCTGGAGAAGCTCGGCATGGCCGCACACAGGCTCGGGAATGGCTCCAAGCTAGAGTTCATCGTGCACCCGAATCATCCCGCCATAGCCGCCGTCGGGAAGATAAAAAATACACCGTGCAGAGTGTGTTTCACGCTAGGTTTAAAAGCAAACTGGTGCGCCCTCAAGTCTAGCCCTAGTGTGTGAGGACATTGGTGATCCAGAGCTCCAATAGAGCTGAAACTTTTCATGTGAGTTCCTTGTCACAAGAAAGTCATCTGGACCCAAAAATGAGCACTGTTCATTGAGTGGTTTATTCAGAACAATTCTCTAAGTATTTAAGCAAAGATGAATTAATTCTGAGGTAACACCTATGTTCATGTCAAATTTAGTGAACTAAAATTTCAATTATACTTCATAGAGTCTACATGAATTTTCCTAGAATTTTTGGAGCTAAGAATTACCAAGAATTGAATTTCCAAGTTTTGGAAATTCTCTGAAAATGTTTCTGTATTCATTTGAACACAGCAAATTACAATCTGAATTTTCCTGAACAATTCCACTGCAAATGAGCTGAAACTGTTACAGGTGTCTAGTAACACCCTAAAGAATACTCTGGCAAAATTTGAAGATTTTTGGATAAACCAAACTCCCTCTAAAATTCTTTTGCTGAAAAGCTTTAATGAATTTTCCAGAATTAATTATTGCCTTTCATTCAAATTGGCTTACATATTTGGATAGAGTTTGTCAATCTGAATCTAACCCAATTTGAATCACTAAATTTGGAGTTTCCGAGCAAAAGTTATGCTCTTCTAAAGTTTGGGGAAAATCTGGGATTTGAATAAATCGTGGAAAAGTTTAAAACTGACCGTGGGACCAGGGGGAACACGTGTCCAGCACTGGAACACGCCACACGGGGCTACAGTGCTGTTTCCTACGTTGCCACAGTTTAATCCGGCGCCACAGAGGATCCGGTCACTGTTTCTGTGCGACTGACGCGTGGGGCCGGCGGCACCTTCGTCTACCTCCCACCCCCGCGCGATATCGCCGCCGGGCTCGCCGGAGCAACCCTGAACTCGGTCGTCCGTCCACCTCCGACGCCCAAACTCGCCGCTAAGCCCTAGTTTCGTGCGAGGGACACTCTGGTGTGGTTTTCCCGAGCTGGCAGAGCTTCCAAAGTAGCTTGCAACGACGCGACGGCTCGGTGGCACTACGGCGATGTCGCCCCGATGAGCTAGCCCGCCAAAAGCTCTCTGGAAAGGTCCTACAGCACCAGTGAAGGCTGGAGAAGCTCGGCATGGCCGCACAGGCTCGGGAACGGCTCCAAGCTAGAGTTCATCGTGCGCCCGAATCATCCCGCCATAGCCGCCGTCGGAAAGATCAAAAATACACCGTGCAGAGTGTGTTTCATGCTAGGTTTCAAAAGCAAACTGGTGCACCCTCAAGTGTAGCCCTCGTGTGTGAAGTTTTGTGGTTTCTAAACAAGAATCAATCGGGAATTTCACGAAATCATACCCAAAGGTCGGTTTTCACCGATCGGAAGAAAATCTTGAAATTCACTATTGATGATCCGCGGTTGGTCCTGAGCTTCGGGGGTGAGCTGCGTGGACGTCATGCGCATCCAGAGGTGGCCTAGCTCGGCCGTGACAAGCCTCGAGTGAGGCTGTCCACGAGAGCACCTTCTCTCGGTGCAATGGCGGCCGCCGCAGAAACCGGGGTATCTCGGTGCAGAAGGCACAAACTCAATCGGTGAAGGCGCAAGGAGGTTGTGTAAGGGTCCACGGAGCCATTTTGCTGCTCTGCTTGGGCTTGCACATGGGCTACGGTGTGGCCAATCGATCGATAGAACAGCGGCTGTCTCGGTTTGTTTCTCGCGCGAGGAGGAGCGATGCTGCGCTGCCTCGGTGATAAGGCGAAAGAAAGCACGGGAGAGGGTATAAGACGCTTGGAAAGCTCTCCAGCGCGATGAAATTTGACAGGAGGTGGAGCCGGCTGATCTCGGTGTCGCCCGGAGCTGCACTTCAGGGTCTGACTCGGGAACCGACTGAAGAGAGGGCAAACAGAGACTGTGTTCTATACTGAAGATCTTTTATAATTTTCAGCTCCCTCAATGACATGTGGGTCCCACAACAGCTCCCTCTTATTCTCTCATAAATATCTCCCAAAATTAGCAAAAAGTGAAATCAAATTGTTGAAGTTCAAATCTGAGGTGCATTTGGATAATTGGGCATGTTTCATCCAAAATTCAAATGGGCATTTGAATTCTTTGCTATTTAAAGTCCATTTTGAAAATGAGTTGCAAGGCATTTCCATAATTCATGAAACTTTGCATACACCCTAATTTGGACCTAAGGAATTCAAATATGCAATCTGTTTTTTATTTTGGCTGCTGCAAATGAGATTTGTAGCACATTGGTTTTGAATTTCATAGTGCTGCTCTCATATGAATTTTGAGTTGAACAAATTTGTTCCAAATCTGACTTTAGCTTTCTCACCCATACGGGAACTTCCCATCTTGGTTTTTTGACCCTCTTGGGTTCGAAGTTTTTAAATAAACATTTGAACTTGTGTGAAGAAATCCCTCATGTGGATTGTGGAAAAGTTTCAACAAGTCCCAAGTTTCATACATATGAAACCAACTTTTGCAAACAAGAGTTTCTTTGTATTCACATTTTTGGGACCTTTACACCAACCCGATTGAAGGCAGAACCGATCGCTTCGTTGCTCCCTCGCGCAAGAAACGCCGCTCTCACCGCCGCTCTCTCGGTTGATCGGAAAAGCCCACGATCACAGCCTCTCCACTCCCTCCAAGCTGAAAAACGGTACTAGAGGCTCTCCTTCTCCTTCCCCGTTGTAGGAAATAAGCTGAACTCGGATGATCTCGCCCATACCGAAAGTTCTTTCCGGTGACCAAAGTTTGCCGCACCTCGGGCTCCCGTGGACAGCCCAAACGGGAGCGTGTCACGCCCAAGCTAAGGTGTCCTCGGACACGTTAGAGACGGGTGGTGCTCACCCCCGAACCACAGCTCGAGTATTTGATCACCGGCGATGAATTTCAGTTTCCCCTTTCACTCGGCGCAGACCGACCTTCGGGTGCGGATCCGCCAAATTCTCACTCCAAAATTGTTTAGAGGGTCTCAAACTGTTACTACACGAACTAGACTTAGTGGCGCACAAGTTGACTTCACAACACCTAGCATGAGAACCCTTGTACATGGCGTAATTCCAAGCTTGCCAACGGCGGCTTACTCGGGAAGCGTCGGGCGCACGGTGAGAGCCTACTTAGAACCTCTCCCGAGCTGCTTCGAGCTCATGTCAGTCTTTCCTAGGGTCCACTGATGCTCTACGGCATTTTGCTCGATCATTTGGGGTGCTAGGAAGTCCGACCGACACGGCCGAAGTTCTTCCGAAGCCGCCACTCGTCTGCGGCCGTGTTCCCATGACTGTCATGACGAGCTGAGCCCAGCATCGTGTTCCCCGTGTGGAATTAGGTAGAGGCGGCCAATATCATGGAGTTTTGCACGCAGCAGAGGCCACTGGCGAGCTCTCCGGCGAGGGTTCACGGCGGCCGAGCGCGGGAGGCCAGAGGTAGACGAAACCCCCGGTCCCACGTGTCAGCGGCTGATATTTTAAACCCCGGGATTAGCTGTGGCACCGGATATGGTGCAGCTGCGTGCAAATGATTCTGTAGCCCTGTGTGTCGACCGCTGAGAAGTTGACACGTAGCCCCGGTCCCACGCACAGCAATTTAAACATTTCACCGATTTTCAGATTTAGTTCACACTTCAAACCCACATAACTTTGGCTAGGAAACTCCAAATCGAGTGAACCAAATTTTGTTGGATTCAGCTCTCTGAGTACTTTCCAGCAAATCAAGTTTCACTCTATGGAAATCTTTATTTCTCCAGAATTAATTCTGCAAAGTTCAAACTGGTTAGAATTTTAACTGGCGAACCCTTTGGACGAAAATCCTGATTTGCTGGGATGTTCAACAAAATATCCCTGAGCTACCATAAAAATTTCAGATCCATTTGAGCTAATTTGATCCACCTAATGGTGTGATTAACAAAACTGTTCCTGATAAAATAGAAAATGTCCAGAAACATTTTCAGAATTTCTCTGAAATTGCTTAGCTCATATCTTTAGCTAGGAACCTTCAAATTAAGTGAGACCAACTATGTTAGAACCCTCTGAAAATCTAGTTTTCATAAAATCATGGCTTGCTCCATAAAAATCCCTAGAACACCCTAGGAGTTCCATTTAAAGTCAAGTACATAATTATTTGTGGAGACCTCAAATGAGCTTGGCTGCAAATGAAACTTGGCCAAGTCTTTGTTTAGGTTGTAACCAAACCACAGTAAAAAATTCAGAGTCATTGGGTCTGTCTAGTAAGAATTAAAGTCTTTACAAGTTTAAATTCAATTCAAATACATTTAAATTGATACATATACATGTTACCTCATGTAGTTGCTAAGGTTGAGGAGGAACCCGGAGTCTTAGACTTTGTCACTCCGGAAGAGCAGCTAGCCTACGACCAAGAGCAGCAAGGCAAGCTCCGGTTTGCATTAACTCTTTTACAAAGTTTTACTGTTTTGTGAACTTACTTTGAGCACTCAATAAATTCTTGCATTAGAGTCTTGTTTGAAACCCAAATGCATAGCCAAGAAAACCCTGGGATGTGATTAGGTTTGAAAACCTTGTTAGCTACTGCAATGCTAAGACAGTGTAGGATTCGGTACAAGTTGAGTAGTTGGAACTACTCGCGAGAATAGGCTAGAGGCACATAGCTCGGGTAAAGATAGCAAATGGAACACATGGCAAGAAAAATGAGACCGAGCGGAGAGTAAGGGCAGCAGGACTTTGGGGCCTGGGTGCTATAGCTCCGCTTCTGTCGATTGAGGACCGAGCCGTGTGCGGGCCTGTTGAACAAGCTACAACAGTACCAAAGACCTACCGGCTATATGGGAACCGGGAAACCGATGTAACTCGGGTAGCTGGGTGTTGAGGCATAGCTAGTCGTTCAGAGGGTAGGTTGAGAGCTCGAGGTGTAAATCGGCTGGCGGCACTGTGGATACGCGCGCAGAGACCTCTTGCTCGGGACGATTGGACTGGTTCAACATTTGGCTGACGGGTGAAAGGTGGTTGCCTACGACGTCCGTGATGGTTGTTGTAGGCAACATCGAGTACGGGCGTACGTGACGGGTTATTCGGGTAACCCTGCAGGTGTAAATCGATTATAATCATTGTCCCTTGCGATCAGTGAGTACCACTTGTTCACTGTACCGTGACGTAGAAAGAACTGGCTAGATTCATGTTAAAAGTTTGCTGATTTGAAAGTTATACTTTACTTGTTAATGTCTTGTTGTAGCTTAGAGCTAATTAAAGTTCTTTTCAACTTTGGGCAAAGTACATGAGAGAAATGTGTTTCTTGTTTGATTGCGGCTCTCTCATGTGCCTTAGCGTAAGGTTCTCCACAACCTGCTGCTAAAACTTGAAAGTAAGGTTCAAATAATTAGGTGAGTCCTTTGCAAATTATTTACCTCATGTACCCTATACCTACCATGTAGAAGTTTCATGTATAGGAGAGACGGGTCAGTCTTGCTGAGCCATCGTGCTCACTGCTTATGTTTGAAGCTTTTGCAGGGGTCTATGAGGAAGGGACTCCCGAGGAGGAGACGGAACCCCAGGAGGGGAACCCTGTCTAGTGGGAGTCGTGCACGCCGCCGTGTTAGTGTGTGTGCGTGCTAGCGGGGACACGTTCACGGGCGGAACGTGAACTCGATGCATAGTCTATGCCCGGTAGTGTAGACTAAACATATTTTGTTGTACAAATGTTCATAAACCTGTTTATGTAATAAAACTTTGCTTCCGCTTTGTATCTTTGATGTGCGTTATCCGGTGCTGTGCAACGCAGCACCCCTCAGTGTGATCCTGGCTCGACGAGGCCATTTTGGGGCCGTGTCTCCATGTACGTATCCCGTGTATTACACGTTTGCAAGTGACCGTTTTAGTTCCACCTCTGATACGTTATGTCGGTATAATACGGTTAGGAATTTTTTCTTTTGGTGAGGCTACGTAGTACCGACATGCTTCTTACGGTGCATCGACGCCGTACTAAACTTAATAACCCTTTCCTTTGAAGAAATGACTCATGAACTAACTTTCAAATAAAAATGGAAGTTTGAAACAAATATTAGTTATTGAACTCTTATTTTAAGCTAAGATTCAAATGAGAGGCAGACTAGGCTTCAAAGATTTCAAAAACAGATGTTGTGTTTTCGGCAGGAATTCTTGCTGGACTTTAACATAGCATAACTCTGAGTAGCTTGACCCAATTAAGGTGTATGATATATTTCTGGAAATATTTTCAAGTGATATACAACTTCTTTGTAGACCTCCAGAGCAAAATCACTCGTTAAGGGCCCCTTTAGTAGCTCAGAATCCTAGAGAGATCTTGTCAAATCCTGAGCCCAAAAACCCACTGGCCAAAATTTCCTGTAAGTGTACTTGGCAGCCCAATATACCGGCATGATCCACGGGGGAGCGCCGGGCTTTCCGCCCCGGCCTCGCGAGGTCAGGCAGGAAAACCCTGGCACCCTCGCCTCCCCCAGTCACCCCACCGCCGCTCGCGTCTCTCCAACCCGACTTCGCGTCGGCGCGCCGACTCGCCTTCCGCGCGTCGTGCCCCGCCCCTTCCCAACTTTGTGCCGCCGCGCTCGCATGCCCTCCCTTCCGACTTCGTGCCGCTGCGCTTGCATGCGCTCCCCCCCCCGACTTCGTGTCGCGTCGGCGCGCCGACTCGCCTCCCCCGCGTCGTGCCCCGCCCCTTCCCAACTTCGTGCCGCCGCGCTTGCATGCGCTCCCTCCCGACTTTGTGCCGCCGCGCTCGCATGCGCTGCTTGCCCGCTCCCTCCCGACTTCGCGCTGACACACTCGCATGCGCTGCCACCCCCCCCCCCCCCCCCCGACTTTGCGGCACCGCGCTCGGCCCCTTGGAGCTGCTCGCATCTTGCTGGAGTTGGAGGACGACTTGGCCCCTAGCTGCTTAAGATCCAGTCCTTAAGAAAGCTGTTGTGAGCCTCTGATTACTAAATTGTTGGTATCTATTAGCTGATTATGATTTAATCATTCTTGATTCAAGTTGACTTGTGCATGTGTGATGACATAGATGTAAGCTTCAATAACATTGCTGGCCAAATACCATTCACATTGCCGCCAATTTTATAATACTTGTATGTCCCCATTGTTGTTTCTTCATTAACTATTTTAGCTGGATTAAATACTTTAAGAATCAATGGTGCACATATTTGCAGAAATATAGCAGCTAACAATTTTGAGGGGAATATACCATCATCACTGCCCATGGTTGCACTTACCTTAAGTATTTGTGAGTGCTCTTTTGGTAATAGAGCAGATCCACACATCTTGAGTATTTGTGAGTTCCTTTGTGTTTTTGGTTACATGTGCAGTTGTGCTCCATACGTGTTTTCTTGCATCTAGTAGACCTTTCTATGTCTGGTCTTCTATTTCGTTTATAATATATCATATGATGTAGCTTCTGCCTATCATGTGGAATATGTTCTATTGGTTGGTGTCTTGACTTCTTGTTCTTTGTTTCAATCTTTGTTGCGATATGTTCTATGGTTTTCAAAACAATATTGTACCTCTTTCTTTTTTTGTGGCTATTCAGTTTTGCTTTGATTTTTGCCATTTTCAGTTTTCAGTTTGGCAGAATATCTGTTGAGCTGACAATCTTTCATTTTTTCCATTAAGCTATGGATTGTGTCGAAAGTCAGTTAACGTTATGGAGCTAGCAATCTTTTAGTTAACATTAGTCTAAACGGATGTGCCATTGTTGAAGAATTAATCTGGTACACCTTATGATTGTTTTGATCTATGTGCCCATTTTTGCAGCTGCTGCGAACAAACAAATACCTGCTTACAGTTGGAAGCTGATCTTGGACCATCCACATGTTTTTGTCATGGTCGGTTGCCACTGAACAAATGCTGGAAAGCACCAACATGTTTCTATGGAGAAATGTTGGCACATTATTTAATTATTGTAGGGTACTTTTATAATGTACAAATGATTTTCATGACATTGTATTAATGATGGAACTTGAATTTGTAGATATTATATGGTTCATGGCTCCTGTTAAAAGTCTTTCATGTTATAGTTTTTTCTGTTTTTTTTGTTTTTAGTGTTTTTATGAATTTTCAAGTGCTTTTCGAATTTTCGAAATATTTTTAGCATTTTTTCATTTTTTGAAATCCCTGATATTATCTTCCCAGACCTGCCAAATGAATAATCACCCAGGTGGAGGATACACCCTGGGGAAGACAAGGGACAGGGGGTATATACAAAGGGATTTCATTCCCTGGGTTACCCTCTCCTTGCTGCCAAATTAGGCCTAAATGGGTAGAAAGTTCAGAGGAACGTAAACTGTCCAGAACCAGGACAGCAGTAGGACCTCTCTATACCTTTCTGTTTTTAAGCCATACCTTTCTGTAGAAAAATCCTTAAGAAGCCTATGATACACCGTTGGAAAGGTTATGAATTGTGCAACATTTTTGTAGTTTAAAGTTTGTTCAGATTCTTATTGTATTTGCATATACAACTGTGATAAAATCAGCCACATACAAAGGAGATGTTGGCAAATTTTATCCAGAAATTCTGTCAAATTTGGAAAAACCATAACTTTTACTCCAGAGATGATCTGGAGGCATATAAGTACTCGTTAGAAAGATACTGAAGTTAACTATAACTTTGGTATTCAATGTGAGTTATGAAAATGCTTTTAACTAGATCAAAATCTAGATATAGTGCATAAAGGTCAGTTGTGTACAGATAGGCTGGTTAGCTATGCCTACTAAGGAGTTGTGTAAACATGGATGTTGTTACTGCTTTCATAAAGTTTTGACATATTTATGTTTTCATTAGTTGTGTAAACATGGATGTTCTTGTTTAACTCATCTCAACTACATTTTTGCAGTGTGGTTCGTACTCGCTCTAGGAGTAGGGCCGGGAGTTCTCGCCGAGGCGGTGATGCTTCTATTCCACCGTCGGAAACACCATCAATGGAATGGATGGATCTTATGACTCAAGTCGTCGAGTCTAATCAAGAGAACACAAGGCTACTCCAAGAAGCAACTCAAGAGAACACACGCTTACTCCAAGCTTTGGTACAGCAAGGCGTACTCTAGAGCACGCAACAAGTCGTTCCTCCTCGGAACGCTTATCTGGATTTTTTGGTGACTCAACCGCCAATCTTTACTGAAGCTACCGAACCTGTGGAAGCAGATCAGTGGCTTTGTGCCATGGAGTCAAAATTCAGAGTATTCGAGTATGATGAAGTGCAAAAGACAAGGTTTGCCGCTCAGCAACTTCATGGAGCTGCCGGAAACTGGTGGGTTGAACATCTTGCCACCATTCCGGAGGACCATCAAGTGACATGGAGTGAGTTTTGTGAAGCCTTTCGTACTCGTCACATTACCACTAGGTATTGTCAAGGCAAAGCTGGAGGAATTTTTGGGCTTAAAGAAAGGGGATATGAGTGTCCTCGAGTATGTCAGAAGGTTTAACCTTTTGGCCCAATATGCTCCCAATTATGTGGCGAAAGAAAAGGCACGGTGTGACTTATTCTTCCATGTCCTGAGTGCCATATTACAGAATACATTGTCCGTACACAATAATGGCAGTTACACCGATATGGTCGATGCGGCTCTCATACAAAAGAAGCCGACACTTGAGTGGCAAGCTGAGAAAAGAAAAATAAATGAGATCGAGTAGGTCAGCACAAGTTATGTGCCTCAGAAGTACCGTTTGGTGTACCAAACGCTATCCGGTGAAAGATGGAGGCTACCTGTACGATCCACTCCTCAGTGGTTGATTGCTGGTCAAGTTCCACAACTTGCACCACCTCCACAGCAGCAGCATCAGACGGTGGTTTGTGCTCCATCGCTGCATCCATGTGTACCTAGCATCCAACTGCAAGGCAACGAAGAACCAGAGAAATATCCGTGTTTCACTTGTCAGCGTATGGGCCATTATGCTAGGTATTGTCCAGAGGGAACTAAAGGCTGCGGGTCATCATATTTACAACAATATGACCCGTACCTCAATCTGCATAAAGGAGGGCATATAAGGGGCAACATTCACTATACCGTGATTGATGATGTTCCTGAAGGAGAAGCCGCTTTAGCAGGGATGTTTTCTCTGAATCAGCTACCGGTTCTGATCCTTTTTTATTCCGGTGCCACACACAACTTCATTAGCCAATCTTTTGTGGCTTAACATCAGCTCCAAACAGTTTATACAAAGAGGCAATACCTTATATCTTTGCCCGGGGGCAGCAGTACCGCAAGCGAGGTTGTCTCCCGAGCACCTCTTTGTTTGGGGGGTAGAATATACCCTACGACTCTCATTATTCTTGAGGGTATGAAGATCAACATCATTTTGGGGATGTCGTGGTTGAATTACCACAAGGCGGTTCTTAACGTCAGCTCTAGGACCGTTGAGCTCAACTCCCCACAGCACGGTCTTCAAATATTAATTCTGGGCGCCAAACGGCAACAGATTGGAACAGTGAACCATACGGAAGCTGTAAAGATAGAGGACATTCCGGTGGTACGTGAGTATCCGGATGTGTTTCCCAATGATTTACCGGGCATGCCGCCCGAGCGAGACGTAGAGTTCAAGATTGAACTTATACCAGTAACCACACTGATAGCATGAAGGCCGTACAAGATGGTACCCAATGAACTGGCAGAATTGAAGACACAGCTGAATGACCTAATGAGCAAGGGCTTTATACGACCGAGCTCGTCACCTTATGGTTGTTCAGCATTGTTTGTCAGGAAGAAGGATGAAACACTACGTCTTTGTGTTGATTATCGTCCTTTGAACACCGTTACCATCAAGAACAAGTATCCACTACCTCGCATTGATATGCTCTTCGATCAATTAGTGGGTGTGAAAGTATTTTCGAAGATGGATCTTCGGTCTGGATATCACCAGATTAAAATCCGGGTAGAAGATATTCCGAAGACGGCATTCTGAACGAGATACGGGCTGTATGAGTATCTCGTTATGTCTTTTGGTTTGACCAACGCCCGGCACACTTTATGTACCTGATGAATTCAGTGTTCATGCCGGAGTTGGATAAATTCGTCGTGGTCTTCATCGACAATATCTTGGTGTACTCCAAGTCAGAGGAAGAACATGTTGAACATCTGCATATTGTGCTACAAAGATTGCGAGATCATCAACTCTATGCAAAATTCAGCAAGTGTGAATTCTTAATTAATCAATTACCTTTTCTCGGACATATTATTTTAGTGGAGGACATCGCTGTAGATCCGAGTAAGAGTATCCAAGTACAGAAATGGGAGTCACCAAAGTCAGTGCATGAAATTCGTAGCTTCCTCGGTTTAGCGGGTTATTATCAGAGGTTCATTCCGGGTTTCTCCAAGATCGCTAAACTGATGACAGAATTATTGAAGAAGGATACCAGATTTATATTGGGTGCTGCGTGTGAACAAGCCTTCAAGACTCTAGTGAAACATCTCACAACAGCCCCAGTTCTTGCTCAACTGGATACGACGAAGCCATTCGACGTTTATTGCGATGCATCTGGCATCGGTCTTGGCTGCGTGCTGATGCCAGAAGGACGAGTGGTTGCTTATGGATCTTGTCAACTCAGAAATCACGAGCATCATTATCCCACTCATGATCTTGAGTTAGCTGCCGTGGTCCTTGCTTTAAAGATGTGGAGGCATTACTTGCTCGGAAATCTTGTACACCTCTACACCGACCACAAGATCTTGAAGTACATCTTCACTCAGAAAGAATTGAACATGAGGTAATAAAGATGGCTAGAGCTCATTAAAGACTATGAACATGAGATTCATTATCATCCAGGCAAGGCGAATGTGGTCGCCATGCGCTCAGTCGTAAGACGCATATCCATCACCTGACTATTGCTGAAATGGATGATGAAGAACCAAGCCTCCGTGTCATCCCTTATGGAGCTCTCTATAATCTCGCTCTCATTCCTACCATCAGAGAGTAGATCATTGAAGCTCAATGAAAAGACAAGGGTATGTCTCACATACGGCGGAGAATAGATAACGGAGAAATGAAATGCTTCCGGAAAGACGATGAAGGTACTTTGTGGTTCAACGACCGGATTGTAGTATCCCGGGATGTGGGACTACAGAAGAAAATTTTGGATGAAACTCATTTGTTCAAATTTTCCATTCATCCGAGCAGCAATAAAATGTACCAAGATCTCCGGAAGAAGTTTTGATGGACACGTATGAAACGTGAAGTTGAAAAGTACATTTCAGAATGTGATACGTGTCGAAGAGTCAAGGCCGACCACGTGAAGAAGTCAGGCCTGTTGCAACCATCGCAAGTACCGGCATGGAAATGGGAAGACTTGAGTATGGACTTCATTGTCGGGTTGCCGATGACCTCTCACAACCACGATTCGATTTGGGTAATCGTTGACCGGTTAACCAAATCAGCACACTTCATCCCTATGCATACAAAATATAACGCAAAGCAGTATGCGGAGTTGTACATAGCACGGATCTTGTGCTTACATGGAGTTCCCCGCACCATTGTGTCCGATAGAGGATCGCTGTTCGTAGCCCGTTTTTGGGAGCAGCTACACGCATCCTTGGGAACCAAACTGATTAGAAGCTCCGTGTATCACCCCCAAACCGATGGGCAAACTGAGAGGGTGAATCAAATACTGGAAGATATGCTAAGAGCATGTGCCATCCACCACGGTAAGAGATGGAATGATCACTTACCGTTGGCGGAGTTCTCGTACAACAACGAATATCAAACAAGCATCAAAATGGCACCATATGAAGCTCTATACGGCCGGAAGTGCCGTACACCATTGAATTGGTGCGAGTCCGGTGAACGAGTAACGTTCGGGGTTGATCTTGTCAATGAAGGTGAAGAGAGAGTTCAGATAATACAAGAGAACTTCAAAGCTGCCCAATCTCGTCAAAAGGTCTACGTGGATCAGAGGCGTCGACCGCTGCATTTCGACGTCGGAGAGCACGTGTATCTTCGTGTGTCTCCGATGAAAGGGATTCAGTGGTTCGGTATCAAGGGAAAACTGGCTCCCTGATTCATTGGTCCGTTTGCCATCACAGAAAAGTGCAGGACTATAGCCTATCGGCTGGAACTACCGGCAAGCCTTGCCGGTATTCACGACATATTTCATGTGTCCCAGCTGCGGAAATGTCTCAAGTTTACCACTGCTGTCCGCACCGAAGACATCGACGAGTTGAAGCCGGATCTCACCTACACTGAGCAACCCGTACAGATTATTGACGAAAAGACCCGGATCACCCAAAACCGGACATTAAAATTTTACAAAGTCCTATGGAGTAATCATACCCCGGAATAGGTGACGTGGGAAAGCGAAGATTACATCCACCAGAACTATCCGAAACTTTTGTCTTAGGCTTTGTAATTACCCTCCCTTCTCGTTCTTCTTTTGTAATCTCGGGACGAGATTCCTTTTAAGGGGGGAGGAATGTAAAGGTCCCAAAATGTGAATACAAAGAAACTCTTATTTGCAAAAGTTAATTTCATATGTATGAAAAATAGGACTTGTTAAAACATTTTCCACATGTGATAACACACATAAGAGCTCTCTTCACACAAGTTCAAATAATTCTTTGAAAACATGGAACCCAAGAGGGGTCTAAAACCAAGATGGGAAGTTCCCATATGTGTGAGAAAGCTAAAGTCAGATTTGGAACAAATTTGTTCAACTCAAAATTCAAATGAGAGCAACACAATAAATTTCAAAACTGTTGTGCTAAAAATCTCATTTGCAGCAGCCAAATTAAAAATTAGATTTCATATTTGAATTCCTTAGGTCCAAATTAGTGGGTATGCAAAGTTTCATGATTTGTTGAAATGTTTTGCAACTCATTTTCCAAAATGGACTTCAAATCGCAAAGAATTCAAATACACATTTGAATTTGGATGAAACTTGCCCAATTATCCAAATGCACCTCAGATTTGAATTCCCACAATTTAATTTCACTATTTATAAATTTGGGAGATATTTTAGAGAGGGATAAGGAGACACTGCACTGTGGGACCCACAGGTCAGTGAGGGAGAGAAATTTGCAAAAGATCTTCAGTAAAGAGGGTAGTCTCTGTTTGATGTCTTCAGTCGGTTCACTCGACACAGAGGGGCGCAGCTCTACGGGCGACACCGAGACAACACCGAGGCCACCTCCCGTTGACTTTCATCGTGATGGAGAGCTTCCTAGGCGTTTCTACCCCACTGCCGTTCTCCTTTTCTCCCACGGCACCGAAGACTCGGCGCTGCTCCTTTCCTCCTCGCGCGAGAAACCGACCGTAGCTGCCGACGTTAGTTCGATCACTCGGCCACACCATAGCCCACGTAAAAACTTCGTCTGAGCAACCAAACAACACCACAAACCCTTCCACGACCTCCTCACACCGTTTCCACGTGAGCTCAGCCTCCTAAAACCGAGAACGCCGAGTTCCCGCTGTGGCCGAAAGACACCGCCACGAACGGCTCTCGTGGACAGCCTCACCCAGGGCGTGTCACGGCCGAGCTAGGCCTCATCTAGACACGCACGACATCCCTACAGCTCACCTCTGAGGCTTGAGCCAAAAGATGGATTGTCGACGGTGAATTTTGCAAGTTTCTTCCGGCCGGTGTAAACGGACCCTCGGGTAAGAATCCTTCAAATTCTCATGCTATAATTGTTTAGATCTCTGCAAATTGCACTGACATGACCTAGACGTGCTTAGCAACAATTCCTCTTTGGAAACCTAGCATGAAACACACGGTGCACGGCGTATTTCTGATCTTCCTGACGGCGGCTATGGCGGGAAGATTCTGGCACACGATGAACCCTAGTTTAGAGCCATTTCCGAGCCGTTTCATCCCCATGCTGACCTTCCCTAGCGTCCGCCGGTGCTTTAGAGCTTCGAAACCGAAGCTTGGAGGACTTAGGGCGTCGGGACGACATCGCCGAACTTCCTCCGAGCCGTCGCACCATTGCGAGGTAGTTTAGGGGCTTCGCCGGTCCGGGGAAATCATCCCATTGTGTTCCTCGCACTTAGTTAGGGCCTGGCAGCGAGTGGCAGCTCGGGAGTTGGCTGGATGACAGAATTCGGCGAGCTCTGGCAGCGAGGGCGCGCGGGCGGCTGGAGGTTGAAGAAGCCTTGCCGGGCCCACGTGTCACTGGCGCTGAGGGGAAGGTTGGATCATCTGTGGACTCGGATCCACTGTGGCAACACGGGAAATAGTCATGTGGCCCCGTGTGGCTTGTTCCAGCACGCGACACGTGCCCCTGGTCCCACAGACAGGATTTAAACTTTTCCACGATTTATTCCAATCCCAGATTTTTTCCCAAGTTTTAGAAGAGCATAACTTTTCTTAGGAAACTCCAAATTTAGTGATTCAAATTGGGTTAGATTCAGATTGACAAACTCTATCAAAATATGCAACCCAATTTGTATGAAAATCATTATTTAATTCTGGAAAATGCTTTAAATCTTTTCAGTAAAAGAATTTTAGAGGGAGTTTGGTTCATCCAAAAATCCTAGAATTTTGCCATAATATCCGTTAAGGTGTTATTAGACTCCTGTAAAAGTTTCAGCTCATTTGGAGTTGATTTGATCAGGAGAATTCAGATTGTAAGTTGCTGTGTTCAAATGAATACAGAAACATTTTTAGAGAATTTCCAAAACTTGGAAATTCAGTTCTGGACAATTCTTAGCTCCAAAAATCCTAGGAAAACTCATGCTGGCTCTATGGACTATAATTGAAATTGTAGTTCACTAAGTTTGATATGAACATGGGTGTTACCTCAGAATTAATTCCTCTTTGCTTAGTTGCATAGAGAATTGTTCTGGATAAACCACTCAATAAAAAGTGATATTTTTTGGTCCAGATGATTTTATTGTGTTGAGGAACTCACATGAAAATTTTAAGCTCCATTGGAGCTCTGGATCACAACTGTCTTGTGTAACCTCTTAAGGTGATCAACACCCAAGTGGAGATAGCACTCAACACTTGATCATAGTGCTTAAACCCAACCTAAACCACTAGCACCAGTGTAATTTTAAATTCTTAAACATAGTTCCAGTTTTTAAACTGTCATTAGATCTTATTATTAAAAGCTTTACAATTAAATGCATATACGTATTCATATCGTGTAGCCTATACGTGAGAAGGTGAGAAGGACTTGAAGTGAAGATCAAGGAGGGAGGAAAGCGAGTGATCAAGCCCCAAGTAATCTTCACTAACTGAATGTAATCTTAGTCACCTGCAAAACAATCAAGCCTCGGTTTGCTTGCAGATATAGGAGTCACAGTCAGAGAAGCTTTAGTCCCCTCACCAAAAGAATGTGAGTAGGATCTACAGAGATCGAAGTAAATGGAATGGGGTGTAGGAGCTACTTCCAGCTTGAAAGACAAGGTCCTTATTAAAAACTGGCTCCTTCGAGGGAGACAAGAGTCACCGTCCATCCCAAAAGAAATAAGGTGGTAAACAGGGAGTATATCTGAAACCTGAAGGGGATGCTTACTTTTAGAAAATAGATCTTTTTAGTGCAACCCACTCTTATATAGTATAGAAAGCGATAGTTCAGTCAAGCTTTCCTATTATTAGAAAATAATAAAGGGAAAGGATTTCTTCAATCCTTCTTACTCTTTCACCTATCGATCAAGCTACTTTTGTTGAACATCCGAGGAAAGCCTTTTCTGTTTTTTCAAATACATACCTCCACCAGGAAGCATACTCAAAAGTTATCCATCTCGTATTACCACTCACGTTAGATTTGAACAGTTTTATAAAGCATTTCCATTTCTAGAGACCATAGCTTTGAATTATTTGATTGCATTAAGTCTAGTTGATATTGAAAACCCCAGTTGCATGACCAGAAATACCTAAGAGAGAAAGGGTAGAATAGCACCTCCTCGAGTGGATTTGGCTACGCTAAATGTTAGTAGAAAAGGTCCTGTAGAAGTCGAGTAGTTGGAAGCTACTTGCGAGTTTAGGGCTGGTTTACTCGGAACGGGTCAAAAATAGAAATGATGAGGAAAGTTCACACATAAGAAATGGAGACCGGGCAGGGAGGTTTAGATGCAGCAGGCTGCGTACCGTGTGTGCATAGCTCTGCCTGTGTCGGTTAAGGCCCGTCCGTGCTTGGCCTTGTTGGACAAGTTTGAGTTGTGTACCGGGCACATACTGTCTATATGAGACCCAGGACACCGATGTACCTTGGGAGATCCACATTAGAACTTTTCTGACTGCCTTAGGCTTTCGGTGTCAGGGTAGCAGGAGGTAACTCGCTCAAGAACATACCACTGCGGGTATGTAGCTTGAGGGAGCTTGCGGACTCGGGGCAGTTAGACTGCGTCCTGTGTGGAAGATCTTGGGAAAGGTGGCCGCGTACAACGTCAGCCGAGGTTGCTGACGGCAACTCGGAGTACGGGTGTACGTGTCGTGTAGTCTGGGCGTGTACTGATTCGAATCACCGTCTCTCGCGGTTATATGAGCATACTTGCCCACTGCGTCTTGACGTAGTAACAACTGAAACAGTTTTCTTTTGAACTTGATAAGGCTGTGATGTAACTTGTATTGCAACCATGATTGAATTAGAGATAGGCTCATTAAATTTTACTTTCACCTTGTGCAAGGAGCATCGCAACAAAGCGTTTCTTGTTTGATTGTGGAGTTGCGATGCTGTTCGGCTCAAGGTCTGTACAATGAGGCTTAAAATCTGAAAGTGAAGGATCAACTTGAGGCGAGTCCTTTATGCAAATCTAGCTAACCCAATTGTAACCATCGTGCATGTAGAGTTTCTTGTTTAGGAGAGACAGATCAGTCTTGCTGAGCCTATGTGCTCACGCTTGCTATATGAGTGGTTTTGCAGGTTAACATCGACGCTAAGAAGAAGGTCGTCTGGTGAGACTCGGAGACTCCCGAGTCGTTTAACACATGGAGAACCCAGCCGCTGCTGTTGTCTTCATGTTGCTAGCGAGAAGAGTCCGCGGGCTGGACCTCTTCTTCGAGTGCTCTATAGTTATTCGACGTAAGCTGTTTATAGACTTCCGCTGTAGCTACTTGATGTAAACTATTTACAAAGAAAAACTTGTAAGCTTCCGCTATTGTTTTATGTAATACATTGTTCCTTATATGTGTGCTGTTGGGTGCCGCACAACACGGCACCAACCAATGCGATTCCCGAGCGAGTGCCACATCCCCGTGACTGAACGGGCGTCGTCGGGCCCTCTCAGTGCATGAAATAAGGATCGTATTACGACAAAAACTTAGGATACGGTGAGTAAACGGTATTAGGCCCACATAAGGATTAGTGTTAACTGTCAAAAAATAGGGCAGACCAAAAATACTCTCTGGAATTTTCTGCATTTCGACCATAACTTCTTGGACAAAAATCTCTAAGGTTCATGTAAGACACCGTTGAAAAGTTTGTGATATGTGCTACAATTTGTAGTTCAAAGTTTCTACAGATTTGGGGTAGAACTTTATGAAATCTTGTGGACAAAACAGACACTTTAAGAGGAGGTGCTGTCAAAATTGTTCCAGATTTTTGTCAAATTTGAAATATCATAACTCCTGATCCAGAATTGATATAAAGGCAAATAAATACTCATTGGAAAGATACTGAAGATATCTATAACTTTGATATTCAACTTGAGACATTAAACTGCCATTTGCATAATCAAATTCTGGGATTAAGGCCAAATGGTCATTCTGAACCGAGCATTGCTCATTGCCCATGTAACTTAGGACTTGTTGTGGACATGAAGGTTTTTAATACTTCTCTAAGTTCCATGACATATTCTTTAGCTATATTTCATCATTCCTTGCTGTTGGTTTAAGTGTTTTACAAACTTGACCAATTAGAGCAGCAGTAACATATCATCGCAATTGCAAAATAATTCCATGGTTACTAAAGGAGAACAGCACTGAAAGTGGGAAATGTAAACTATATGGCAGTTGAAGATGTTCCCGTAGGAGAACCCGTATTTGCGGGTATGTTCAGCCTACGTGATCAGCCCACGTTCGTGTTGTTCGACTCGGGTGTCACACATGATTTTATCAGCAAAGATTATGTGGTTAAGCACCAAGTACCATCAACCACCTTGGCCGCATCATATCATGTTAATTCACTGGGAGGTAGTAGGACAGCGGGCAGGATTATTGCTCGAGTGCCTATATGTTTGGATGGACGTATATATCCTACTACTCTTATCATTTTGGAAGGCTTGCGGATTGACATTATCTTTGGAATGGCTTGGTTGACACATCAGCAAGCTATCATTGATATTAGGTCACGAACGGTGCAGCTGAATTCAAAGAAGCACGGGGAACACACGTTGATTCTGAGAAATTTTGCACCGGAAGTCACTGCTGTATACACCGTTGAAGCTTAGAAACTTGAGGACATTCTAGTGGTCCGGGAATATCAGGATGTGTTTCCCGAGGATCTACCGGGCATGCCGTCCGAACGTGATGTGGAGTTCAAAATTGAGCTAGCACCGGGAACCACACCCATCTCTCGGAGGCCGTATAAAATGGCACCGAAGGAACTCGTGGAGCTGAAGCAGCAGCTGAATGATTTGCTAAGCAAAGGTTTCATACGACCCAGTTCATCACGTGGGGATGCTCCGCTCTGTTTGTTAAGAAAAAGGATGAGACTCTGAGACTATGTGTGGACTATCGTCCGCTAAATGCCGTAACGATCAAGAACAAGTATCCACTACCACGTATTGATATGCTTTTCGATCAACTAGTGGGTGCTAAGGTTTTCTCGAAGATGGATCTTTGGTCCGGATATCTCCAGATAAAAATCCGGACCGAAGACATATCCAAGACGGCATTCTCGACGAGATACGGGTTATATGAGTATCTCGTCATGTCATTCGGACTAACCAATGCTCCGACACATTTTGTGTACTTGATGAATTCAGTATTCATGCCGGAGCTGGACAAGTTCGTCATGGTCTTCATCGATGATATCTTGGTATATTCTAAGTCGGAGGAAGAACACGCCGAACATCTTCATATTGTGCTCCAACACCTACGGGATCACAAACTATATGCAAAATTCAGCAAGTGCGAGTTCTGGATCAACCAAGTGCCATTTCTTGGACACATTATTTCTTCAAAGGGCATTGCGGTTGATCCGAGCAAGATCGTCCAAGTGCTGAATTGGAGTTCACCAAAGTCAGTCCACGAAGTCCGTAGTTTTCTCGGTTTAGCGGGGTACTACCGGAGATTCATTCTGAATTTCTCCAAGGTCTCTAAACTTGCAGAGATAAATCCAACAAAATTTTGTTCACCCAATTTGGAGCTTCCTAGTCATAGATATGGATTTATGAGGTTTGAGTGAAAGTCTGAAATTGGCTCTGTTTATTTTTCCTATTTTTCAGAGATCTAAAGGATTGACACAACATTTGGCCAAGCAAATGAGGTCCAATGCCTCTAAAATTTTTTCTGGAGTTCAAGGATTTTTGGAAGAATTTCCTGCCCAAATTTGGGAATTTTGCAATACACAGAACTTCAGTAAAAATTCCTACAATATTTTAGTTAAATGAATTAATGAGCCAAATATAGGGATTTTCATAACAATTGGGATGCTCCCCGAGACAGTACTCACTGAGAGGAATCCAATGGAATTTTTTTCACAATTGTTGAAGGTTCCTATCAAAAGTTATGAGCAATAGAAGTTGAACTAAAACTGAAAATGAGGGAAAAAGTTTAAACTCTGGTGCGCGGGTCCCACACCACAGTTTCTTCTTCAACCTCGCGCGCGCTGCAGCACAGTGGTGGCACTCCAGCGAGCTCAACGGAAACCGTTCTTCCGGCCTCCCCTAGGGTTCCCACTCGCCGCCCCTCCCTTTAGGAGCATGGGGAGCTCATCCCCGGGGTCGGCCGAGGCCCCCGATTGCCGGAAATGGGCCGGCGACGAGCTGCTGCTGCGGCTAACCTTCAGCGGTGTCGCACTCGCTCTACCGTGGCTCAAACTTCTCGGTTCTTGTTCCTAGACACCGTGGTGGCATCCTCCTCATCGGCATGCGCTCAAATCAGCTCAAAAGAGGCTGCAAATAAGAGCTCATCGGCGACCTAGGGCCAAAACCGTCACCGGCGCAAAATTCTCGAAGAACAGCACCAAAACTCGATGAATTTTGATGGTTCTTGATCCTAGAGGAGCGTGGGAGTGTCTAGATCATGTCTATAGCTCGGCACAAGCTTCGGGGAAGTGATCACTATGAATTTCGGGTTTTTGTGAGGCTCAGTTCAATGACTACCGAAGCACTCGAGGGCAAAATTCCCCACCGATCGTGCAAGAGAGAAGGTGAGGTCGGCATGGTTTTGTTCAGCACCTTAGAGCAGACCTTTTTCGTGTAGCTCGTCGGGCACAAGAGGGCTTCTAGCGCTCGGACGCCGGGGAGAAGAGAGGGTCGGCCGGCAGTGCTTTGCTTCGGTTGTGCGAGGGAGGACGGTGGAGAGGCGATGGAATGGTTCACGTGGCCCAGGCGTGTTGATTACGTTGCTTTACTCGGTGTTCTCAGCCCCCGAGCAGGAGGTGGCACTGGGAAGAGGCGGCCGGGCGCCGGGCGTTCGGGAGCAGGCGCGCACGCGTGCTGCGTTCGAGTGAAAAGAAAAACAGAGAAGACTTCGGTTGAAGTCAACTGACAAGTGGGCCCCATTTCTTCCCTATTATCCCCCCAGCAAACGTGCTCCAAATTTGATCATTCTTGGAGGATAGGCCAAAAGAAATGTGATAAACACAATGGTGCTCTCAAATTTGACTTTTAGTGAAGTCGGAATTTGAAACTGAAGTTGGAATTCAAATTCGAATTGTCTCCCGTTTTAATTCCAACAAATAGAAAATCTTTTCCAAATGAGCTGAAAATTTGCCGGGCTACCCGTGGATGTGTAGAGAACCAATTTGTAGCTTTGATCTCTGTATTCGGAAATTTTTGCAAGTTCAAGTTTAGACTTGGAGCTCACACCGTTGTATTTAAAACTTTAAATTCCCTCTCATTTTCTCGGTTTGACTTGCAGCTCCACTTGCTAGAACTTTGGGATTTCACACCTCCATCAGGGACTACAGCTGAGTGGGAGCCGTACACGCCGCGTTGCTGCTGAGTGAAGCTATTGTGGGTTGTCCGTAGGGCTGGACAACCGACTTTTGCTAGTTAGGTGGGCGTGAGTTGTATAAATTGTCTTCCGTTGTAGTATACTCTGTAAATAGCTGTAAACTGAAGGTTGGTATGACTTTTTGTACATATTCAGTTGTTTCCAATGTAATACCATGTGTTCCATATGATGTGTGCTATCGGGTGTCGCATCGAGCGGCACCACCCTCTGAGATCCTGGATGTACGGGCTCCGGTCCGTCACATGAATTGCTGTAGTTTAGAGCTAATTAAAGTTCTTTTCAATCTTAGGCAAAGCACATAAGAGAAATGCGTTTCTTGTTTGATTGCGGCTTTCTTATGTGTATTAGCACGAGGTTTTCCAACAGCTTACACCTATAACTTGAAAGTAAGGTTCAAATAATTAGGCATGTCTTTTGCAACATACCTTCCTATTATACACTGCAAACCCAGCATGTAGAGTTTCATGTGTAGGCAAGACAGGTCAGTCTTGCTGAGCCATCGTGCTCACTGCTTGTGTTTGAAGCGTTTGCTGGGTGCTATGAGGAGGATGCCCCCGAGGAGGAGACAGACCCCCAAGAGGGAACCAACGTCAAGTGGGAGTTGTGCACGCCGCAGTGTTAGTGTGTGTGTGCGCGCTAGTGGGAACACGTTCACAGGCTGAACGTGAACTCTTTTGCTTAGTCTACGCCCGTGAGTGTAGACTTTACGTTATTTTGATGTAACTATTGTTCATAAACCCGTTTATGTAATAAAATTTCCGCTTCCGCTTTATACCTTTTATGTGTGTTATCTGGTGCTGTGCAACGCAGTACCCCTCAGCGTGATCCTGGCTTGTCAAGACCGTCGGGTCCACGCAGACCACCCCCTCTCCGGTGCTCTGCAACATGCTTTATTTCTTCTCTGCCGCACCCAACTCCTTGGCGGAGTCTTCCTGTACAATCGCAGCGTCAATCATCTCGTTGAGGCTGCCGCGATTGAACATCGCCAACTTGTCTTTTAGGAGCGGATTCAGCCCCTGGTAAAAGTGGTCCCGCCTCTTCTTGTAAAGGCCTCAGTTTTTGACACATCCAAAGTGTTCATCACCACACACACACACCTCATTTGAAGAAAGTTGATGAACACATTTGAAGAGCAAATAACCATTATCAACATGATCATTAGAGAATAAACTCACACAATGCAAAAGTGGCATTTCCCACATGCATCATCTAGGGGCTGGACATATGAAAAACTCCTGCACATTGCTAGTAATGTCCATGCGAAGTTTCACCCAAATTCAAAACCTTGTTGAGATACTTTTGGGTATAGCTAAAAAGAGGGTAGTTTGAACTCAAATTCAAATTCAAACTTTTTTTATCCCATGAATTCAAAAGTGGGAGGCATATTCTTACTCAGCACATTTTTTTGAGCTCACACACCAATTTTCACTCCATTTGGAGTTGATCTTGACATGAGCTAAGTGTAGCAAATTCAAACTTTATTTGAATTTCAAACTGAACATGTGCTGAAATTTAGTCAAACCAAACCCAATTTGAATTCTAACCAATTCAAATGGCTCAGGGGTGAATAATTCAAATCACCATGGGCATTGTGGGGATTACTGTTTACAACAGTAATATGGAGTTAATTTCAGAGGTTAAAAGGGGAGTGGGACCCACATGTCAGCCACTGAAGTGTTTCAACCGACTGAAGAATTTTTTGCTCGGGTCCTCGGGCTTCAGCAGCGATCGTCACCGAGGGAAGCCGCCGCGCCACCAGCTGCTTGGCCACGCGCGGGCACAAGTCGGTTCAGAGCCCTTCTTAAGGCACCCCACTCCTCGGCTGAAGCCCCCTCACCATTTTCCCCTCGCAAGCACACAGAACCGGATTCTTCCCTCCGCCGCTCGGAACTGATCGGAGAGCCACGATCACAGCCTCCCCGATCCCTCCAGAGCTACGACAAGGTATTAGGAACCTTCCTTCTTCTTCCCCTTCATTAGAAATCCGCAAGAACCGGTTGATCTCGGCTATACCGAGAGTTCCATGCAGAGACCTAAAGCCACCGCACTTCGGGCTCCCGTGGACAGCCCAACCGGAAGGTTTTCACACCCAAGCTAAGGCGTCCCCGGACGCGTTGGTGACCGGTGCTGCTCACCCCCGAGCCACAGCCCGAGTGCTTGGTCGACGGCGGTGAATTTCCAGTTTTCCCCTTTCTCGGTACAGACCGACCTTCGGGTGCGGTTCTGGCAAATTCACTTTCTAGGAAGGGTTAGAGAGTCTCAATCCGCTCCTACACAGACTAGACCTGGTAGCGCACAAGTTGCCTTCACAACCTTTAGCCGGAGAACTCCTGTACACGGCGTATTTCGCAGTTTGCCGTCGGCGGAGCATACGGGAAGCATCGGGCGCACGGTGAGGGACTACTTCGGACCTCTCCCAAGCTGCTTCGAGCTCATGTCGACCTTCCCTAAGGTCCACTGATGCTCCCCGACCGTTCGCTCGATCGATTGAGGTGCTAGGGAGGTCGGCCGACACGGCCGAACTCCTTCCGAAGTCGCCGCTCGTCGCCGACCATGTACCGGCTGTTGTCATGACGAACTGAGCCCAGAACCGTGTTCTCCGAGTGGACTTAGGCAGGGGCGGCCAGAATCATGAAGTTTGGAGCACCACCGAGGCTGCTGGCGAGCTCTCCGGCGAGGCGTCGCGGCGTCCGAACGCGGGAGTCGGGAGGTAGACGAAGGGGGTGGGTCCCGGCTGTCAGCGGATCGGGTTTTAAATCGGGATGGGTCTGCGGCTCGGATCTGGTGTGCTGGTGTGCAAAAACTCCGTGGACCCCGGTGTGCCGTCGCTCCAGCACCCAACATGTATCCCTGTGGACCCACCGGCAGATTTAAACTTTTCCCGATTTTCAGATTCCATTCAAACTTCAAATCCTCATAACTTTGGCTAGGAATATCCAAATCAAGTGAACCAAATTTTGTTGGATTCTTATCTCTGAATACTTTACAGAAAATCAAGTTTCACTTCATGATAATCTTTATTTCTCCAGAATTAATTCCTCAAAATTTAAACTGTTTGGAATTTTAACTGGAGAATCCTTTGGAGGAAAATTCTGAAATTCTGCTGGGATATTCAACAAAATATTCCTGAACTACCGTAAAAATTTGAGATCCATTTGAGCTTAATTGATCCAACTAATGGTGTGACTAATGAAACTGTTCTAGAGAAAATAGAAAATGTCCTGAAATATTTTCAGAATTTCTCTGAAATTGTTTAGCTCATATCTTTAGCTAGGAACCTTCAAATTAGGAGAGACCAACTCCATTAGAACCCTCTGAAAATTTAGTTTTCAGAAAGTCATGGCTTGCTCCATGAAAATCCCTAGAACGCCATAAGAGCTCCAACTAAGGTCAAGTACATAATTATTTGTGGAGAGCTCAAATGAGCTTTGCTGCAACTAAAACTTGGCCAAGTCTCTGTTGAGGTTATAACCCAGCCACAGTAAAAATTTCAGGGTCAGTGGGTCTGTCTAGTGAGACCTATAAGGTTCACAAGTTTAATTCAAATCAAATGCATTTAAATTAACACATATACTTGTATCTCATGTAGTCGTTAAGGTCGAGGAGGAACCCGAAGTCCTAGACTTTGTTACTCCGGAAGAGCAGCTAGCCTACGACCAAGAGCAGCAAGGCAAGCTCCGGTTTGCATTAACCTTTTTACAAATTTTTATTGTTTTGAGAACTTACTTGAGTACCATTGATTCTTGCATTAGAGTCTTGTTTGAAAACCCAAATGCATAGCCAAGAAAACCATGGGTTGGAATTAAGATTGAAAACCTCGTTAGCTACTGCAATGCTAAGATAGTGTAGGATTTGGTACAAGTCGAGTAGTGGGAACTACTCGCGAGAATAGGCTAGAGACACAATGCTCGGGTAGAGATAGCGAATGAAACACATGGCAAGAAAAATGAGACCGAGCGGAGAGTAATGGCAGCAGGACTTTGGGGCCTGTGTGCTATAGCTCCGCTTGTGTTGTTTGAGGACTGAGCCGTGTGTGGGCCTGTTGAACAAGCTAGAACAGTACCGAAGACCTACCGGCTATATGAGAACTGGGAAACCGATGTAACTCGGGTAGCTGGGTATTGAGGCACTGCCCGTCATTCAGAGGGTAGGTTGAGAGCTTGAGGTGTAAATCGGCGGGCGGCACTGAGATGCGCGTGCAGAGACCTCTTGCTCGGGACGATGGGACCGGTTCAATATTTGGCTGACGGGTGAAAGGTGGTTGCGTACGACGTCCGTGATGGTTGCTGTAGGCAACATCGAGTACGGGCTTACGTGACGGGTTATTCGGGTAACCCTGCAGGTGTAAATCGATTATAATCGCCGTCCCTCGTGGTCAGTGAGTACCACTTGTTCACTGTACCGTGACATAGAAAGAACAGGCTAGTTACATGTTAAAATGTTGCTGAGTGAAAGATGGACTTGATTGTTAATGTTTTGCCATAGTTTAGAGCTAATTAAAGTTTCTTTCAACTTTGGGCAAAGTACATGAGAGAAATGTGTTTCTTGTTTGATTGCGGCTCTCTCATGTGCCTTAGCGTAAGGTTCTCCACAACCTGCTGCTAAAACTTGAAAGTAAGGTTCCAATAATTAGGCGAGTCCTTTGCAAATTGTTTTATCTCATGTACCCATCACCCCTCATGTAGAAGTTCCATGTTTAGGAGAGACGGGTCAGTCTTGCTGAGCCTTCGTGCTCACTGCTTGTGTTTGAAACTTTTGCAGGGTTCTATGAGGAAGGGACTCCCGAGGAGGAGACGGAACCCCAGGAGGGGAACCCCGTCGAGTAGGAGTCGTGCACGCCGCCGAGTTAGTGTGTGTGCGTGCTAGCGGGGACACGTTCACGGGCTGAACGTGAACTCGATGCGTAGTCTACGCCCGTGAGTGTAGACTGAACATATTTTGTTGTACAAATGTTTATAAACCTCTTTATGTAATAAAACTTTGCTTCTGCTTTGTACCTTTGACGTGTGTTATCTGGTGCTGTGCAACGCAGCACCCCTCAGCGTGATCCTGGCTCGACAAGACCGTGGGGTCGTGTCACTTCTCATCCGTACCAGCGTGATAAGATGTGTAAAGAGTGATTTGTTGAACACATGGGCATATTCCAGTGCGTTCGGGCTCCCTTGCTTCAGGTGTAAGAACTCCTGTGTTTTTCGCTTCATAAGACCCAGTGGAATGTGACAGGCCCTGAAGGCTGTCCGGAACTCCGTCCAGGTCAGAACTCGCTCGGTGGGTTGGGAGGCACAAAAGTTTGCCCACCAAGCGCTCACGGACCCCATAAGTTGCTGGGCCGCGAATCGGATCTTCTGCTGCTCACTCATTCGGAGCAACCCGAACTTCATTTCCATCGTGCGGAGCCAGCTGTCCGCATGGATGGGCTCATTTGCCCGTGAGAATACCGGGGGATGTGTAGTGAGAAAATCTGAGTAAGAACTTTGTTGGCATTCTTCTCGGTCTTTACGTCTCTCTGGGAGAGACGTATTCTCGATCAGGGTCCGCAGCAACTCCGTCTGCTGCTGGTGCGAGCCCACCATGGCCGCAACGATGTCTGCCAACGTGACTGTTGGCGGTGGTGGTGATTTCTGCTGCTGTCCCGAGGATGTCTCTGGAGTCTGTTGGGATGCTTCTCCCCCTGACTGGAACCTCCAACCTCTGGGTTGGCGCGAATGCGAGACATTCTGTAATTGAATGCAGCAATGGTCAGCACATGTCTTACTTTAAAATCCATGAAAAACAGTACATATTGTAGTGATGAATGAGAAATTTGCACAACATTCACATATATTGATAAAGCAAATACTTTATACAAGGTACATTATTCTTGGGCATCCGAGAAGTCATGCTCATGTCATCACTACATACTCACACGCTACTTTTTTCTACGACATGTCGCTGCTACAAAAGCTATTACATACAACCACCCTCGCTGCCCTACTCGGCAACGGAAACTCCCTAGTCGGAGTGGAAGTCGACCTCCTGCGGATCTACCTCCTCCGCTGGTTCTTCTTGTGGCTCAGGATCCATGACCCCATCTTCGGGTTCAGGTTCCGGTATCACCGGAATGCCGAGAACCACGGGTACTGCACCTAGCATTGGTAGGCCCACTACCTGAGGTATGAGGTCCTGCAATGCATTCACCTCGGTCCATGGCCTGATTGTAGTCCATCTCCCAATTCTGTCCTCCTCAATTGCGTCAACACGCTCTTGAGTGAGGACTTTGTTCTGCTGGGTCAAAGTCTGGACTTGCTGCTGCAACGCCGTGATGTCGACACGGCTTTTCTTCCCCGCCTTCCTCAACCGACGCAACTGATGTTATTGATCCAGTCGCTGTATCATCGGAAGAAGTACATTATGAAGTGTGTTATGGGTACTCTTGTAATGATCACGGCGGCTGGTGCTCTCCTTGAGCTCCTTGGCAAGACGAGCCGTATGGACAGCTTGGCTGTCCATCACGTTCCTTCCCGCCATGATATTGAGGCTAAGATTCGCCTCCTCTGGATTGTACCTTGGGCAGTTTGGACCAGTTGTCGCAAAGTACCACTCCAAGCACACATGGTTAGCTTGTCCCTCCACTGGAACAAGCTCATATGGAGTGCCCTCCATAGCTCACACGTGTAGTTGGCAGAAGCGTGACATGGTTTCGTGGGCTGCCAATTGCCACACGTCCTCCGGGTGTCTACCTCTCATCGTGATGGTGAACGGTGCCCAACCCGGTAGAGTCGGTCCTGTCAGAACATCGACATGTATGATCCATGTCGTGTTCTCCTTCTCGCCTTCTTCCTTGGAAAGAAAACGTGGCATCTCCGTACATCCGAAATATTGAAGCATAAGCTTCAACAGATCCGGAGACCCGCGGCGTTGAGAACAGTGAGATACCACCCACCTGTTCTCCAATTGTTTATCCACTTCCATCTGTAGAAAAATATTTGAAAAGGTAAAATATTCATTTCAAAAGTAAAACAGAGAGTTATAACATAAAACATGTCATGGAACTCAGAAAATTTGGAAACCTGAATCAATCCTAGTATTAAGTTGATTTCTATTGCAGTGCCTGAAATTGACAATGCTGACCAGTTTCCATTCTACCCATGTTTAGACCATGTTAAGGGCAAAATAAGTTCTGGAGTTCAATATTAAAGTTAAATTTAACTTCAATAGCTTTCCAGAATGTATTTGTATGCCCTCAGATCTGCTCTGGTCCAAAAGTTATGATATGTCAAAGTTGACAGAATTTCTGGAGAAAATTGGGCATCACCTCCCTGCTTGAGGTACTGAATAGATCCATGAATTCCAGTTAACCCTGCGCATAATATTACAAAACTTTCTTTTACAAAGTTTTAAACTATCTCATGAAAATTTCATAAATGTCTCATTTACTATTTTTGGATTTTTATGCAGGAAGTTATGGTCGTTTTACAGAGAATTTCAGAGCGTATTTACTCTGCCCTGTTTTCTGGACAGTTTCAACTCTACTGACGATTTTGACAAGTTAATGGATGAAACACCTCTGGACATCAAAAGAAAAGTTGTAGACTCTTCACAATCTTTCCAAAAATGAATCATACCACCCCAATGTCGAAAAAAATCAACCTCTACACTCTGTATAACTTCAGCATTATTTCAGCTGAAACAGAGGACTCTGTTCCTAAGGTTACATAAGTTGAAACTTGCTTAATTTTGAAATCCAGATCAAGAGAAGAAGTTTTAATCATCATTTTAATTCTCTGGATAAAAAATTTTCAGCTTTTACAATGAGGTTCAACATTATTGGGGTGTGACGTCGAAGCGTCACAAAGTCATGCCGGTACTACGTTCCTCACAAAGACAACCCTATGCCGGATTTAGCCAGCTTCGTTAATTAAGTGGAACTAAGCGACTCTCGCAAACGTGTTCTACTAAAATATTAAATCTTGGTTAGAATACCTGCAGAAAACAACACAATCATCAGGTTCAGCTGCACACTGAACCTGGCTCCATTACAGTTTCTTACGCCCGTCTGTCGTCAGTCACACATGCGTTCTCAAGCCAAACACGCCTTGAGCTACGTGTTCACGTTACCAACCATGTGATGGGGTCTCCACCTACTTGCCCACAGCATGCCGGGGACTGGCGTTGCTCACATATCCCAAATGACATGAAGAGTCGAAGAGGATACCTAAGTTAACTGGGTTACCTGCCACCCGTGAGGCTCCACCCTTAAGCTTGTGTGCACTAGTGGACAGCGCATACATGCACCCCTCAAGACATAGAAAATCCCGAGATGCATGATTTTCTGACATAACAAATAGGTTACAGTTGCCACTTATGTATACAAATAGCATCCTTATGTGGGCTAATACTCATTCCGCACCGAGTTTTTGAAAATCTTGTCTTTTTCAGTGCGTTAAACCTCAACGGAGCTCTGATGCCACGATGTAAGGACCCGATGATCCCGACATCCAGGATCTCACTGAGGGGTGTTGCGATATACAACACCGGATAACACACATCAAAGACATACAGCGGAAGCTAAGTTTTACTACATAATCTTGTTTAGGAACATAATTACATTAAAATATCATTTATAGCCCACCCTCACGGGCGTAGGCTAAGCAAAAGAGTTCACGTTCAGCCCGTGAACGTGTCTTCGCTAGCACACCCACAACCCATGTAACACGGCGGCGTGCACGGCTCCCACTCGATGGTGGTTCCCTCTAGGGGACCCGTTGTAAAATACCACATTGTTTTGCCATGTAAACTGGATTTGTGAGATTCAGCTCATGATCATGAGTGAGCTAGTTGTTCTATAAAGCAAAAAGCGTGTTTACTCAAAAATTTAAATTTGGTCATCCCAAAAAGAGGTTTCAAAACTGTGGGTTCAAATTTTATGTTTATGACATCCAAATTTGAAAGCTGATGCCATCATTGAAATCCTCAGCTCCAAATTCGTGGGAATACAAATTTTCACAACATTTGGAAGTGTTTTGACTAAGCGTTTGCACGAGTACATTAAAGGGCATTTGAATTCAAATTCAAATTTGAATTTGGAAGAAACTTGGCCACATGTACTAATGAGTTCCAAAAATTTAGCTGTCCATATTTGAATTGATCACCTGCTAAATTTGGAAGACATTTAGGAAGATCTTTTAGGTGAGGAAAATGGGTAGAGCCACATGTCATTGAGCCACCAGAGACTTGCACCCGAAGTCATACTCTGTTCAGTGTCGAAATCAACCGAACCTCCTCCAGCACCACCGAGCTGCCACCAAGTCACCTCCTTGCTAATTTTACCGTGCTGGCGACTAGCTTGTGTGCTTCCTTACCTCTCGGCGTGATCCTCTCCCTCACAGACCGAAACAATACTTCTTTGCTTCCTCCTTGAGAGCGAAAACAGAAACGCAAAGCACCTCACCGCCGCTGCCTCGGGTCCAACTGGGAAAACGTGAAACCATGCGTGCAACACCCCTCCGAGCTACAAAACAGCACAGTGTGCTCGTCCTTCACCTCCTCGGCGCAAAACTAACAAGCTCCGGCTTCCCTCACCCGAGAACGCCGCTTCTTCGCGACAACCTAACACAACGGGCGATCGGGCGCACGTGGACAGCTCAACCGGAGGACTTTCATGCCCAAGAAAGGACACTCAGAGGGGTGCTAGACCACAGCGCTGCTTCTGCCCAACCGGTTAATCAAGCCGTGGATGACCGAGCGCGAATTCGAGGAATTTTCTCCGGCGGCCACAAACCGAGTAACCGGTATGAAATCTCCAAATTCTCCCTCTCTATTCGTTTTTAGATCACTAACTCTTGCACACAGGAGCTAGGCTAGCCTGTGATCATTTGCTCTTTGCAACCCTGGCCTTAAACGCCCCATAGACCGAGCAATTTCCAACTTTTCCGAGCTCAACCGTGGTGGACGTCGCGGGCACACGGTAAAACCCCATTAGCAGCCATTCCCGAGCAATTTGGAGGCCAGGCCGAGCTTCATGAGCACTCACTGGTTCTGTAGAGCCTTTTGGCCGAGCCTTTGGAGGGCCAGGTCGACTGGCCGACGGCGCCGAAGGTGTACCGAAGCCGCCGCACGTCGCCAACGGGTTTCCGGCCACCGGCAGCCGGAGAGCACACCACAAATGGACTCCCCGACCTCCCAAACGCACGGGCAGCGAGTCTTGGGCCGGGAGACGGCCGGAAACGTGGGGCCGGCGAGGTGCCACCTCGGTCCGGCGAGGGGGCGGCGCACGCAAGAGAGAAGAAGGCGGGAGGAGGAAGAAGGATGTCTGTCCCACATGTCAGCGGCTAAAAAAAATTTAAATCCGGATTGGTTATGGCTCGGGATCGAGTGTGGCTGCGTGCGTGGAAACCGTGTAACCCAGGTGTGTCTGGTCTTTGACTGGTCCATTTAAATCCTCATGGGCCCAGTCAATTTCCAGTTGCAATCAATTCCAGATTTTGCCACAACTTTGAAAATTCATATCTTGGTCTAGGAAACTCCAAATTTGATGATTCAAATTGAGTTGGATTCAGATTGCAAATATCAATCCAAATATAAACCCAAATTTGTAGGACTGTCAATAATAATTTCTGGAAAATTCTTTGAAATTTTTATGAAAAAGAATTATTGAAGGAGTTTAATTCATCCAAAAATCCTCAAATTTTGCCAGAACATTCTTTAGTATATTATTGACATTCTATCAAATTTTCAGCTCATTTGAAATTGAAATGAATAGGAATTTGCTGAGTGAAATCTGCTGCACTCTAAATGGTCCAGAAACTTTTTCAGAAAAGGTTTCCAACATGTAAAATCCATTCTAGGCAATTCCTAGCTCCAAAAATCATAGAAAATTCAGGCATGCTCTATGAATCATACTTGAAGCTGTAGTTCACTTTATTGGGCATGAAAATGCACATTACTTCAGAATTAATTCTTTTTAGTAGAAATACTTAAGGAATTATTCTGGAGGAACTACTCAATTAAATGGCCTTCTAGTAAATTTTCAGCTCATTTGAAATTGAAATGAGTAGGAATTTGCTGAGTGAAATCTGCTGCACTCTAAATGGTCCAGAAACTTTTTCAGAAAAGGTTTCCAACATGTAAAATCCATTCTAGGCAATTCCTAGCTCCAAAAATCGTAGAAAATTCAGGCATGCTCTATGAATCATACTTGAAACTGTAGTTCACTTTATTAGGCATGAAAATGCACATTACTTCAGAATTATTTCTTTTTTAGTAGAAATACTTAAGGAATTATTCTGGAGGAACTACTCAAGTAAAAGGCCTTCTAGTAAATTTTCAGCTCATTTGAAATTGAAATGAGTAGGAATTTGCTGAGTGAAATCTGCTGTGCTCTAAACAGTCCAGAAACTTTTTCAGAAAAGGTTTTCAACATGTAAAATCCATTCTAGGCAATTCCTAGCTCCAAAAATCGTAGAAAACTCAGGTATGCTCTATGAATCATACTTGAAACTGTAGTTCACTTTATAGGGCATGAAAATGCACATTACTTCAGAATTATTCTTTTTAGTAGAAATACTTAAGGAATTATTCTGGAGGAACTAAAGTAAAAGGCCTGAATTTTGTGCCAAAGTACTTTATTGTGACCAGGACCTCACATGTAAAGTTTCGGCTCAAATTGAGCCTTAGAACTCCCTGTATTCGTTTTCCATGCTTATGTATGTAGGGAAATACATAAGAGTCTTGTGGGAATTATGGGGGACACAATTTCCTTCCACTTTAGCTGCAATTTGGCAAGCTAAGTCCCTGTGGAGTACAGGACTTCCTGTAAAATTTTCAGAATCATTGGAGTTCACGTTCTCCAATTTTCTTCACATTAGTTCAGCTAATCTTATATGTTCATTTGGAAACTTAGTTAGTTTATAATTAAACTTCTAAGGCAGCTCTAGTTTTTCTCGTTTTCCTTGCACAACAGAGGCAAAAACATCATTCCTAGCACCTCCACACAGTCCTACATTCTTCACAAGTTTTAAGTCGTTAAGGCCCTGTTTGGCACGGCTTAAACTTGTTAAAAAAAACAGCTTGTCTGAAAAGCTGGTGAACAGCAGCTTAAACTTATATCCTGCTTTTAGTTCATTCTGAGAAGCAGCTGAACTAATAAGCTGCTTGAGAAGCTGAGTGTTTGGTACACCCGCAGCTTATTTTTATAAAAAAGTTGGTTCAGAAGCTGTGCCAAACAGGGCCAAAGTCTTTAAATTGCATTATAAAAGCCTATGCATATACACCGTCGCTAGTGCTCACGGCGAAGGACTTCGACGGAGCCATCCCTTGACGTGTGGATCAGTTGAGAAAAATCAGAAGGATCAAGGGATATAAGATCACTAACTGCTATTATATACTACTTCCTTGCAAAACAGGAAGCTACGGTTTTCATTTAACAACTTTTAAGTTTTTACGTTGTATTCATTCTTTGGTTAGGATATGAACTGTGCATTAGGTCTATATGATTTGATACTCCTCTTGCATGACCAAAGAAACCTATGGAGTATTGGGTAGATGTCTCTTTACCAAGTAGAACTTCCATGCTTAAGTAGGACTCGGTAGAAGTCTGAGTGGTGGGACGCTACTCACATGAACAGGAGAAAAAGGGGCATATGGGATTGGTTCAGAAATTAGTTAGCAAGTTTAAGTTGAGACCGGGCAGGTTGTAGGAGCAACAGGACATAGGGGACTGGGTGCGTTAGACCTGTCCGTGTCGGTCAAGGACCGATCCGTATGCGGCCCTGTTGAGCAAGTTTGAGTTGTGTACCGAACTCATGCTAGCTATATGGGACCCAGTAAACCGATGTACCTCGGGAAGCTTGCGTTGGGACTTTTCCAGTTGCCTCAGGAGAGAGGCCAGTGTGCAGTATGTGGGTATCACTCTCATGACATCTCATGTTTGTAGGTGCACCATGAGGGTTGCTACTGTACTGGACGATCGGATCGATTCGATGTAGGTGAAACGGGGGAAAGTATGCCACGTACAATGTAAGTGATGGTTGCTATAGGAAACGTCGAGTACGGGCACACGTGTCGTGTAGTCCGGGTGTTTTTTATTCGAATCAACGTCGCTCGCAGTAGTGAGCATACTTGTTCTCACAGTCATGACGTAGTAAGAACTTGCATTGAGATAAGAACTAGTCACTTTGGTTTGAAGTTCATACTAGTATTATGCTGTTACCTTGTATGCATAGATCAGAGCAAACTCGATTCGTTTATACCATGAGCAGTTTACATCTGGGGAAAGCGTTACTTGTTTGATTGTGGACTCCGGATGTGAGGTGCCCAAGGTTACTCTTAATTTGCTGCTAATAAGACTTGAAAGTAAGGATTCACATTTAGGCGAGTTCATTATGCAATCTACTATCCCACTTTATGTCTTTCCCTTCATGTAGAGTTTTATGCTTAGATTTGACGGTTAAGTCTTGCTGAGCTTTATGCTCACGAATACTATACTAGTTGTTTTGCAGGTATTGACTTTATGCTTATGAGTATGGTTGCCGATGAGACTCGGAAACATGCGAGTGGTTACTCATTAGCATCCTTGCCACTGCTGTTGATTATTCGTGTTGCTAGTAAGAAACGTCCGTGAGCTGGACTGTTTTTTTGATGCTAAGCTAGAAGTGGGTCGTGAGAGTTGTAGTCTTCTTCTGTAGATTATTTTGAGATAAGTATTTTTAAATTAACTCTTTGTACGCTTCCACAAATGGTTTATGAAATATGATGTTTCCTTGACTCGTGTGCTATTGGGTGCCACATCGCACGGCACCACCCAATGCGATTCCTGGGCAAGCGTGCATGGACCCGAGATCCGGGGGCCGGGCGCGTCCCTACAGCGTGGTATCAGAGCGGCTTTGGGGATAGTGCATGGATTGAGGACCATATTATGATAAAAACTTAGGAAACGGTGAGAAAACGGTACTATGCCCATATAAGGACTACTATATTAGCATATTATGAAGGTGGCAACCTAACTTACTTGCTTATGTCAGAAAATCATGCATCTCAGGACTTCATATATCTTGGGGGGTGCATGTAAGCGCTGTCCACCAGTGAGCACAAGTTAAAGGGTGGAACCCCATGGGTGGCAGTTAACCTGGCCAGCTTTGTTATCCTCTACGACTCTTCATGTCGTTTGAGGTATTTGGGCAACACCCTTCCCTGGCGTGCTATGGGCAAGTAGGGGAGACCCTATCACGTGGTTAGTAACGTGAACACGTAGCTCAAGGCGTTTTGGGCATGAGAACAACCATGCAAGTGATGATGGATGGGTGTATGAAACTGTATTGGGACCGGGTTCGGAGTGCAGCCGAACCTGATGATTGTTTGTGATTTATGCAGGTGTTTTAACCACGAAACCGTAGTACGAGTAGCACACATTTGTGAGTGACCGTTCTTAGTGCCACCTACGGATACGTATATGCCGGTGTAAGCCGGTTAAGATTTTCTTTTGTGAGGCAACGTAGTACTGTCATATCTCTTACGGTGCATCGCCACCATACTAGACATGATAATGTTCTTTCCTCCTAGAAATAATTCATGAATAACTTCCAACTAAAAATGGAAGTTGGAAAACACATATTAGTTACTGAGCTTCTAAGTTTCTTAAAAACAGAGTACTCTGTTCTGGCAGGAATTTTTCTGGAGTTTGACAGAGCATAACTCTGAGTAGATTTACCTAATGGAGGTGTACGATACAGTTCTGGAAATACTTTTAAGTGCTCTACAGCTTCTCTGTATACCTCCAGAGCAAAATCACACGCCAAATTTGTTGAATGTCCAGTTGAATGCAAACTGTCCAGAAACAGGACAGATGCAAACCTTCTCTGGATGTTTCTGTAAATTAGCCATAAATTTCTGTACGAAAATCCCTAAGGATCATATGATACACTGTTGGAAATTTTATGAAAATTGCAACAATTTTGTTGTTCAGAGCAGAATTTTACTGTATTATGATGTACAACTGTGATAAAAACAGCCACACTCAGAGGAAATGCTAGCGAAATTTATCCAGAAATTCTGTCAACTTTGAGCAATCCTACTTTTGATCCAGAAATGATCTAAAGGCATATGAGTACTTTTTGAAAATATACTGAAGTTAACTTTAACTTTGGTATTCAACTTGTGTTATGAAAATGCTTCTATATGGGTCATAATCTGGATTAAGTGCAGAAAGGTCTGTTCTGTACAGCAAACAGGATTGAATATGCCAGCTTTAGGGAGATGTGTAAACATGAATTTTTGTTATTCTTTCATAAAGTTTTAGCATATTCAGGTTCTCGCAAGACGGCGATGACTCGACTCCACCGTGGGCACCATCATCAATGGTATGGGCGGATGTCATGGCTCAGATGGTCGAGTCGAATCAGGAGAACACAAGACTACTCCAAGCCTTGGTACAGCCAGGCATACTTCAACGAGCACAACAGGTCGTTCCACCTCGGAACGCCTATTTGTACTTCTTGGCGACTCAACCGCCAATTTTCACGAAAGCTACCGAACCAGTGAAAGCGGGTCTGTGGCTTCGGGTTATGGAGTCCAAATTTGGAGAGTTCGATTGCAATGATTATCAAAAGACATTATTTGCAGCTCAACAACTTCATGGAGCCGCTGGAAATTGGTGGTTCGAATTTCTCACCACTATTCCAGAAGGCCATCAAGTGGCATGGAAGGAATTTTGTGAAGCTTTCCTTGCTCATCACACCCCTATGGGTATTATCAAGGCCAAGCGGGAGGAATTCAGGAAGGTAAAGCAAGGAGATACGAATGTTCTTGAATATGTCAAGAAATTCAACTTCTTGGCCCAATATGCTTCTGACTATATGATGAACGAAGCTGCAAGGTGTGATTACTTCTTCTATGTCCTGAACGCCATCTTAAAGGAGAAGTTGGCTCTGTACAATCACAGCAATTACACCGAGTTGGTCAGTGCTGCAATTCTGCAAAAACAGACGACACTTGAGTGTCAAGCAGAGAAGAGGGACCGGAGTGATGTGCAATAAGACACAATCATTGTTCCTCATAAATACCATTTGGTGTATCGCGCACCATCTGGTGAAATATGGCGACCACCAGTAAGATCAACTCATCATAGATTTCCTGTTCAAGAATCATGTCTTGAAGCACCACCCCAGCTGCAGCAACTAATGATTTCTGGTGCCTTATTGCTGCAGCCAAGTACATCAACTTCTCAACTGCAAGTCAACGAATAACGGAGGAAATATCCTTGTTCTTGTTGCCACTGTTTGGGCATTTTATTCAAGAATGCCAAGAGAAGTTTTTGAACAGCAGACAACCATCATCATCAGGTGGTATGCCGCCACGTGCTCAAGTAGACATATCAGCACCGCAACCCGGAAGTGTGCAACATCTTGCTATTGAGGATTTCCCAGAAGGAGCATCGGTGTTAGCGGGCATGTTCACTCTTAAAGACGTACCTGTGCTCAAACTTTTTGATTCCGGTGCTACCCACAATTTATCAGCAAATCATGCGTGGATCAGCACCAACTATCCACCAATACTCCCACGACTAGTTATCTTATACGTTCACCGGGAGGATGTATCTCTGCCACTCAGATTGTGTCCCGAGCAGCTTTATATTTGGGAGGAAAAATATAACCAACATCGCTGATTATGTTGGAGATAGACATAATATTGGGGATGTCCTGGTTAAACCATCACGGTGCCGATCTTAATATCCGTAACCGGACTGTTCAGATTGACTCGCCGATTCACGGACAGCACACACTGTTTTTAGACAGCGAAGATCAAGAAATGGCAGAGGCCTACCACACATAAGCGATTAAACTTGAAGATATCCCGGTGGTATGTGAATACCCCGATGTTTTTCCCGATGTTACTGAGCATGCCGCCCGAATGGGACGTCGAATTCAAGATTGAACTGGCGCCGAGAACAACACCTATCTCACGAAGGCCTTACAAGATGGAACCTAACGAACTAGCGGAGTTGAAGGAGCAGCTGAATGATCTCATGAGCAAGGTTTCATACGACCAAGCTCATCACCTTGGGGGTGCTCTGTGCTGTTCGTTAAGAAGGACAAAACACTGAGGTTATGTGTTTATTACCGTTCTCTAAATGCTGTTACTATAAAGAATAAGTATCCTTTGCCCCGCATCGATATTTTATTCGATTAACTTGTGGGTGCAAAGGTATTCTCGAAGATGGATCTTCGGTCTGGATATCATCAAATCAAAATCCGACCGGAGGACATACCGAAGACAGCTTTCTCGATGAGATACGGACTCTATGAGTACCTCGCCATGTCATTTGGGTTAACCAACGCTCCGGCACACTTCATGTATTTGATGAATTCAGTATTCATGCCGGAGTTGGACAGGTCTGTCGTGGTATTCATCGACGACATCTTGGTTTACTCAAAATCTAAAGAAGCACACGCTGAACATTTGTGTATCGTTATACAATGGTTAAGGGAGCACAAATTACATGCGAAGTTCAGCAAGTGTGAGTTTTGAATTGATCAAGTGCCTTTTCTTGGCCATATTATTTCAGCAGAGGGCATTGCCGTGGACCCTAGCAAAATTGATCAAGTGATGAAGTGGGAATCTCCCAAATCAGTCCACGGGGTCCAAAGTTTCCTAGGTTTAGCGGGGTATTATCGGAGGTTTATTCTGAGCTTCTTAAATATCGCTAAACCAATGATGGAGCTGCTGAAAAAGGGCACGAAATACATGTCGAATTCAGCATGTGAAGCCGCATTCAAAACTTTGGTGAAACATCTCATGACAGCTCCAGTTCTTGCTCAGCCGGACACGAAGCCATTTGATGTCTATTGCGATGCATCCGGCATTGGTCTCAGCTGCATTCTTATGCAAGAATGGTGTGTGGTCGCATATGGGTCTCGTCAACTGCGAAACCATGAACAGAATTGTCCAACTCATGATCTCGAGCTCGCTGCTGTGGTGTTGGCGCTAAAAATGTGGAGGCATTATTTACATGGTAATCTTGTCCACCTCTACACCAACCACAAAAGATTGAAGTATATTTTCTTCACACAGAAGGAGCTGAATATGAGACAACGGAGATGGTTGGAGCTTATAAAAGATTATGAAATCGAGATTCACTACCATTCGGGAAAAGTGAACATGGTTGCCGACGCGCTTAGTCGGAAAGCCCACGTTCACAACTTGTCGATTGCTGAGTTGGAAGAATAAGAACTGAGTCTCCGTGTCATTTCATATGGAGCGCTTTATAATCTTGCTCTTATTCCAACAATCCGAGAAGAGATTGTTAAGGCTCAAAGGAGAGACAGGGGTATGTCTCACATACGAAGAAGAATACACAATGGGGAGATGAAATGTTTCCGGAAGGATAATGACAATACTCTATGGTTTAACGACCGTATAGTTGTACCACGTAATATGAAACTCCGGAAGAAGATCTTGGATGAAGCTCACCTGTCAAATTTTTCCATTCATCCCGGCAGCAACAAAATGTACTAAGATTTGAAACAGAAATTTTGGTGGACACGGATGAAGCAGGAAATTGCTAAGTATGTATCCGAGTGTGATACGTGTAGACGGGTCAAGGCTGATCATATGCGGAAAGACGGACCGCTACAACCACTGAAGATACCGGCATGGAAATGGGAGGATGTGAGTATGTACTTTATCGTCGGATTACCGCTCACATTACAGAAGCATGACTCAATTTGGGTGATCGACGACCGGTTGACGAAATCAGCTCATTTCATTCTGGTGAACACTCATTATCGAGCCAAGCAATATGCAGATTTATACAAATAACGAATTATATGCTCACATGGTGTCCCGAAGACCATTATCTAAGATCGGGGTGCGCTGTTCGTTGCTCGTTTTTGGGAGCAGCTGCACGCCTCGTTGGGCACTAAGATGATTAGAAGCTCCGCATATCACCCTCAGACCGACGGACAAACTGAGAGGGTGAACCAAGTGCTTGAAGACATGTTGAGAGCGTGTGCCATCAACCACGGTAAGAACTTGCGGAGTTTTCATACAAAAAGGGGTATCAATCGAGTATCAAAATGGCACTGTATGAAGCTCTCTACGGCCAGAAATGTCGCACAACGCTGAATTGGTGTGAGTCCAGCGAAATAGTACTGTTCGGGGTGGATCTTATCAACGAAGCCGAAGACCGAGTTTGGTTGATACAAAATAATTTGAAGGCTGCACAATCCCGACAGAAAAAGCTATGCTGATCAAAGGTGTAGGCCATTGCATTTTGATGTCGGAGAGCATGTTTATCTTAGTATATCTCCGATGAAGGAAATTCACCGGTTCGGTGTAAAGGGGAAACTCACTCCCCGCTTTATAGGTTCATTTGCTATCACGGAGAAGTGTGGACCCGTAGCATACCGGCTGGAGCTACCATGTCACACCCGGTTTCTCCGAAGAACAACCGAGTGAATATCACATGTATGCCAGGATCATTTTCTTATACATGTGATGACAAATAGTGAAGCATCATCATATTACAAGCCAGGTGTTCAAATATAAATAAGTCTTACATAACATACGTCTTGATGGACGATAATAAGTTCATAATATGTAAATAAAACAGCAGCGGAATATAAATCTTGTGGGCTCCGTCACAGGCGTTGCCCCGGGGACTCCGTGAACCTAGAATCCTTCTTCGGGACTAAAGCCTTGGTCATTGAACATCACATCATCCCCTTGACCTGAGCAGCAATATAAACCAACAGAAAAGCAAGTTTGAGTACCATGGGTACTCAACAAGTGTGGGAAAGTTATGTCATGCATGGCTAGAGCAAGGAGAGGTTGACTCATGGTTAAAGCACTACACAATTAATACCTATCACCTTAGCTTATTAAGCACCTACATTACTACACAGGTGAAATGGTCCCAATCTCCCAACCCATCATCAAAATCAAGTAACCATAAATCATATCCAATGTCAAGATCCCCGCTTAACATCCTCAACTTCCAAATTTATCATCCTCTAATCATGAATAAGTCCAAGCCGCTCTTGACCGTGAGCACGGCTGTCCTGACAGTTTTGACTCTGCAGAGTTTGCACCACTGTACCCACATGTAGTGATTTCATCCCCGGTTGCCGGGTGGACTAAAATAACCTCCATTATGCCGGTGGCCGCGAACCACATTCACACTTCCCAGGTGTGTAGCCAGGAGATCACTACGAGGCCTTTACAAAGGTATTCCCGACGAGCGTGGGCCCACTGAGGTTTCACCCCTAACAGCATACAAGAGGCTCCAACCCCGCTGCAGTGGCCCCCTCTTGAGCCTTGCGGTTCATATGGTAGTCCAGCTGACACCTATTCCCCGCACCATCCAAACACCCATACTACGCTGGAGATACACCTAATTAATTGACCAAGCTGCCCCATCTCAGCATGTGGTTGGCACGGTAAAGCCAGGTTACATGCTCCATGAACCGGTCCTTAGGATCCAGGCAAGTACTAAACACAAACCAAGTCTCGTGCTCCCAGCACCAACCAAATCATCCAACTTGCCTTGATCCCTACCTCTAGATAACTCATAATATCTCATTCAAGAGTAAGGTAAACAAATTGATGATCTCATATCCCACTTATCCCATTCTAAGCATGGCTAAGCATAAGTAATATGAATGAATGATAAAATAAAGCCCAACCTAGGCTACAAGGAATCAAGATAATGAAAATCTAGGGAACTTCCTAGCTTGGGTATCATATTCCAAATTGACAATGCAAATTAATGCTAACTACACATCCTAGTATAGGATCAAAGTGGTCAAGGACACTTGCCATCTTCCTGCTGCTCTGGGAATGGAAAGTCTTGGTCTTGGAAGGGGAGAACTTGATCTGGGGCAGGTTCTACTCATGCCAATACACATAGCAAAAGAAAACAACAATCCATAAGCCATAGTTCACACTTTCACTCATGCAAACCACACATACATACCTATGGGAGTCATTCACATTTCTAAGTGTTGTGGTTACCCTAGATGTGTTGATTTTTGGCCTACATGCACTTTTAAACATATATATATATATATATATATATTATTTCTAATTTTTGTATTCAGATTTCTATTTGCACACTATATATGAATTTCCAATTTGAACAAATTCTTTATATACACTTCTTAGCCACAAAGTTTGCATGAAAGGTAATTCCCTACTCCAAATATGTTTTCAGATCTTGTACAAAATCCTAAATTGAAGTTTTTGGATTTGGAGACTTCATTTATCATTTTCTAATTATGCATACCTATTTTCCTATATTTTCAGATTTATTTTCTATGCCTAAAAGTGAATCTTTACTATTAAAATAGTTAGACATATCACTTAAACAGAATAGGTTCTGATCTAAAATGTTCAATAAAATATTTTTGAACTTCCTCTCTGATGTGAAACAATTTAAATTTATTTTACTAGTTTTTGGAATTATTTCCTAGCCTAGAATGTGTCTCTAGGGATAATAAAATGAGCAACACTTAGGCAGATTTCATTTCAGCCTAAAATCTATTTTTAACTCATTCTAAAGTTTTCCAAGTGCTAAGAGAGTTTAAATTTATATTTGCACATGTGTTTGCCTCACCATTTAAATTTAAATCCTAGTCACATGTCCAAATTTCTAAATTTAATATCCTATAGGGTCTGAATTGCAAACTCACCCTACTGCAGGGTCTAATTTACTATTTCCTAAATTTTTAGGGGCCTAATTACACAAAACAGAGAGGTTTTCCTTATTTTTATTAAGTCCAGGGGCTAAAACTGATTTTTAAATGAATTTTCACGAATTTCTGAAGGTCCAGGGGCTTGATCAGAAGTTTCCGGGGCTAGCTCGTGTTTTCCGAGATCCCCAGGGGGTAGCGCGTAAGAATCCTGGCCTTTATAATGAGGGGCTGACGTGGGCCGTTGGATTTAAAACGGACGGCTCAGATTAGATTGCCGAAGGGGTACTCGTCGGTTTTATTTCTACCGTGCGATTTAAAATAGACGGCCCTCAAGGGGCCACGTTGCCCTGGCCGGAGCCAGCCCGCGCGTGCGGCGGCGGCGGGCGGCGATCTCGCCGGCGCAGCCTCGGTTTTTGCCGCTACACGCTAGAACTCGCATCTTTTTGCACGGATCGGCCGCGGAGGGTTAGGGGATGCTCACCTAGGGGTTTTCCTGTACTCGGAGGCCCTGGAAGTCGGTCGGCGGCGAGCTTCAACAGCGATGGTCTTCGGTGCACGTCGAAGTGGTAGTTGGGGCGCAAGACACGTCGTTTCCTTCACCTGCAGGGCTTCCCGGTGGCGGTGGAACGTGATCAACACGTTAGATCAGGAAATTTGAGCAAGGATCAAAGGAAATCGGCAGTAGAAGCTTCGGTTCTCACCGGAGAGAAGAATGGCCGATCGGAGAGGAAAAGGGGCGGATTTTGGCGTTTAAATGGACGGGGGAGGGCGGCGGTCTGTTGAGATCACGTTGGGGCGTCCGGAACCTGAAATCGGGGTTGGGGGCGTGGTTCCGGGTGTCGGTTTTGATCGGGCGCGAGAGAGAGACCGGGGTCGGTTGGGGCGCGCGGGGGAAGAAGATGACGGCAGGCCCCGCGCGTCAGAGAGAGGGAGAGAGGGGGGCACGGGTTTGGGCTGGCTGGCGCACGGTCTTGGGCCGGCTGGCGGGTTTCGGCCCACTGGCCAGTTTCGGTTTTCTTTTTCTTTTTTTTTCTTTTTCTTTTTTCCTTTTCCTTTTTCTGGTTTGATTCAAAACTAAATTCCAGTTTGAGTTTGAATTTCTGCACCACATGCAATACGTCCAAAAATTTTTAAATTCCCCTCTTTAGCAGAATTTGGGGTGTTACAGCTCTACCCCCCTTAAAAGAAATCTCGTCCTCGAGATTGGTGATTCTAGGAAAACAATTCCAGAAACTGTGCCTTAACCTCGTCTTCTCGCTCCCATGTGGCTTCCGCTTCCGAGTGATGCTTCCACTACACCTTGCACATCCGGATTCTTTTATTTCTTGTGAGGCGTTCCATGGTCTCCAAAATCTTGACCGGTTGCTCGGCATAAGAAAGATCCTCTCGTACGTCCACCTCATTCATGGATAACATCTCTTCGGGCGTCCTTAGACATTTCTTGAGCTGTGACACATGGAATACATCGTGCACATCCGATGGGCGAGCCGGTAGTTCTAGTTGATACGCCACTTCGCCTTTCCTCTCCAGAATCTGAAAGGGTCCGATGTATCGAGGTGATAATTTCCCTTTCACCTTGAACCGACGAAGTCCTCAGATAGGGGACACCTTGAGATAGACATAGTCCCCCACGTTGAAAATAAGCTCTCTTCTCCGTACATCGGCATAACTCTTTTGTCGGGTCTCTGCTATCCTCAAATTGTTGCGAATTTCCCTCACTTTCGCCTCGTCTTCTTGTAGTACCTCGAGCCCAAACACTTTACTTTCCCCTATTTGGTTCCAAAATAGTGGAGTTCTGCACTTCCTCCCATACAAAGCCTCAAATGGTGACATCTTCATACTAGCCTGATAGCTGTTGTTATAGGAGAACTCCGCATACGGTAAGTTCTTATCCCAACTCCTATTGTTCTTGAGCGCACATGCTCTCAGCATATCCTCAAGGGTCTGATCGGTTCTTTCCGTCTGCCCGTCAGTCTGGGGGTGATAGGCAGAACTAAAATGTAGATGAGTTCCCATGGTTTCATGTAACTTCTGCCAGAACCTTGAGGTGAACTGTGTCCCTCGATCTGACACTATCTTCTTTGGCACTCCATGAAAACACACGATCCTTAACATGTACAATTCCGCCAATTTGGATCCGCTGTAGATTTCGTTCACGGGGATGAAATGAGCTACCTTGGTTAGCCTGTCGATGATGACCCATATCGAATCATATCCCGATTGGGTCCTGGGTAGTCCCACTATGAAGTCCATACCTATTTCTTCCCATTTCCATTCAGGCACTTTGAGTGGTTGCAATAGTCCTGCGGGTCGTTGATGTTCTGCTTTCACCAACTGACATGCGTCACATAGGGCAACATGTTCCGCGACATCTCGCTTCATGCCATACCACCAATATCTGCTCTTGAGGTCATGATACATCTTCGTACTCCCAGGATAAATGGAATAGTCGGAATCATGAGCCTCCTTCAAAATCAATTCACGGATCTCCTTCACTTCAGGCACACATATTTTTTTCCCATGCCACACCGTACCTTGTTCATCTTCTCTAAACCCAGGGGCTTTATTTTCTTTGATGAGTTCTCTAATCTCTTGTATCTTCTCATCATTCTTCTGACCGTTGCGTATGTCTTGCTCTAATGTGGAGTCCACTTCCATGGCGATGGCCTCACCACTATTCACCAGACATAGATTGAGTTTTGCAATCTCTTCCTTCAATTATGTAGGCATGTCCTTCGAACTCAACATGTTGACCTGCACTTTGCGGCTTAAAGCATCCGCTGCGACGTTCGCTTTCCCAGGATGATAGTTGATGCCCACATCAAAGTCATTGATTAGCTCTAACCATCTCCTTTGTCTGAGTTGAGATCTGGTTGTGTGAAAATATACTTTAAGCTCTTATGATCCGTATATATCTCTGTCCTCTTCCCCATCAAGTAATGCCGCCAAATCTTCAATGCGTGTACCATTGCGGCTAGCTCTAGGTCATGTGTAGGATAGTTCTTCTCGTGTTTTTGGAGCTGCCGGGACGCATACGCCACGACATACCCCTCTTGCATGAGAACACATCCCAACCCGTGTCCAGATGCATCGCAGTACACCGAAAAATTCTTCTGCATATCTGACATAACTAGCACTGGGGCTGTTGTCAATCTTTTCTTCAGTTCTCGAAAACTCGTCTCACATTGTGGTGTCCATGTGAATGTGGTTCCCTTCTCTAACAATTTGGTTAGGGGTCTCAAGATCTTGGAGAAACCCTCAATAAACCGTCGATAATACCCAACCAATCCTAAGAAGCTTCGAACTTCCCCGACATTTTCAGGGGTCTTCCACTTCTGCACATCCTCGATCTTGGCGGGATCTATGGAGATTCCTCCCTCCGAGATTATGTGTCCTAAGAAGGGAACTCTCTTCAGCCAAAACTCACACTTGCTCAACTTGGCATATAGTTGGTGTTCTCTCAGCTTTTGCAGCACCAATCTTAAATGTCCCTCATGTTCTTCTTCATCTTTGGAGAAGACGAGAATGTCATCAATGAAAACCACCACAAATTTGTGCAGATATTCCATGAATACCTTGTTCATGAGATACATGAAGTATGCCGGGGCATTAGTTAGCCCGAACGGCATGACATTGTATTCATACAGCCCGTATCAAGATACAAAAGCTGTCTTTGGAATGTCGGTTTGCCTTATCTTCAGTTGGTGGTATCCCGACCTGAGATCAATTTTTGAGAACACACAAGCTCCCCTCAACTGATCAAATAAGTCTTCAATGCGGGGTAATGGGTACTTGTTCTTGATGTTTACTTCATTCAACGCACGGTAGTCTACGCATAACCTTTGGGTTCCGTCCTTCTTGGGCACAAATATCACTGGAGCTCCCCATGGTGAGGAACTAGGACGAATATACCCCTTCTCCGTCAATTCTCTTATATGCTCCTTGAGCTCTTCCAGCTGTTTGGAGTCCATCTGATAAGGCCTCTTGTATATTGGGGTTGTTCCAGGCACTAGCTCAATCGCAAATTCCACTTCACGATCGGGGGGCATACCTGGTAACTCTTCCGGAAAAAACGTCTGGATATTCCCTGATAATCTTGATCTCTTCCACTTCCACCTCAACTTGATTGAGTTTAAGGTCCCTCCTAGGTTCTTGTACAATTATGAACTTCACTCTTGTGCCACTAGGGTGAGTTAGTTTCACCGTTCTTGTCGAACAATGGATGATTCCTTTATGTTTGGTCAACCAATCCATACCCAAAATAATATCTATCCCTTGTGAGTCTATTACTAGGAGGTTTGCAGTAAATACTACCCCATTAATGTCTAGATTCACCTTGGGACACACTTGTCTTGTCCTTATTTCTCCCCCTGGGGAGTTCACTGCTAACATATGGTTCATTTGTGTTGCTGCTAGACCGTGCTTCTTTACAAACCCTTGAGCAATGAACGAGTGGGTAGCACCAGAATCGAACAACAGGGTTGCAATGTGTAAATTGGCAGGAAACTTACCAATTACCACGTCAGGTGCCTCTTGCGCTTCCTCTATGGTCACATGGTTCACCCGTCCTCGCATCACATTCTGCTGTTGTGGCTGCAGGGGCTTCTTCTTTGGGCACTTATGGGCGTAGTGCCCCACTTCACCACAGTTGAAGCATTGCACCCCAACTTTGGGTGCCTGGCCTTTGTTATCTTAGGGTTGGTTTGGTGGTCCTTGTCCTGCTGGTTGGGGTTGATATGTGGGGCGAGGCTGCTGTACAAACTGATGCTGTGGCTGTGCTGGTGCTGACGGAGGCCTGAAATTCGGGTTGTACCCTCTTGGTGCTGAGTAGGGTACCACAGCACGGCTCGTCTGCCCTGCGGGTTGCTGCATCAGACGTGGACGTGTGTTGCTACCTGAGGCTTGGTGTGACCATCCCGCCTTCCTCTTGTTTTCATTCTCCAAGGCCTTTAGCTTCCTCTCCACGACAACTGCTCTATCTACAATCTTTTGGAAGCTTTCATACTCGTTGGAGGACATTGCACATTGCATCTCCATGGTGAGTCCTTCCACAAAACAGTCCTGTTTCTGCTCATCGGTTTCGATGTCCCGTGGTGCGTAACGGGATAGTTGGGTCAACTTGGTGAGGTATTCCCTCACAGTCATGTTGCCTTGCTGCAGTCCCAAGAACTCCTTTCTCTTGTTTTTGAGTTCACCCCTTGGTATGTAGTGGTTGCGGAAACTGCGCTTGAACTCTTCCCAAGTGATGTTCTCGGGGTCATGATGGGCTGCCACGTAAGTGGTCCACCAATCAGCAGCGGGTCCATGCAATTGGTGAGAGGCAAACAGCACCCTCTCATACCCTTGGCATTGTATGATCCTCATCTTGCTCTCAGTGGTCTTTAGCCAATCATCTGCCTCTAGAGGTTCAGCAGCACTTGCAAACTTTGGGGGTTGAGTTCTCAGAAACTCACTCAACCTTGGTTGGCGTGGTGCAGCTTGTGGGGGTGGAGCTTGGTGCAAGTTGGCCACCACTTGAGTTAAACTCTAGATGAGCTGATTCTGATTTTCAAGCATTTGGTGGATAGGGTCAGCTCCTTCACGGTGACCGCCCCTGTCTTGTCCTCCAGAAAGATGAGGGCTGCTGGCCTCATCGTTGTTGCTGGTGGGGTTGGCACCACGACCTTTTCCTATTCCAGCCATCTATCATGATCAACCAAGTGTTAACTTAAAGCATTACGTATTAACTTCCCAAATTGCTTGTTTAAACTTAAACTATTGAGGCCTTAATATATTAAACATTTTCTGAAGATTTCACGTAGATCTTTGGGCATCACGTCTCACGCGAAAATAAAATGCATTATTGATTTACAAGGGTTCACACATCAAAGCAAAGCAACCTAAAGACGAGGTTGTGGACAAATGCCCATGGCTTCCACAACTCACGTCACACACCAAACATTAACACACAAATAACTAAGGTATTGACTCGACTACTCGATAACCTGCTGAAATAAGGGAAAGGACTCTAAACGACTCGTATCACTGAGTTGGCTCTTCGGGGTCTTCCTCATTATTGCGGCTGCCCTCTGATTCCGCTTTGGGTGGGGAAGCTGCTGGTGTAGGAGTGCGGCGACGCTTGCTCGCCCGGCGGTCCGGGGAGTCAGGAGTCCATGTGTCATTTACGGTGACACACAGTTCATTGCCCTCTCCTTTTTCTCTCACCCTCAAGCTGGCGCGAAGCAACGCCTCAGTCTCCTTCAGGGTGTTACGAACATCCTGAAGCTCCTGCTGGCACTCCTGCAGTCGAGTGTTGAGCATAGCAGCATCCTCCAGGCACAGGTCCATGTGCTCGTGGGAAGTCCCCTACTGCACTGGCGGGTACTTGTACTCCGCGGTGCCACTCTCACGGTGGAGGACATACATGTACTCAGTCCTGTCTAGGTGGCGACGGTTGATGTAACTCTGGCAGGTGATGGCCTCCCAGGTGACATCCTTCTCAGCATTGACCTGTGTCGCCCGACAAGCTGGAGAGCGGTGGATCTTGAGCAGCTGATTTTCATGGATAATCCTCATCTCTGAGCTCCATTCTTCCCGCTTCTCACGGATGGTCCTGGTGGAGCTGTAGTGTATGATCAGCTTGCCCACATTGCCGGCGGCGTGGAGCATACGCCGAAGACGGCGCAACAAGCCTCCTACTGCCAACCTGTAGGAGTGGTACGTCACCGGATGGTTCTCCTCTCTCAAGGCAAGGGCAACTACAGGAACTCTCCCTCCGGTGGACTTGCGGGCGGTGCGGATCATGCGAACCATCTAAAACATAAAGCATTTAAAAATTAAGTTAGATAAGAGTTAAACAAAAATTGTATTTTGAATAAAAGTTTGGGCAAGATGAATAAAGTGACCCCATTAAATAACACTTTCAACCCACACCTTTGTTAGTTTTTAAGAAAATAGGGTCCTTAAATACGTCCATTTCTACCTAGGTCCACGTTCCTACGGGCAACCTTGGCTCTGATACCACTTCTGTCACACCCGGTTTCTCCGAAGAACAACCGAGTGAATATCACATGTATGCCAGGATCATTTTCTCATACATGTGATGACAAATAGTGAAGCACCATCATATTACAAGCCAGGTGTTCGAATATAAATAAGTCTTACATAACATACGTCTCGATGGATGACAATAAGTTCATAATATGTAAATAAAACAGCAGCGGAATATAAATCTTGTGGGCTCTGTCACAGGCGTTGCCCGGGGGACTCCGTGAACCTAGAATCCTTCTTCGGGACCAAAGTCTTGGTCATTGAACACCACATCATCCCCTTGACCTAAACAGCAATATAAACCAACAGAAAAGCAAGTTTGAGTACCATGGGTACTCAGCAAGTGTGGGAAAGTTATGTCATGCAAGGCTAGAGCAAGGAGAGGTTGACTCATGGTTAAATCACTATGTAATTAATACCTATCACCTTAGCTTATTAAGCACCTACATTACTACACAGGTGAAATGGTCCCAATCTCCCAACCCAGAATCAAAATCAAGTAACCATAACATCATATCCAATGTCAAGCTCCCCGCTTAACATCCTCAACTTCCAAATTCATCATCCTCTAATCATGAATATGTCCAAGCCGTTCTTGACCGTGAGCACGGCTGTCATGACAGTTTTGACTCTGCAGAGTTTGCACCACTGTACCACATGTAGTGATTTCATCCCCCGTTGCCGGGTGGACTAAAAGAACCTCCATTATGCCAGTGGCCGCGAACCACATTCACAATTCCCAGGTGTCTAGCCAGGAGATCACTACGAGGCCTTTACAAAGGGATTCCCGACGAGCGTGGGCCCACTGAGGTTTCACCCCTAACAGCATACAAGAGGCTCCAACCCCGTTGAAGTGGCCCCCTCTTGAGCCTTGCGGTTCATATGGTAGTCCAGCTGACACCTATTTCCCGCACCATCCAAACACCCATACTACGCCGGAGATACACCTAATTAATTGGCCAAGCTGCCCCATCTCAGCATGTGGTTGGCACGGTAAGGCCAGGTTACATGCTCCATGAACCGGTCCTTAGGATCCAGGCAAGTACTAAACACAAACCCAAGTCTCGTGCTCCCAGCACCAACCAAATCATCCAACTTGCCTTGATCCCTACCTATACATAACTCATAATATCTCATTCAAGAGTAAGGTAAACAAATTGATGATCTCATATCCCACTTATCCCATTCTAAGCATGGCTAAGCATAAGTAATATGAATGAATGATAAAATAAATCCCAACCCAGGCTACAAGGAAACAAGATAATGTAAATCTAGGGAACTTCCTAGCTTGGGTATCATATTCCAAATTGACAATGCAAATTAATGCTAACTACACATCCTAGTATAGGATCAAAGTGGTCAAGGACACTTGCCTTCTTCCTGCTGCTCGGGGAATGGAAAGTCTTGGTCTTGGAAGGGGAGAATTTGCTCTGGGGCAGGTTCTACTCATGCCAATACACATAGCGAAATAAAACAACAATCCATAAGCCATAGTTCACACTTTCACTCATGCAAACCACACATACGTACCTATGGGAGTCATTCACATTTCTAAGTGTTGTAGTTACCCTAGATGTGTTGATTTTTTGCCTACATGCACTTTTAAACATATATATATTATTTCTAACTTTTGTATTCAGATTTCTATTTGCACACTATATATGAATTTCCAATTTGAACAAATTCTTTATATACACTTCTTAGCCACAAAGTTTGCATGAAAGGTAATTCCCTACTCCAAATATGTTTTCAGATCTTCTACAAAATCCTAAATTGAAGTTTTTGGATTTGGAGACTTCATTTGTCATTTTCTAATTGTGCATACCTATTTTCCTATATTTTCAGATTTATTTTCTATGCCTAAAAGTGAATCTTTACTATTAAAATAGTTAGACATATCACTTAAACAGAATAGGTTCTGATCTAAAATGTTCAGTAAAATATTTTTGAACTTCCTCTCTGATGTGAAACAATTTAAATTTATCTTACTAGTTTTTAGAATTATTTCCTGGCCTAAAATGTGTCTCTAGGGATAATAAAATGAGCAACACTTAGGCAGATTTCATTTCAGCCTAAAATCTATTTTTAACTCATTCTAAAGTTTTCCAAGTGCTAGGAGAGTTTAAATTTATATTTGCACATGTGTTTGCCTCACCATTTAAATTTAAATCCTAGTCACATGTCCAATTTCTAAATTTAATATCCTATAGGGTCTGAATTGCAAACTCACCCTACTGCAGGGTCTAATTTGCTATTTCCTAAATTTTCAGGGGCCTAATTACACAAAACAGAGAGGTTTTCCTAATTTTTATTAAGTCCAGGGGCTAAAACTGATTTTTAAATGAATTTTCATGAATTTCTGAAGGTCCAGGGGCTTGATCAGAAGTTTCCGAGGCTATCTCGTGTTTTCCGAGATCCCCAGGGGGTAGAGCGTAAGAATCCCGGCCATTATAATGCGGGGCTGACGTGGGCCGTTGGATTTAAAACAGACGGCTCAGATTAGATTGCCGAAGGGGTGTGCGTCGGTTTTATTTCTACCGTGCGATTTAAAATAGACGGCCCTCAAGAGGCCACGTTGCCCTGGCCGGAGCCAGCCCGCGCGCGTGGCGGCGGGGGCGGCGATCTCGCCGGCGCAGCCTCGGTTTTTGCCGCTACACACTAGAACTCGCATCTTTTTGCACGGATCGGCCCCAAAAGGTTAGGGGATGCTCACCTAGGTGTTTTCCTATACTCGGAGGCCCTGGAAGTCGGTCGGCGGCGAGCTTCAACGGCGATGGTCTTCGGTGCACGTCGAAGTGGCAGTTGGGGCGCAAGACACGTCGTTTCCTTCACCTGCAGGGCTTCCCGGCGTCGTGGAACGTGATCAGCACGTTAGATCAGGAAATTTGAGCAAGGATCGAAGGAAATCGGCGGTAGAAGCTTCGGTTCTCACCGGAGAGAAAAATGGCCGATCTGGGAGGAAAAAGGGGCGGATTTCGGCGTTTAAATGGACGAGGGAGGGCGGCGGTCTGTTGAGATCACGTTGGGGCGTCCGGAACCGGAAATCGGGGCTGGGAGCGTGGGTTCCGGGGGTCGGTTTTGATCGGGCGCGAGAGAGAGACCGGGGTCGGTTGGGGCGCGCGGGGGAAGAAGATGACGGCGGGCCTCGCGCGTCAGAGAGAGGGAGAGAGGGGGCGCGGGTTTGGGCTGGCTGGCGCGCGGTCTTGGGCTGTCTGGCGGGTTTCGGCCCACTGGCCGGTTTCGGTTTTCTTTTTCTTTTTTTCCTTTTCCTTTTTCTGGTTTGATTCAAATCTAAATTCCAGTTTGAGTTTGAATTTCTGCTCCACATGCAATACGTCCAAAAATTTTTAAATTCCCCTCTTTAGCAGGTTTTGGGGTGTTACATACCAGCAAGTCTTGCAGGTGTTCATGACGTGTTTCATGTGTCACAGCTGCGGAAATGCCTCAAATTTACCGCTTCTGTCCGCACCAAAGACCTCGATGAATTGAGACCGGATCTTACCTACACCGAGCGACCGGTCCAGATTATAGATGAAAAGACCCGGATCACACGGAACCGGACGATAAAATTTTAAAAGGTGCTGTGGAGTAATCATACTGCGGAATAGGCGATGTGGGAAAGTGAAGCGCACTGATTTATAGGTGTAGGTTGAGGGCAGCAAGGTGAAAATTCGCTAACGGGCATAGAGAGATGCTCCGTGTAGGGAACCTCTTGTCCGATTGGGTGCGACCGGTTCGACATTTGGGCTGTTTGGTGAAAGGTTGTCCCGTACGACATCGAGTGAGCGTGCTGTGCAGCTCCACGGGTGGGCGTACGTGACGTGCTCTTCAGGTATCCCTGCAGGTGTATATCGAGTCGATTCGCCATCCCTCGCGGTGATGAGTACCACTTGGTCACTGAGTCATGATGTAGGTTAACATATGAAATGATGTGATTCAATATTGCTGTTATGAATAACTTGTACTGTGTCACACCCGGTTTTTCCGAAGAACAACCAAGTGAATATCACATGTATGCCAGGATCATTTTCTCATACATGTGATGACAAATAGTGAAGCATCATTTATTACAAGCCAGGTGTCGAATATAAATAAGTCTTACATCGCAAATGTCTCAATGGACACTAATGCTTCATCACAAGTAAATAAACTAGCAGCGGAATATTATTCTTTAGGGCTCCATCACAGGCGTTGCCCGGGGGTCTTCATGAACCTAAAAACCTTCCTCGGGTCCAAAATCTTGGTCATTATACACCACCTCATTATCTTGACCTGAGCAGCAATATAAACCAACAAATATGCAAGGTTGAGTACCAATGGTACTCAGCAAGTGTGGGAAAATTATATCATGCATGGCTAGAATCAAGGAGAGGTTGAACTCATGGTTAAAGCACTACGCAATTAATACCTATCACCTTAGCTTATTAAGCACCTACATTACTACACAGGTGAAATGGTCCTAATCTCCCAACCCATTATCATAATCCAATAACCATAACATCATTTCCAATGTTAAGCTCCCCGCTTAACCTCCAAAACCATCAATCCTCTAATCATGAATAAGTCCAGGCCGCTCTTAACCGTGAGCACGGCTGTCAAGACAGTTTTGACTCTGCAGAGTTTGTACCACTGTACCCACATGTAGTGATTTCATCCCCCGTTGCCGGGTGAACTAAAAGAACCTCCATTATGCCAGTGGCTACGATCCACATTCACACTTCCCAGGTGTGCGGCCAGGAGATCACTACGAAGCCTTTACAAAGGGATTCCCGACGAGCGTGGGCCCACTGAGGTTTCACCCCTAACAGCATACAAGAGGCTCCAACCCCGCTGCAGTGGCCCCCTCTTGAGCCTTGCGGTTCATATGGTAGTCCAGCTGACACCTACTCCCCGCACCATCCAACACACCCATACTACGCCGGGGATACACCTAATTAATTGGCCAAGCTGCCCCATCTCAGCATGTGGTTGGCACTGTAAAGCCGGGTTACATGCTCCATGAACCGGTCCTTAGGATCCAGGCAAGTACTAAACACAAACCCAAGTCTCGTGCACCCAGCACACAACCAAAACATCCAACTTGCCTTGATCCCTACCTCTACATAACTCACATTAGCTCATTCAAGAGCATGGTAAAATAAACTGATGATCTCATATCCCAAATATCCCATTCTAAGCATGGCTAAGCATATGCATGGAAATAAATGACATGGTAAAATAAATCCCAACCCAAGCTACAAGGAAACAAGGTAATGCAATTCTAGGGAAACTTTCCTAGCATGGGTTTCATATTTCATTTGACAATGCAAATAATTCTATCTACACATCCTAGCATAGGATCAAAGTGGTCAAGGACACTTGCCTCCTTCTTGCTGCTCTTGAAATGGGTAGTCCTGATCTTGGAAAGGGTTAACTTGCTCTTGAACAGGTTCTACTTCATACCATCACACATAGCAAAAGAAAAACAACAATCATAAGACATAGTTCACACTTCTACTTCATACAAACCACACATTCATATTTATCAAAGTTCTTTACCATTATATGTGTTGTGATTACTTTATGTGTGTTAAGTTGTGGCTTGCATGCACTTTTAACCATGTATATATGATTCCTACTTTTGTGTCCACATTTATACTTACATACTATTTATATGGGTTTCCAATAAATTTCTTATATTCAACTACTACACCTTTTTACTACCAAGTATGTAAGAAAAGTATTTTTCTTCTCCATATGTGCCTTCATAATTTCTACCAACCCTAAACTGAATTCTTTGTATTTTAGAAACTCCATTTATCATTTACTAGTTGCTATATTTTCAGATTTATATTCCTATGCATAATTGTGTATTTTATTATGAAATTAGTAATACACATCATCTAAACAGTATAGGTTTTGGTCCTAAATAATTGAATAACATATTTTGACCTTGGCCTCTGATGTAGACTATTTCATAATTATTTCCCCTATTTTTTTTCTATAACTATTCTTTACTTAAAAATGTGTCCCTATACTAATAAATGTGAATAATAGATGAAACAGATTTATTTCAGCCCAAAAATATATTTTTATCTCACTCCAAAGTTTTCTAAGTACTGAGAAAGTTTTTAATTAATTTTGACAATTATGTTTGTCCCCCTTTTTAATTTTTAAACACTAGTTACATATTAAATTTTCCAAATTAAATACTAAACAGGGCTAAAATAATGAATTCACCCCATTACAGGGTCTATAATATTATTTTCATAATTTTCAGGGGTCTAGCTACACTTATCAGAGGTGTTTTTCCTAATTTCTATTAAGTCCAGGGGTTAAAACTGATTTTTAAATGAATTTACAGGATTTTCTGGAGTTCCAGGGGCTAGATCTGAAGTTTCCGGGGCTAGCTCTCAATTCCAGAGAACCCCAGGGGGTAGCACGTAAGAATTCCAGTCTTTATAACGCGGGGCTGACGTGGACCGTCCGATTTTAAACCGACGGCTGAGATTATAACATCGAACCGGTACGCGGGGATTTAAAGTCTACCGTGCGATTTAAAATAAACGGCGCACAAGCGGCCACGTCGCTCTGATCGAGCGCGGGCGGCGCTGCCGGCGGCGCACGGCGGCGGGAAGCTGCGATCTCGCCGGAAAGTTTCGGATCCGCGAGAATTCTGCCTAGAACTGTGATCTTATGGCATAGATCGGTAGAGGGGAGGTCAGGGATCTCACCTCGGGGGTTTTCTCGAGCTCGGGGGTCCTGGAAAGTGATCGGCGGCGAGGTCCGAGGCAAAACCACGGCGAAGCTCGTCGGCGCTGTGTTTACACCGTAATTCTCCGAGTTTTCTGCACCTGCAAAGTTCCCCGGAGGCGGTGGATCAAGACCAGCAAGTTAGATCAGAGTTTCCGAGCTTAGATCGGCCAGAATTCACCGGCGAAGTCTCGGTGCTCACCGGAGTGAAAATCGGCGATCGCGTGAGAAAAACCGATCGGGGCTGGGGGTTTTTATAGACGGGGGAGGGCGGTGGGTCTGTTGCGATCAAGTTTGAGTTGTTTGGGACCAGAATTCGGCTGCGGGACGCGGAAATCCGGTCGGTTGCGATCGCGCGCGCGGAAGAGAGTCCGGGGTCGCGGGGTTAGGGATGACAGGTGGGTCCCACCTGTCTGTGAGAGACAGCGCGGCGCGCGCGGGGGCGGGCTGGCGCGGGGAAACTGGGCCGGCTGGCGGGTTTCGGCCCACTGGCCGGTTTTTTTTCCCGTTTCTCTTTTTCTTTTTCCATTTCTTTTCTGTTTTGAGTATAATTTGAATTCCAGTTTGAATTTGAATTTTTGCAAAACATGCAACACGTCCAAAAATTTTTAAATTCCCCTCTGAACATGGTTTAGAGTTTTGAATCAAAATTTGGGGTGTTACAGCTCTACCCCCCTTAAAAGAAATCTCGTCCTCGAGATTGGTGTTTCTAAGAAAACAATTCCGGAAATTGTGCCTTGAGCTCATCTTCCCGTTCCTAGGTGGCTTCCTCTTCTGAGTGATGCTTCCACTGCACCTTGCACATCCTGATTTTCTTATTTCTGGTGAGGCGTTCCATCGTCTCCAAAATCTTGTATGGTTGCTCGGCATAAGACAAATCTTCAGCTACATCCACTTCATTCATGGGTAACACCTCTTCAGGCGTTCTCAGACATTTCTTGAGTTGTGACACATGAAATACATCGTGCACCTCCGATAGATGAACCGGTAACTCTAGTTGGTACGCCACTTCGCCTTTCCTTTCCAAAACCTGAAAGGGTCCGATGTATCGAGGTGACAACTTCCCTTTCACCTTGAACCGACGAAGTCCTCTGATAGGGGACACCTTGAGATAAACATAGTCTCCCACGTTGAAAACGAGTTCTCTTCTTCGTACATCAGCATAACTCTTCTGGCGTGTTTGTGCTATCCTCAAGTTGTTGCGAATCTCCCTTACCTTCTCTTCGGCTTCTTGTAGCACTTCTGGACCAAACACTTTACTTTCTCCTGTTTGGTTCTAGAATAGAGGAGTTCTGCACTTCCTTCCATACAAAGCTTCAAACGGTGACATTTTCATACTAGCTTGATAGTTGTTGTTATAGGAAAACTCCGCATACGGTAAGTTCTTGTCCCAACTCCTATTGTTTTTGAGTGCACATGCCCTTAACATATCTTCAAGGATCTGATTGGTTCTCTCCGTCTGCCCGTCAGTTTGGGGATGATAGGCAGAACTAAAGTTCAGATGGGTTCCCATGGTTTCATGCAACTTCTGCCAAAACCTCGAGGTGAACTGTGTCCCTCGGTCCGACACTATCTTCTTTGGCACTCCATGGTAACACACAATCCTTGACATGTACAATTCTGCCAATTTGGATCCGCTGTAGCTTTCTTTCACAGGAATGAAATGAGCTACCTTGGTTAGCCTATCAATAATGACCCATATTGAATCATACCCGGATTGGGTCCTAGGCAATCCCACGACAAAATCCATGCTGATTTCTTCCCATTTCCATTCAGGCACTTTGAGTGGTTGCAATAATCCCGCGGGTCATTGATGTTCAGCTTTCATCAACTGACATGTGTCACATAGGGCAACATGTTCCGCGACATCTCGCTTCATGCCATACCACCAATACCTGCCTTTGAGGTCCTGGTACATCTTCGTACTCCCAGGATGAATGGAATAGTCAGAATCGTGAGCCTCCTTTAAAATCAATTCACGGATCTCCTTTACTTCTGGCACACATATCCTTTTCCCGTGCCACACCGTTCCCTGTTCATCCTCTCTAAAACCAGGAGCTTTATTTTCCTTGATGAGCTGTCTGATCTCTTGTATCTTCTCATCATTCGTTTGGCCCTCGCGTATGTCTTGCTCGAGTGTGGAGTCCACTTCCATGGCGATGGCTTCACCACTATTTACTAGACATAGATTGAGTCTTATAACCTCGTCCTTCAATTCTGCAGGCATGTCCTTCAAGCTCAACTTATTGACCTGCACTTTCTGACTCAAAGCATCGGCCACGATGTTTGCTTTCCCGGGATGATAGTTGATGCCCACATCAAAGTCATTGATTAGCTCTAACCATCTCCTTTGTCGGAGGTTGAGATCTGGTTGTGTGAATATGTACTTCAAACTCTTATGATCCGTATATATCTCTGTCCTCTTCCCCATCAAATAGTGCCGCCAAATTTTCAACGCGTGTACCACTGCAGCTAGTTCTAGGTCATGTGTAGGATAGTTCTTCTCGTGCTTCCGAAGCTGCCGGGATGCATATGCCACGACATGTCCTTCTTGCATGAGAACACATCCCAACCCATTTCCAGAGGCATCGCAGTACACTGTGAAATTCTTCTGCATGTCTGGCATAACCAACACTGGGGCTGTTGTCAATCTCTTCTTTAGCTCCTGAAAGCTCGTATCGCACTGTGGCGTCCAGGTGAATGTGATTCCCTTTTCCAACAGTTTGGTGAGAGGTCTCGAGATCTTGGAGAATCCCTCAATAAACCGTCGATAGTATCCAGCCAATCCCAAAAAGCTTCGAACTTCCCCGACATTTTCAGGGGTTTTCCACTTCTGGATATCTTCGATTTTGGCGGGATCTACGGAGATTCCTCCCTCCGAGATTATATGTCCTAAAAAGGGAACTCTCTTCAGCCAAAACTCGCACTTGCTCAACTTGGCATATAGTTGGTGTTCTCTCAGCCTCTGTAACACCAACCTTAGATGTTTCTCATGTTCCTCTTCATCTTTGGAGAAGACGAGAATATCATCTATGAAAACCACCACAAATTTGTCCAAATATTCCATGAATACCTTGTTCATGAGGTACATGAAATATGCCGGGGCATTGGTTAGCCCAAAAGGCATGACAGTGTATTCATACAGTCCGTACCGAGATACGAAAGCTGTCTTGGGAATATCTGATTGCCTTATCTTGAGTTGGTGGTACCCCGACCTGAGATCAATTTTCGAGAACACACAAGCTCCCCTCAACTGATCAAACAAGTCTTCAATGCGGGGTAATGGGTACTTGTTTTTGATGGTTACCTCATTCAAGGCACGGTAATCCACGCATAACCTTTGGGTTCCGTCTTTCTTGGGCACAAATATCACCGGAGCTCCCCATGGTGAGGAACTAGGGCGAATATACCCCTTCTCCGTCAATTCTCTCAAATGATCCTTGAGCTCTTCTAGCTGCTTGGAGTCCATTCGATAAGGTCTCTTGTATATCGGGGCTGTTCCCGGTACTAGCTCAATTGCGAATTCCACGTCACGGTCGGGAGGCATACCTGGCAATTCCTCCGGAAAAACATCTGGATATTCCCTGATAGTCCTGATTTCCTCAACTTTCACCTCCACTTGATTTAATTTAATGTCCCTCCTAGGCTCGTGTATCGTTATGAACTTTACTCTTGTGCCATTGGGGTGAGTTAGTTCCACCGTTCTGGTCGAACAATGGATGATTCCTTTATGTTTGGTCAACCAATCCATACCCAAAATAATATCTATCCCTTGTGAATCTATCACTATGAGGTTAGCAGTAAATACTACCCCATTAATGTCTAGGCTCACTTTGGGACACACTTGTCTTGTCCTTATTTCTCCACCTGGAGAGTTTACGGCTAGCATATGGTTCATTTGTGTGGTTGCTAGGTCATGCTTCTTAACAAACCCTTGAGCAATGAACGAGTGGGTAGCACCAGAATCAAACAGCAGAGTTGCAAGGTGTAAATTGGCAGGAAACTTACCAACTACCACGTCGGGTGCCTCTTGTGCTTCCTCCATAGTGACGTGGTTCACCCGTCCTCTCACTACATTCTGCTGTTGTGGCGGCGCAGGCTTCTTCTTTGGGCATTTATGGGCGTAGTGCCCCACTTCACCACAGCTGAAACATTGCACCCCAATCTTAGATGCCTGGCCCTTGTTGTCTTGGGGTTGGTTTGGGGGTCCTTGCACTGCTGGTCGAGGTGGATATGCGGGGCGAGGCTGCTGCACAAACTGACGTTGCGGCTGTGCTGGTGCTGCGGGAGGCCTGTAGTTTGGGTTGTACCCTCTTGGTGCTGAATAGGGTACCGCAGCACGGTTTGTCTGCCCCGTAGGTTGCTGCATCATACGTGGGCGGGTGTTGCTCCCTGAGGCCTGATGTGACCACCCCGCCTTCCTCTTATTCTCATTTTCCAGGGCCTTTAGCTTCCTTTCCACCACAAATGCTCTGTCCACTATCTTTTGAAAGCTTTCATACTCATTGGAGGACATTGCACACTGCATCTCTGCGGTAAGTCCTTCCACGAAACAATCTTGTTTCTGCTCATCAGTCTCTATGTCTCGTGGGGCATAACGGGATAGCTGAGTAAATTTAGTGAGGTATTCCCTCACAGTCATGTTTCCCTGCTGGAGTCCCAAAAATTCCTTCCTCTTGTTTTTGAGTTCACCTCTTGGGATGTAATGGTTGCGGAAGCTACGCTTGAACTCTTCCCAAGTGATGTTCTCAGGGTCATGATGGGCGGCCACGTAGGTGGTCCACCAATCAGCAGCAGGTCCATGCAATTGATGAGAGGCAAACATCACCCTCTCATACCCTTGGAATTGTATTATCCTCATCTTACTTTCAATGGTCTTCAGCCAATCATCTGCCTCCAGAGGTTCAGCAGCACTTGCAAACTTTGGAGGTTGAGTTCCTAGAAACTCACTCAACCTTGGTTGGCGTGGTGCAGCTTGTGGAGGTGGAACTTGATGCAAGTTGGCCACCACTTGAGTCAAGTTCTGGATAAGCTGATTTTGATTCTCCAGCATTTGGTGGAGAGGATCAACTTCTTCACGTCGACCACCCCTGTCCTGGCCTCCAGAAAGATGAGGGTTGCATGCCTCATCATTGTTGTTGGCGGGGTTGGCAGCACGTCCTTTTCCTCTTCCGGCCATCTGGCAGAATCAACAAATGTTAATTTGATACCATTTAGTATCATCTTACTACTTTCATTTGTTGGTACTTTGAGATGTTGAGGCTTTGTTAAAATTTTACGAGGGTTCATATCTCACACCAAATAAATGCACTATTATTTCCTGTGGGTTCACACACCAAAGCAAAACAATCTGAAGACGAGGCTGTGGACAATTGCTCATGGCTTCCACAACTCACGTCACACACCAAGCATCATCACACCATTAACTACGTAACGACTCGACTACTCGACCTCTTGCTAGCTAGGAGAAAGACTCTACACTACTCGTCCTCTTGAGCTGGCTCCTCGGGATCTTCCTCCTCATTTCGGCTACCTTCTGACTCTGCTTTGGGTGGGGAGGCTGCTGGTGGAGAAGTGCAACGACGCCTGATCGCTCGGCGATCCGGGGAGTCAGGAGTCCATGTATCACTCACGGTGACACACAGTTCATTCCCATCTCCTCTTTCTCTCGCCTTTAAGCAAGCTCGCAGCAACGCCTCCGTTTCCTTCAGGGTGTCTCGGACATCCTGAAGCTCTTGTTGACACTCCTGCAGTCGAGTGCTGAGCATAGCAGCATCCTCCAAGCACAAGTCCATGTGCTCATGGGAAGTCCCTTGCTGCACCGGTGGGTACTTGTACTCTGTGGTACCACTCTCACGTTGGAGGACATACATGTACTCAGTTTTGTCCAAGTGGCGATGATAGATGTGACTCTGGCAGGTGATGGCCTCCCAGGTGACATCTTTCTCCGCGACAACTTGGGTTGCTCGACAAGCTGGAGAGTGGTGAATCTTAAGCAGTTGATTCTCGTGTATAATCCTCATCTCCGAACTCCATTCTTCCCTCTTCTCACGGATGGTCCTGGTGGAGTTATAGTGGATGATTAGCTTGCCCGTATTGCCGGCGGCTTCGAGCATACGTCGAAGACGGCGCAACAAGTCTCCTACTGCCAATCCGTAGGAAAGGTACGTCACTGGACGACTCTCCTCTCTTTCGGCAAGGGCACTACGGGAACTCTCCCTCCTGTGGACTTACGAGCGGTGCGAATCATGCGAACCATCTAAAACAAAAGAATTTAAAAATTAAGTTAGATAAATTCTCAAACAAGAATCCTATTTTGAATGAAAGTTGGGGTAAGATGAAGAAAATGACTCCTTTAATAACACTTTTCCACCCACACCTTGGAAAATAGTTTTTAAGAAAATAGGGCCCTTAAATACATCCATTTCTACCTAGGTCCACGTTCCTACGGGCAACCTTGGCTCTGATACCACCTCTGTCACACCCGGTTTTTCCGAAGAACAACCAAGTGAATATCACATGTATGCCAGGATCATTTTCTCATACATGTGATGACAAATAGTGAAGCATCATTTATTACAAGCCAGGTGTCGAATATAAATAAGTCTTACTTCGCAAATGTCTCAATGGACACTAATGCTTCATCACAAGTAAATAAACTAGCAGCGGAATATTATTCTTTAGGGCTCCATCACAGGCGTTGCCCGGGGGTCTTCATGAACCTAAAAACCTTCCTCGGGTCCAAAATCTTGGTCATTATACACCACCTCATTATCTTGACCTGAGCAGCAATATAAACCAACAAATATGCAAGGTTGAGTACCAATGGTACTCAGCAAGTGTGGGAAAATTATATCATGCATGGCTAGAATCAAGGAGAGGTTGAACTCATGGTTAAAGCACTACGCAATCAATACCTATCACCTTAGCTTATTAAGCACCTACATTACTACACAGGTGAAATGGTCCTAATCTCCCAACCCATTATCATAATCCAATAACCATAACATCATTTCCAATGTTAAGCTCCCCGCTTAACCTCCAAAACCATCAATCCTCTAATCATGAATAAGTCCAGGCCGCTCTTAACCGTGAGCACGGCTGTCAAGACAGTTTTGACTCTGCAGAGTTTGTACCACTGTACCCACATGTAGTGATTTCATCACCAGTTGCCGGGTGGACTAAAAGAACCTCCATTATGCCAGTGGCTACGATCCACATTCACACTTCCCAGGTGTGCGGCCAGGAGATCACTACGAAGCCTTTACAAAGGGATTCCCGACGAGCGTGGGCCCACTGAGGTTTCACCCCTAACAGCATACAAGAGGCTCCAACCCCGCTGCAGTGGCCCCCTCTTGAGCCTTGCGGTTCATATGGTAGTCCAGCTGACACCTACTCCCCGCACCATCCAACACACCCATACTACGCCGGGGATACACCTAATTAATTGGCCAAACTGCCCCATCTCAGCATGTGGTTGGCACTGTAAAGCCGGGTTACATGCTCCATGAACCGGTCCTTAGGATCCAGGCAAGTACTAAACACAAACCCAAGTCTCGTGCACCCAGCACACAACCAAAACATCCAACTTGCCTTGATCCCTACCTCTACATAACTCACATTAGCTCATTCAAGAGCATGGTAAAATAAACTGATGATCTCATATCCCAAATATCCCATTCTAAGCATGGCTAAGCATATGCATGGAAATAAATGACATGGTAAAATAAATCCCAACCCAAGCTACAAGGAAACAAGGTAATGCAATTCTAGGGAAACTTTCCTAGCATGGGTTTCATATTTCATTTGACAATGCAAATAATTCTATCTACACATCCTAGCATAGGATCAAAGTGGTCAAGGACACTTGCCTCCTTCTTGCTGCTCTTGAAATGGGTAGTCCTGATCTTGGAAAGGGTTAACTTGCTCTTGAACAGGTTCTACTTCATACCATCACACATAGCAAAAGAAAAACAACAATCATAAGACATAGTTCACACTTCTACTTCATACAAACCACACATTCATATTTATCAAAGTTCTTTACCATTATATGTGTTGTGATTACTTTATGTGTGTTAAGTTGTGGCTTGCATGCACTTTTAACCATGTATATATGATTCCTACTTTTGTGTCCACTTTTATACTTACATACTATTTATATGGGTTTCCAATAAATTTCTTATATTCAACTACAACACCTTTTTACTACCAAGTATGTAAGAAAAGTATTTTTCTTCTCCATATGTGCCTTCGTAATTTCTACCAACCCTAAACTGAATTCTTTGTATTTTAGAAACTCCATTTATCATTTACTAGTTGCTATATTTTCAGATTTATATTCCTATGCATAATTGTGTATTTTATTATAAAATTAGTAATACACATCATCTAAACAGTATAGGTTTTGGTCCTAAATAATTGAATAACATATTTTGACCTTGGCCTCTGATGTAGACTATTTCATAATTATTTCCCCTATTTTTTCTATAACTATTCTTTACTTAAAAATGTGTCCCTATACTAATAAATGTGAATAATAGATGAAACAGATTTATTTCAGCCCAAAAATATATTTTTATCTCACTCCAAAGTTTTCTAAGTACTGAGAAAGTTTTTAATTAATTTTGACAATTATGTTTGTCCCCCTTTTTAATTTTTAAACACTAGTTACATATTAAATTTTCCAAATTAAATACTAAACAGGGCTAAAATAATGAATTCACCCCATTACAGGGTCTATAATATTATTTTCATAATTTTCAGGGGTCTAGCTACACTTATCAGAGGTGTTTTTCCTAATTTCTATTAAGTCCAGGGGTTAAAACTGATTTTTAAATGAATTTACAGGATTTTCTGGAGTTCCAGGGGCTAGATCTGAAGTTTCCGGGGCTAGCTCTCAATTCCAGAGAACCCCAGGGGGTAGCACGTAAGAATTCCAGTCTTTATAACGCGGGGCTGACGTGGACCGTCCGATTTTAAACCGACGGCTGAGATTATAACATCGAACCGGTACGCGGGGATTTAAAGTCTACCGTGCGATTTAAAATAAACGGCGCACAAGCGGCCACGTCGCTCTGATCGAGCGCGGGCGGCGCTGCCGGCGGCGCACGGCGGCGGGAAGCGGCGATCTCGCCGAAAAGTTTCGGATCCGCGAGAATTCTGCCTAGAACTGTGATCTTATGGCATAGATCGGTAGAGGGGAGGTCAGGGATCTCACCTCGGGGGTTTTCTCGAGCTCGGGGGTCCTGGAAAGTGATCGGCGGCGAGGTCCGAGGCAAAACCACGGCGAAGCTCGTCGGCGCTGTGTTTACACCGTAATTCTCCGAGTTTTCTGCACCTGCAAAGTTCCCCGGAGGCGGTGGATCAAGACCAGCGAGTTAGATCAGAGTTTCCGAGCTTAGATCGGCCAGAATTCACCGGCGAAGTCTCGGTGCTCACCGGAGTGAAAATCGGCGATCGCGTGAGAAAAACCGATCGGGGCTGGGGTTTTTATAGCCGGGGGAGGGCGGTGGGTCTGTTGCGATCGAGTTTGAGTTGTTTGGGACCAGAATTCGGCTGCGGGACGCGGAAATCCGGTCGGTTGCGATCGCGCGCGCGGGAGAGAGTCCGGGGTCGCGGGGTTAGGGATGACAGGTGGGTCCCACCTGTCTGTGAGAGACAGCGCGGCACGCGCAGGGGCGGGCTGGCGCGGGGAAACTGGGCCGGCTGGCGGGTTTCGGCCCACTGGCCGGTTTTTTTCCCGTTTCTCTTTTTCTTTTTCCATTTCTTTTCTGTTTTGAGTATAATTTGAATTCCAGTTGGAATTTGAATTTTTGCAAAACATGCAACACGTCCAAAAAAATTTAAATTCCCCTCTGAACATGGTTTTGAGTTTTGAATCAAAATTTGGGGTGTTACATACTGCTACATGGGTGCCACAAAATATTGCTCACTAAATTTCAGATTCCATGAACTGTTGACTTGTGGCTAAAAGATGAATTAAGGATGAACTTGTAGGCGTGTCCTTTGCTGCAATGTGCCATCCAATATTGGTTATGTCGTGCATGTAGAGTTTCATGTGTAGGATCATAGGTTAAGACTTGCTGAGTCATCGTGCTCATGGTTGCTGCTATGAATGTTTTGTAGGTGAGGACTACCCCACGGACTCGGGGTACGAGTCCACCGGCGAGGTTTTCCCTCCGTCGGGGACCACGGCTGAGTGGGAGCCGTACACGCCGCTTTGAGCTGAGGAGTGAAGCTAGTGTGGGTTGTCCATAGGGCTGGACAACCGACTTTTGCTAGTTAGGTGGGCGTGAGTTGTATAAATTCAGCTTCTGCTGTTGTACACTCTGTAGATAAATGTAAACTGAAGGTTTGTACTATTTGGTACATATTCAGTTTGTTCCCGACGTAATACAATGTGTGCCTTATGGTGTGTGCTGTCGGGTGTCGCATCGTGCGGCACCACCCTCTGAGATCCTGGGCGTACAGGCTCCGGTCCGTCACAGGAGGGTAGCCCTTGCCGGTGGACTCGTACCCCGAGTCTGTAGGCTAGTCCTCACCTGCAAACACTCATAGCAGCAACCTAAGCATGATGGCTCAGCAAGTCTTAACCGACACCCTATACATGAAACTCTACATGCAGGTCCTAACCAATATAGGATGGTAAATTGCAGCAGAGGACATGCCTACAAGTTCATCCTTAGTTCATGTTTTAGCCACAAGTTAACGTGTCACACCCGGTTTCTCCGAAGAACAACCGAGTGAATATCACATGTATGCCAGGATCATTTTCTCATACATGTGATGACAAATAGTGGAGCATCTTTTATTACAAGCCAGGTGTCGAATATAAATAAGTCTTACAAAGCATATGTCTCGATGGACGATAATAAGTTCATGACAAATAAATAAACTAGCAGCGGAATATTATTCTTGTGGGCTCCATCACAGGCGTTGCCCGGGGGACTCCATGAACCTAGAAACCTTCTTCGGGTCCAAAGTCTTGATCATTAAACCCCACATCATTCTCTTGACCTGAGCAGCAATATAAACCAACAAATATGCAAGGTTGAGTACCGATGGTACTCAGCAAGTGTGCGAAAGTTATGTCATGCATGGCTAAAACAAGAAGAGGTTGAACTCATGGTTAAAGCACTACGCAATTATTCCTACCACCTTAGCTTATTAAGCACCTACATTACTACACAGGTGAAATGGTCCCAATCTCCCATGCCATCATCATAATCAAATAACCATAACATCATTTCCAATGTTAAGCTCCCCGCTTAACACCCACAACTTCCAAAGTCATCATCCTCTAATCATGAATAAGTCCAAGCCGCTCTTGACCGTGAGCACGGCTGTCATGACAGTTTTGACTCTGCGGAGTTTGCACCACTGTACCCACATGTAGTGATTTCATCCCCCGTTGCCGGGTGGACTAAAAGAACCTCCATTATGCCAGTGGCTACGAACCACATTCACACTTCCCAGGTGTGTAGCTAGGAGATCACTACGAAGCCTTTACAAAGGGATTCCTGACGAGCATGGGCCCACTGAGGTTTCACCCCTAACAGCATACAAGAGGCTCCAACCCCGCTGCAGTGGCCCCCTCTTGAGCCTTGCGGTTCATATGGTAGTCCAGCTGACACCTATTTCCCGCACCATCCAACACACCCATACTACGCCGGGGATACACGCAATTAATTGGCCAAGCTGCCCCATCTCAGCATGTGGTTGGCACGATAAAGCCAGGTTACATGCTCCATGAACCGGTCCTTAGGATCCAGGCAAGTACTAAACACAAACCCAAGTCTCGTGCACCCAGCACCAACCAAATCATCCAACTTGCCTTGATCCCTACCTCTACATATCTCATAACATCTCATTCAAGAGTATGGTAAATAAACTGATGATCTCATATCCCAATTATCCCATTCTAAGCATGGCTAAGCATAAGCATGTAAATAAATGATATGATAAAATAAATCCCAATCCCAAGCTACAAGGAAACAAGATAATGCAATTCTAGGGAAACTTCCTAGCATGGGTTTCATATTTCAATTGACAATGCAAATAATTCTATCTACACATCCTTGCATAGGATCAAAGTGGTCAAGGACACTTGCCTTCTTCTTGCTGCTCTGAGATTTGAATGTCTTGGTCTTGGAAGGGGAGAACTTGCTTTGGGGCAGGTTCTACTCATGCCAATACACATAGCAAAAGAAAATACAATCCATAAGACATAGTTCACACTTCCACTTCATACAAACCACACATTCACATTTATGAAAGTCATTCACATTTCTATGTGTTGTGGTTATTCTATGTGTGTTGATTTTTGGCTTACATGCACTTTTAAACATGTTCATATGTTTTCTAACTTTTGTATTCAGATTTATGTTTACACACTATATATGAGTTTCCCATTTGAACAAATTCTTTATATTCAATTGATACACATCTTAGCTACCAAGTATGCATGGAAGGTATTTTCCTACTGCAAATGGGTTTTCAGACCTTCTACCAAACCCTAAACTGAAATCTTTGGATTTGGAGACTTCATTTATCCTTTTATAGTTATGCATACCTACTTTCCTATATTTTAAGATTTATTTTCTATACCTAATTGTGAAGTTTATTATGAAAATAATAAGACACATCATCTAAACAGAATAGGTTCTGACCTAAAATATTAAATAACATATTTTTGAACTTCTCCTCTGATGTGAACTAATTTACATTTATTTTACCAATTTTCAGAATTATTTTCTAACCTAAAAATGTGTCCCTATAACTAATAAATGTGAATAATCAATTAGACAGATTCATTTCAACTTAAAATTTATTTTTAACTCACTCCAAAGTTTTCCAAGTGCTAGGAGAGTTCAAATTTGAATTTACAATGTGTTTGTCCTATCTTTTGAATTTTAAATACTAATCACATATTCAGATTCCTAAATTTAATATCATATAGGGTTAAAAAGATAAACTCACCCCACTACAGGGTCTATTATATTATTTTAAGAATTTCCCGGGGCCTAACTATGCATAACAGAGGGGTTTTGCTAATTTTTATTAAGTCCAGGGGCTAGATCAGAAGTTTCCGGGGCTAGCTCGTATTTCTAAGATCCCCAGGGTGTAGCGCGTAAGAATCCCGGCCTTTATAACGCGGGGCTGATGTGGACCGTCCGATTTAAAACAGACGGCTGAGATTATAACGCCGAACCGGTACGCGGGGATTTAAATTCTACCGTGCGATTTAAAATAAACGGCGCACAAGCGGCCACGTCGCTCTGATCAAACGCGGGCGGCGCTGCCCGGCGGCGCGCGGCGACGGGAGGCGGCGATCTCGCCGGAGAGCTTCGGATGTTCGTAAATTCTTCCTAAAACTGGGATTTTATGGCATAGATCGGTAGAGGGGAGGTCGGGGAGCTCACCTCGGGGTTTTCTTGAGCTCGGAGGTCCTTGAAGGCGGTCGGTGACGAGGTCCGAGATGAATTCACGGTGAGGCTCGTCGGCGCTGTGTTTGAAGCGCAAACCAATGAGTTTTCTGCACCTGCATGGTTCCCCGGAGGCGGTGGATCAAGATCAGCGTGTTAGATCAGAAATCCTGAGCGAAGATCGAGCGAAATTGGCCGGTGAAACTCGGGTTCTCACCGGAAGGAAAAGCGGCTGATCGTGGGTGAAAATCGGGAAGATGTCGGTGTTTATATAGCCGGGGAGGGGCGGCGTTCGGTTGTGATCGAGTTTGCGTCGTCCAGAACCGAAATTCGGCTGGGATACGCGAGTATCCGGGGCGGTTTTGATTCGGAGGTGAGAAGAGTCCCGGCCGGCCGAGCGCATGCGCGAGGAGGAAGAAGGATGGCGGGCCCCGCGTGTCAGTGGGAAAGAGGGGGGGGCATGCGGCTGCGGGCTGGCGCGGGGGTGAGTGGGCCGGCTGGTGGATATCGGCCCACTGGCCGTGGAGTTTTATTTTTTCTTTTTCTTTTTCTTTTTCATTTCTGTTTTGAATTTAATTTGAATTCCAGTTTGAATTTGAATTTTTGCACCACATGCAATACGTCCAAAAAATTTTAAATTCCCCTCTTAACAGGTTTTGGGGTGTTACATAACGGTTCATGAATCTGAAATTTAGTGAGCAATATTTGGTGGCACACATGTAGCAATACAACTTATTCATATCAGCAGTATTGAATCACAACATTTCATATATTAACCTGCGTCACGACACAGTGAACAAGCGGTACTCATAACCGCGAGGGACGGTGAATCGACTCAATATACACCTGCAGGGATACCCAAATAGCACACCATTACTAGAGCTTCTAAGGATTTCCAGGGATTTTCATGGCTCAAACCATTACTTTCTGGAAACTAGAGTTTGAGATGGTTCTAATGCAATTGGTTTCATGTAATTTGAAGAATCCTAGAGGAAGTTATGGCCTAATCAATATTTGAGAAACTCTGAAAAATGTTTCTGTATATTTTTCTATTTTCTTAGGGCAGTTCATTTAATCACACCATTAGGGGGACTAAGTGAACTTGGATGGATCTGAAATTTTGGATTTTCAAATGAACATCCTAGCCAAATTTCGCTTGTGTCAACTTGATGAGACACCCTTTTATAGGAGTATACTAGTTTTGTTAACCATCCTTGTCGCCGAGAAAGTTGAAGAGTCGAGTATGGTCGTTTTTCCTTTTTGCTTCGCTTAATTTACAGGATTCGAGAAGCTGAAAGAAAACATGTCTAGCTACTGCACTCATATGAATAAAGATGATAAGAACTTGATGTTAATGAACATGGAATCGGGGAGATCTAGGTGAGCTTGGTTCGTGGATGCTGCTAAATGAGATGGTGGTTCGCTTGCCGTAGATCTAAGGACCGGTTCATGCGAGCACATGCGAGGAAAACAGTGCCACCACAAGGCCAATTATGGGTGCGGCTTAGCTGACTAATTAGGTGTGTTGCTAGCTTATTATGCACCATTGGATGGTGCAGGGAATGGGAGTCGAGAAGGATTGCCCTGGGAACTACATGGCACAAGAGCGGGCCCGTGGGTGGGAGAATGGAGACTCGAGCCTGCCGGTGAAACTTCAGTAGGTTCATACATCCTAGTAGCCCCTTTGTAAAGGCTATTTTGTGACCTCTTGGCCATACACCGATGGTTGTGTACTGGTATAATGGAGGTTCTTTATAGTCGCCGACTGGTGACGAAATCATGAACTTGTGGGTAAAGTGGTGCCACCCTTGCAGAGTGTAAAACTATCATGATAGTCGTGCTTCTGGTTACAAGCACCTGGCCAACTTCCATGATTAGAGGCAAAACTTGGGATGGTTATTCGAGTATAGTCATTGGGATTGGTTTTGGGACTGTTTTTGGGTCATGACAATGAATTTGGTTTCGGTTCTATGAAAATGAGATGGTTATGAATATTTATGAGTATGAAATGAACTTTAGATAGAGTATTGGCTGGTTGAGGCTTGAATGGTGAATTACGATGAAGGAATGTTAATGAATTACTTGGTTATGTTGGGATTTAACTCACCTAGAAATAGTTGTTGTTTTTACTATGTTTGTGAAATAAAATTTGCTTGCTGCAATGAACCTCTTTATTCCCTACCTTGTTATACGCTACATGTCATACTTTTCCCGCACTTGCTGAGTACGACATGTACTCACCCTTGCATTCCCACATATAAACCAGCTACAGGAGAAGAATACTTCGAAGAGCAGGTGGAGTACTAGGCGTGCGCACTACCGTCAACATGCCTGTGGAGTTGAAGTTGGAGCCTGCTGTCTTAGCCATTTTCTGCTGTCGTTTAGAGTCTTCCGCTGCAAGAATATGTTAGATATTCATGAGTGAGACATTGAGTCAATGTAATAAAGTACTTAAACATTATTTGTACGTGGTTATATTCTGATTTTAGTTTGTGATAAAGTTGTGTATGTGTGATGAACATCCTAGGTACACATATGCATTCACTTGGTTCATTTTCGAAACAGGGTGTCACATTGGTGACTCCAACAGTTCAGGATCGTACCACAGTCCATCGGATACTTTTCCAAATATAAAAATTAAAAAAACTTCAGAGGATCTCAACCCAGAATATGATCCTGCCGGCGAGGTATGGATCATGAATCTTAACTCCAGCAGTTTAAGTTAATGTTGGTTGTCGAGTATATGAAGCCTTATAATTCTTTTCTACCTAGCTTAATTGTTAAGACAACGAGGTGACTTTGGCTCCTAAAACCATAGAAGGTTCTCCAATGGTTGAATCCTCAAATTCAGTAGAGCAAAAACAAGGGCAACGAGGTCCTAATAAGGATCCATTGAACTGCATCATATACAGAACAAGTGTCGGTCCAGGTGGGCTTCCCCAAGAACCACTGGATTCAGATACAAAGTACTAAAATGCATGCGGTTCTCTTGTTAGAGAGCTCGTGCCGATCACAACCGAGAAATGGAGAAAATTCCTTGAGGTAGACAAGAATGAGTTGTGGGAGAAGTTAAAGAAACAATTCAAGTTCCCAAAAGGCACGGAACAAGCTGTAAAGAAAGCAACATTGGTCTCTTGCGGCAAGAAGTTTCGTGGCTGGAAGAGTGAAATGAATGCTTATGTTAAAGACAATAAGGTCCCTAGCCCGAAGAAGATGGGAAAAATCACACAAGCTCAGTGGCAAGAATTTGTTCGTCAAAAGACCACACCTAAGACTAAAGCCCTAAGTGAATCTAGGTCAGAGCTTGCCAAAATAACAAATACCATCATCGCTTGGGGTTTGCCGGATATGCCCCCAGAGTTGAGAAATGGAACAAAATATTATAGGAATCTTTCAGTAAGGGCAATCCTGACCCGCTACAAGGCTGCGATGAGAGAACTAAGCAGTGGCTATTAGCTCGGTCAGGTTTGACCAGCGAGAGCAAACTTGAAAAGCCCGACTTTATGAATCAAGTAGAGCAAAAAATGAAATAAGTAATTGAAAAGCAACAGAAGGGTCTCTTCAAGCCGAAGAGGGAGAATGACCAACTTATCGCTATCCTAGGCAACCCTGAACACAGTGGACGGGATCGAGCAATCTCTTCTCAGATGCCCTGGAGAGATGGTTTCCCGAACGATAAAGAGGTATATAGAAGACGTGACAAGTTCAAGAAGACAATTGAATATAGGATTGATCAAAAGGGAATCTGTGAAAGAAACAATAGATAAACTTATAGAATCGAGACAATTAACGCCACAGAGTAGAGCGATGGTTCCCGTGGCAAAGGAGCATTTGATATCCCCAACTTCCTACCCTAGCAGCGTAGGTTCTGTGCTAGGCTCAGGGTCAATCCATAAGTTCTCTGTCGATGATATTGTTAAGGACACATCTTGTCGTCTTCTTGTCCCGATCGGCAGAGCAGGGAACAAAAGAAAACAGTTTGCCACTGCTATGGCAAAGCCAAATCTTATCTTCAACAGCAATTCACTTCCGTTATTTTATGCCATGGTGCAAGTTCTTCAGATCATTGATAATGATTATGAATATTTTGAAATAGACCACATCACACCTAAGGGGATCACGACTCTGCGGCAGACCATCAACCAATTAATCCTTTGGCACCGACGTGATGTCGTGTTGGACAGTGAGCCGAGATCTAGCCCCGTCGCATCTCGAAAGACTGCAGCCCTGTCTTCTTCACCGAAAGCTAGGAAGATCGACTCCCGCTATGTCCCAGCAAGGATGATAGTAACCTTTTGCTAGTAAAGATAACCAAGAGCATCCAGTTGAACAACGGCTTGAAGTAGTACAAGAGCAAGCTGCTGGTAGTAAAGAGCAATCAGTTGAACAACATGTTCAACAACATGCCAATGTCCAACTTCCAACAACTACTCCTCGGTCAGTGCCTGTGAAAGTTAGCTCATATGAAAATAAGGAAAAAAATGAAGAAAAATATTACAAAATCTAATGCATCTTGTGCTCCATATGAGCCAGCACTAGAAAATATTGAGGAGTCGGAAGAAGACGGTGTGAAGTATACTTGGGAAACAGCTTTAGTTAAACCAGGAGTTCCGGTATACATGATTCAGGACGTTCCTTATGAATATGAGAATGGGAAGCCGTTCATGAGATTGTCACAGCTTAGCAAACAACCTTTCTCGCTCAGAAGAATGCACGACTGGTACATCACTGCCAGCACAAAATATGCCATTTGTTACGTCACATTTCATGTGCCAAAAGAATCATTCTGGAGCATTGGAGAAGATACACGAGCCCTTCTCTTTGAAGATCCGTGGGGACTTTTTTATTGAGGCATGCTCGAAATCAACCTGCTACTCGTCTGGTGCTTGTAAGTGCCTCTAATATTTCGTATTTGCCTTTCTTACTACACACATACACATGTCATGAGATTATAATAATTCCGGACTTATTCAATACGATGCAATACATGGATAATGAAAAGCTCAACTCCAAGACAGGTATCCTTGACACTACAGTGATTGCAAAGTCAAATTTCGACTTTCAGGTGCGACGGAACTCAGAATAGTACAAGCACATGACAAAAAAATACTTTGAAAATTCAATCGCAATCCAAAAGAAGGATAAAAAGACAAAGGTTGCAGCCTACATAGGACATGCCATGTTTAACTTTGTCAGAGATGGCAAGGACCTCGTAAAGGCTCCGTACCACTTCGAGTAAGTTCGACACATGGCATGGAAATAGTAATTATTGCTAATTTTTAACTTAACACGTGTGTTTGTACGTGTGCAGTAAGCACTACATCATGATCTTCATCAAGCCAACGTAGGGTTTGGCAACGGTCTTGGACTCAGCCGATTACTCACAAGATACTTACAAAGATTTCCTTAACATTTTGAGAACGTATGATTATTCAATACTTTTAATATACACACATATATAAAGGTTGGCAACTCTTATATGACATTTCTTGTATGACAGCACTTGGTGGTTTTATGCGAAACATCTTGGCGGTCAGAGACCTCCTAATAAGGATGCATTGCAGATATCAACATATTATTCTTGTCCCAAGCAGCCTTCTAGGAGCGTCTTATGCGGGTATTATGTATGCGAGCATCTTCATACCGCCTGCGAATATAGAGTGAACCGTGAGGATGTAAGTTATCCTTAATGTCAATATTTTATTTTCTTACTTTTGAGTTTCATTTTCATTGTAACTAGCGTATTTTAATGCTATTATGTTATCGTTGTCACCAACACATTCTAAACCTTGTTATGTGTTTCATTACAGCACACGAATGTGGACGAAGAATGGCCGGTTTCTAGAGATATTCCTGGTGGAGGAGCCGAGACGATTGCGAGTGAACCGTGTCACTCCATGCATCGCAAAATTTTCCACCGAAAAGGGCAGTTCTTCGATGACGCAGGTGTAATAGCTGATGTGCCAGAACTTTGCCAGTATACTGAGCATCAATTTTTTTTTAGTGAAAAACTTGTAAACTATGAATTGAGATGTATTGTACTTACATATATGTATATGAGATGACTTTTTTGTGATATTGTGTCAATGATGCTTGTCAGAATATATTGTTTCTACTGTGTGTGAATGTGCATATGAAATTGACAGGGAAATTAGAAATAACAACATGTAGTACCTAACAAACCGCCTATAATAATATAATTTCACGGACGGGTTATCGTAGGTAATGAACCGACTGTGATAATATAGTGTCATAGGCGGTTAATCGTAGGTAAAGAACCGCCTGTGATAGTAGAGTTACACAGGCGGCGAGTCGTAGGTAAAGAACCTTCTGCAATAATAGAGTTACACAGGCGGATAATTTTACGTTACAATCCGCCTGTGATAAACATTCTTCACAGGCGGATAGTCGTAGGTGAAGAACCGTCTGCGACAACGGAGTTATCACAGGCGGATACTCTTTACGTTACAAACCGTCTGTGATAACTTTTTCACAGGCGGTTTAAGTTTCCGCCTGTGAAAATTGCTGATTATCATAGGCTCTTTGTTTCAGGCGGTTTTGAAAACCGCGTGTGATAATACGTTTAGAGACGCCTGAGACGAAGCTTATTGTAGTAGTGGTAGCTGACGCCATCACAACAATATTCTTATCATTTGATACTTTGCGAGTCGAATTCTGGTGCACCATCTTACGAAGTCGCTAAAGTACAAACGGAGAATTAACTCTGAAGGATGTAGACTACGATTGAAGGTTCAATGTAATTACTTGGATTTTTAGAGTTTGAATTTTGCTTACTGGTGATTACTTCAAATATTAACCTAGCGACATCAAAAGGATTGGAAGGGATATGAATTCTTACATCCACACTGTTGTCTAATACAACAAGCTCTTTAGTATGATAAAAAATCGGCAACCCCATCCCCCGCTCGCCTTTTCATTATTTGGAGTACCTTGCCACATTGCCCATATGGTTAATTGTCAGAAAATTAAAAATTCTATGGTTTAGTTTAATCTATAGTTAAGCATAAATCATGACTTGCACATAAATCATAAACATGATAGCTATGATCAATCTTATGCTCTTCGTTTTAGCAATAGTAATACATAAAATAAATAAAGCTAAAATATGAGTTTTTTAAAGATACCCAGAGGCAGGGCCAGTGCCGAAGGCACTGGTGGTAGCGTTCCCAACAGTCGACATGTTGGGCTCCTTGAAGTAGTCGATTTCGTTTGGTGCACGAAGATCATCGAAGCAGTGTAGTCACATCACAGTGCAAATAATATGCACGAATACTCGAAGTAGTCATACACGAGCGTGAGGGCTCAAACGGAAGATCGAACAGTCACGTGAGTGCATTCCCCAAAAATAGTATTCGCTCTCTAACCCGCAGCAGGATCTCAAGACAGCATTGATTTCGGAGGCCTTCTCACTCTGTTTTCTGTGTGCGCAGAAAGCAGAGTCGGGAATACTTGGAGGCAGCACAACAGAGGGCAACGTGTGGAGGAGAAAGAAGATGTTCTTCTTGTGTGTGTCTCTCAAGGGAAGGAATGATCTCTTATATAGGAGTCAAGAATTGAGAGAGAATGAATACCATCAAACTGATTTATGACGCTTATTAATTAAATTGTTATGACTCACCCGTTAACGCGTTTGTTACTGGTCATAATTTGATTCGTTGTGACTCATCCATTAACGAGTCTGTCACTAATCATAATTTGGCTGAATCGATCATCTAAAAATGTCAAAACATGGCATCGCACCAGCGCGACACTGTGCGATATGGCTTGGCATAACACACACGCGTGTGTGGCACAATATTTACCCTCTCACACCTTTACAATAGATATACAATATTCCAATGTATAAATTGGTTTAACCATCTCTTCATAAAATATATTTTTAATATTTTCACATATGCCTTGGAATTAACTTGACTAATTTATTTAAATAAATCACCCAAATATATCAAAACCCCCACAAAATTACAAGGCATATAGGAAATACCTCATTTCCAGTGTCGTTTGATATATCAACATTTTGATGGAGACTGTTAAGTTGAACATCCATCCACAACAGAGATCACACTCATTCACAACTGAACAATGGACTATGACGCGGCCCCACGGCCTCATCGAGCCAAGATCACGCTGAGGGGTGCTGTGTTGCACAGCTCAGGATAACACACATAAAATGGTACAAAGCAGAAGCAAAGTTTTATTACATAAACAGGTTTATGAACATTTTTACAACAAAATATGTTCAGTCTACACTCACGGGCGTAGACTATGCATCGAGTTCACGTTCAGCCCGTGAACGTGTCCCTGCTAGCACACACGCACACTAACATGGCGGCATGCACGAATCCCACTCGACGAGGTTTCCCTCTTGGAGTTCCGTCTCCTCCTCGGGAGTCTCTTCCTCATAACACCCTGCAAAAGCTTCAAACACAAGCAGTGAGCATGATGGCTCAGCAAGTCTGACCCGTCTCTCCTATACATGAAACTTCTACATGAGGGTTACAGGGTACATGAGGTAAATAAGTTGCAAAGGACTCGCCTAATTATTTGAACCTTAGTTTCAAGGTTTTAGCAGCAAGTTGTGGAGAACCTCACGCTAAGGCACATGAGAGAGCCGCAATCAAACAAGAAACTCATTTCTCTCATGTACTTTGCCCAACGTTGAAAAGAACTTTAATTTGCTCTAAACTACAGCAAGTCATTAACAATCAAGGTATAGCCTTCAATCAGCAACTTTTACATGACTCTAGACTATTCTTTCTACTTCACGGTACAGTGAACAAGTGGTACTCACTGACCGTGAGGGACAGCAATTATAATTGATTTACACCTGCAGGGTTACCCGAATAACCCGTCATGTATGCCCGTACATGATGTTGCCTACAGCAACCATCACGGACGTCTTACGCAACCACCTTACATCCGTCAGCCAAATGTTGAACCGGCGTCCCGAGCAAGAGGTCTCTGCGCGCGCATCCGCAGTGCCGCCAGCCGATTTACACCTCAAGCTCTCAACCTATCCTCTGGACAACAAGCAATGCCTCAACACCCAGCTACCCGAATTACATCGGTTTCCCGGTTCCCATATATCCGGTAGGTCTTCGGTACTGTTCTAGCTTGTTCAACAGGCCCGCACACGGCTCGTTCCTCAATCGACACAAGTGGAGGTATGGCACCCAGGCCCCAACGTCCTGCTGCCCTTACTCTCCGCTCGGTCTCATTTTTCTTGCCAGGTGTTCCATTTGCTATCTTTACCCGAGTAGTGTGTCTCCAGCGTATTCTCGCGAGCAGTTCTAACTACTCGACTTGTACTGAATCCTACACTATCTTAGCATTGCAGTAGCTGATCGAGGTTTACAAACCTAAGCCCAACCCAGGGTTTTCTTGGCTATGCATTTGGGTTTTCAAACAAGACTCTAATCCAAAATTTAAGTGGGTGCTCAAAGTAAGTTCTCAAGAAAGTAAAATTTATAAAAAGGACAATGCAAACCGGAGATTGCCTTGCTTCTCTTGGTCGTAGGCTAGCTGTTCCTCTGGAGTGATGAAGTCTAAGACTTCGGGCTCCTCCTCAACCTTAGCGACTACATGAGATAAATACATATATGTATCAATTTGAATGCATTTGAATTGAAGTTGAATTTGTGAAGACTATAAGTCTTGCTAGACAGGCCCAATGACTCTGCAATTTTTACAGTGGCTTGGATACAACCTAAACAGAGATTTGACCACGTTTGATTTGCAGCACAGCTCATTTGAGCCCTCCACAAATAATTGTGTACTTGGCCTTAATTGGAGCTCTTAGGGTGTTCTAAGAATTTTCATGGAGCAAGCCATGACTTTCTGAAAACTAGATTTTCAGAGGGTTCTAATGGAGTTGGTTTCACTTAATTTTAAAATTCCTAACTAAAGATATGAGCTAAACAATTTCAGGGAAAATCTAAAATGTTTCTGGACATTTTCCATTTTCTCTGTAACAGTTTTATTAATCACACCATTAGGTGAATCAAATGAGCTCAAATGGATCTGAAATTTTTATAGTAGCTCAGGGATACTTTGGTGAACATCCTGGCCAAATTTCAGAATTTTACTCCAAAGGGTTCTCTAGTTAAATCTCTAAAGAGTTTAAACTTTGAAGAATTAATTCTGGGGAAATAAGGATTCTCATAAAGTGAAACTTGATTTGTTGGAAAGTACTCGGAGAGCTGAATCCAACAATATTTGGTTCACTCGATTTGGAGTTTCCTAGCCAAAGTTATGTGGGTTTGAAGTTTGAACTAAATCTGAAAATTGGGGAAAAGTTTAAATCGCTGTGCGTGGGACCGGGGCTACGTGTCATCTCCTCAGCGGCTGACATACGGGGCTACGGATTTTTTTGTGTGCAGCCACAGAAGATCCGGTGCCACAGCTGATCCCCGGTTCAAATCACCGGCCGCTGACACGTGGGACCAGGAGCTTCATCTACCTCCCGACCTCCCGCGTTCGGCCGCCGCCCCCCTCGCCGGAGTGCTCGCCAGAGGGGCTTTGCCATGTACCAAACTTCACGATTTTCTCTGCCTCTGCCTAATCCCACACGGGGAACACGGAGCTGGACTTAGCTCGACATGACAACCACCGGAACCCAGCCGGCGACGAGTGGCGGCTTTAGAAGAACTTTGGCCGTATCGGCCGGGCTTCCTAGCACCCCAAAAGATCAGGCGATCGGTCGTAGAGCATCAGTGCGCCCTAGGGAAGATTGGCATGGCCTCAAAGCAGCTTGGAAAAGGTCCTAGGTGAGCTCTCACCGTGCGCCCGGCGGTTCCCGCAATTAGTGCCGGTAGAAAAGCTAGAAATGGCCGGTCTACCAAGGTTTTCTTGCTAGGACTGCGAAGGAAAATTGCTCGCTACCAAGCCTAGCTCGTGTAGGTGCAGTTTGAGGATCTCTAAACGACTATGGAACGAGAATTTGGCGGATCTGCACCAGAAGGTCGGTCTGCGCCGAAGGGAAGGGAAAAACGAAATTCGTCGCCGGTGATCAACCACTCGAGCTGTGGTTCGGGGGTGAGAAACACGACACTCTAACACGTCCGGGGATGCCTTATCTTGGGCGTGACACTTTCCCGTTTAGGCTGTCCATGGAAGCTCGAGGTGCGGAAAAGCTTAGGTCACTGGAAAAACTTTTGGTATGGGGCGAGAGCAACCGAATTCGGCTGGTTCCTATGACGGGAAAGGAGGAGGAAAGTCTCTAGTACCGTTTTGCAGCTTGGAGGGAGTGGGGAGGCTGTGGTTGCTGGCTCTCCGATCAAATCCGAGAGAGCGGCCGCAAGGCAATGTTTTCTTCCGCGAGGAGCGAAGAACTGAGCGTATCTGCCTCCAGCCGGCTCGGCTTCGGGGATAAGAGGGAGGCAACGTCGGCTGAACCCGGCGCAGGCCGAGCAGGAGCTGGCAGCGGCGATCAGCTCGGTGGCGACCGCAGCTCTGGCCTGAGAAACCGAGTGCCCTGTTCTTCAGTCGGTTAAACTGCTAGTGAGGCTGACAGGTGGGACCCACTTCCATTTTAACCTCTGAAATTAACTTCCTCCCACTGCTCTAAACAGTAGTCCCCCTAATACCCTTTGACATTTGAATTATCTACCAAATGCCCATTTGAATTTGATAGAATTCAAATTGTGAAGTGTTTGAATACAGTTTCAGCACATATGCAGTTTGAAATTCAAATTGAATTTGAATTTGCTAAATTAGCTCATGTCAAGATCAACTCCAAATAGAGTGAAAATTGGTGTGTGAGCTCACAAAAATGTGCTGAGTGTGAATATGTATCCCACTTTTGAAATCATGGGATAAAAGGAGTTTGAATTTGAATATGAGTTCAAATTAGCCTCTTTCTTATTATACCCAAAATACCTCAAAAAGGTTGTAGATTTGGGTGAAACTTGGCATGAGCATTCCTAGACAGGTGTAGGAGTTTTCCATATGCTCAGCCCTTATATGATGCATGTGTGAACTACCACTTTTGCATTTTGTGAGTTTATCCTCTAATGACCATATTGATGGTGGTTACTTGCTCTTCAAAGGTGTTCATAAGTTTTCCTCAAATGAGGGGTGTGTGGTGTGATGAACACTTTGGATGTGTGCCAAAAACTCAGGCCCTTACAGACTATGCCTTGAATTGAAAGTTTAATGCAAACAAGTTTCATCAAAGTCTTTGCTGATACTGGACTACCAGAAGCATTTCTCTTGTTTGGAGTATATAAGTCATACTCCTTGCCCTTTCATGACCATCTAGACATTACCTGATCTCATAGACTGTGACTAGCAATCGAGATCACATAGGTGTATTCATTAGGAGATGCTCTGTAGGTCAACATCTCTACTTATACAAGCCACTTGAAATACATTGAGATGTACGCAGCCTTCCATACAGAAAAAGAGAATAATGCATCTCCAGCAAAGTGGGCTTTGTACGTATGTACTCTCTTCTCAGCCCAACAATAGTTTGTTTCAACACTCTAATTCACAGGAGCTATGATCACAAAGAGTGAGTTATCACTATGGTATGATTTTATGTGGGCCTCAAACTCATCTCTGGCTTCATCTATTACATTTCGTGATAGCCCCTTGGTGAAGGGGTCTGCCAGGTTTTTATTCATCTGGACGTAGTCCAACGCTGTTACTCCAAATTTTTCATTTTTTGACAGATTTCAACCGCCTATTAACGTGTATTGATTAGTTCATGTTATCTTTAGAACTGTTGACCTTGACAATAACAGTTTGATTGTCACAGGTCATAAAATATCACAAACTTGTTTCTCAACTACCGGTAAGTCCATCATAAGTTCACGCAGCTAATCAGCTTCAACAGTGGCAGTGTCTAATGTTGTGAGTTCTGCTTCCATTGTTGACCTCGTTAAGATGGTTTGCTTACAAGACTTCCAGAAAACAGCGCCGCCTCCTAAAGTGAACACATATCCACTTGTGGCTTTTATCTCATCAACATCAGATATCCACTTTGAATCACTATAACCCTCTAGCACCGTAGGGTTCCCGGTATACTGGATTCCGTAGTTTGACGTACCCTTTGATAGCGCATTACTCTTTCTAAAGCCCGCCAGTGATCATCTTCTAAATTTGAAACAAACCGGCTTAGTTTGCTCACAGCAAACGAGATATCAGGCCTCGTAGCGCTAGCTAAGTACATCAATGAACCTATGATTTGGGAATATCTCAGTTGATCACTAGCTGTACCACAACTCTTTCTTAATAGTATACTAGAATCGTACGGAGTTGAAGCAGGCTTACAGTCGCTAAATCCAAAGCGATTCAAAACCTTTTCCACGTAATGAGATTGCACAAGTGTAATCCCGCTGATATCTTCTAGTAACAATTTAATGTTTAAGATGATATTTACTTCTGACAAATCTTCCATTTCAAAACTTTTGGATAAAAATCTTTATCATCCTTAATCACATTAAGGTTGGTCCCAGAAATCAGTATGTCATCGACATACAAGCATAAGATCACTCTCTCCCTCACCATAACGATACATACATTTGTCTGCTTCATTAACAACAAATCCTGTGGATGTTAGTGTTTTGTCAAACTTGTCATGCCATTGCTTAGGCGCTTGTTTTAGGTCGTACAAATATTTCAACAACTTACACACCTTTCTTCATGACCACTTACTACAAATCTATCAAGCTGATCCATACAGGCTTTCTGTTCCCGCTCTCCATTAAGTCGTCTTAACATCCATTTGATGGACAAGTAGACCGTGAGAGGCATTCAATGATAGTAGTACTCCTATAGTAGTCAATTTGCCCACTGGTGAGTAAGTGTCAAAGAAATCTTCGCCTTCTTTCTGGATATAACACTTTGCCACAAGTCTTGTCTTATACTTTTCAATTGTACCACCAGACTTGAGCTTTTTCTTAAAAACACACTTAAATCCTATAGGTTTGCATCCATAAGGATGATCTCCAATCTCCCAAGTTTCATTAGACATGATGGAATCCATCTCACTTCGAACCGCTTGCTTCCAGAACTCAACGTCCCGAGATGAATATGCCTCTACAATGGTTCTTGGTGTATCATCCACCAAATATACAATGAAGTCGGTATAAGAATATTTTATAGTCCTTCGTCTTTTACTCTTATTACTTTATTATCTTCATTTATTGGACTCTCCTCTAGTGAAGATCTAGTGTGTATCGTTGGAATAATGGGCTCAGGAGAGAACATAGAGTTCTCGATACAAGAGCTATGTATCTCTTTTATTGGAAATATATTTTCAAACAATGTCTGGATTCTATAATTGTGTTTGTCGAAGTGTAGCAACGACACTTCCCCCCGGTACCACTACTGGAGTAACCCGTTGAGGTTCATTGATTGGAGGGGTTAACGTCCCTAGATCGATCGAGCTTGAGGGAGAAGATGAACATGGGGATTTACGTGGTTCGGGCCGCCGGAGCGTAAAACCCTACGTCCATGAGGGTGATAACTGTAATGCTTGCGCGTGTGAGCGTGTGAGTTGGCTGGATTGCGAACCCTTTGTTGGGTGGCCGCCCCGATCCTTTTATAGTCCAAGGGTCGGAGCAGTTACAATGTGGCCTGGGGCCCGATAGGTGGTCCCGAGGCTGTCTATACCCTATACATGATCTAGAGTATTTACCGCTACAAGTATAGTAGTTGGCGGTGGAGTTAAGGCTTGGCCGCCTGGCGCGCTGAGCATCTCTGACTAGGTAGCAGGTAATGATGGAGATGTCATCTTGTCATCGCGTCCTCTCGCTCTGTTGGGCGGCACTGTACTGTATGGGGGGCACTGTGTCGCTGTCATGCCTCGCCGCCCTTTATTCTCTCTGTAATGGCGAACGAGCGAAGGACGAAGGTGTGCGTTGTGCGCCATGCTTCTGGGGAAGCGGCAAGCCTTGAATGCACGGCCTGACAGCGCACTTCCTCGACTTCTAAGACCCAAGGCTCACATTTCATGGGACACGTGGTGGCTCCGGAGCCCTCCTCAGCAGGGAGGAGGCTTAGAGCCCAGATACACATGGAAGCTCCAGACCTTACCTCAGTAGGGAGGCTTGGTCCAGGGCCAAGGGCACGTGGCAGCTCTGGAGCCCCCCTCAACCAGGAGGAGGCTCAGAGCCCAGATAAACGTGGCAGCTCTAGACCTCACATCAGCGGGGATGCTTGGTCCGGGACCAAGGGCACATGGCGGCTCCAGAGCCCTCCTCGGTGGGGAGGAAGGGTTCAGAGCCCGGATACACGTGGCAGCTCTGGACCTCACCTCAGCGGGGAGGCTTGGTCCGTGGCCAAGGGCACGTGGTCGTGTCATCTGCCACCTCAAGAGAGAGGCGGAGTTGGGGCTGTCTTCAACCCAAAACGCGGGGGTACCCAGTCTGCTGGGTACCTATAGTGTCCTCATGCATATCAGGAACATCAGATTTCACTATTAGAAATATATATTAACGTTGTGAAAAAATATAACCAAGAAAGACACAGTCTATGGTATTTGGTCCAAGCTTTCGCTTCTTAGGGTTTGGCACACTGACCTTAGCCAAACAACTTCAAGTTCTCAAGTAGGAGAGATTTAATATTTTCTTTTCTCATTATTCAAGTGGGTTATCTCTTTATCATTTATAGGAACATTATTCAGGACATGACAAACAGTCAATATAGCCTTACCCCACCATTGCTCAGAAAGTCCCCTTGTTTCTAACATGGCGTTAACCATCATTGTTCGAGTGCGATTCTTTCTTTATGCAATTCCATTTGATTGCGGTGAGTAATGAGGCATCCTCTCATGAATTGTACCATGTTCTTCGCAGAATATTTTAAACTCGTTTGATAAGTATTGTCCACCTCAATCGAATCTAAGTCGTTTAATCTTTCTCTCAAGTTGGTTTTCTGCTTCAGCTTTACATAGTTTAAAATAGTGAAATACCTCATCTTTTAACTTCAATAAATACATATAGCAAAATCTAGTTGAATCATCTATCAAAGTAACAATATTTCTTTCCACCTTTTATCAACACGTCATTCATCTCGCATAAATCTGAGTGAACTAGTTATAATGGTGCCAATTTTCTCGCCTCTGCCGCCTTATGAGGCTTGCGAGTTTGTTTTGACTGCACACATAGTTGACATCTTGAAGTTTTGACAGTGGTGAATTTAGGGATTAAACTTATTCTGGCCAGCCATGTCATGCACCCAAAATTAATGTGACAAAGCCGTGAATGCCAAATATTTGATTTATTATCATAAACATGGTTTACCACATTACAAGTAATATCTGACAATGATAGACAAAAAAAGCCGTCACACTCATAGCATTTTCCAATAAATGATCAAAATCTGGATACAACACATTTATTCGACTCAAGCGCTAGCTTATAACTATCTCTACATAATAGAGATCCACTGACAAGGTTCTTCTTGATTGCGGGACGTGTTGTACGTTCTTCAGTCGCACTATCTTTGCTGAAGTAAACTTCAGATCAATCATACCGACTCCACCTACAAATGCTTGAGATCCATTCCCCATCAGCATGGAAGATTTCCTTGTGCTATGATATGAAGAAAATAGGGACATGTCAGCATACACATGTATATTGGCCCAATTGTCAACCCACCAATCTAGCGAGTGATATACTGAAAGAACAAGTGATATTGAAACATACCCGGATGTTCTCTCCTTAGTATTGCCAATGACAATATTTGTATATCTTTTATGCTTGTCCTTACGCTCTGGGCAATCCTTAGCCCAATGGTTAGGTTTGTTATAGACAAAGCAATCATCCTTCCCTTGATTATTATTCTTCTTCTTCTTAAATATAGAGGTTTGATTGACTTTGTTCTTGTTATCAAACTTATTCTAATTTTTCTTGTTGGATCATAAATTTCTGTTCTGCACTAAATTTGCATTAGAGTTTTTCTCAAACTCTTTCCTTTTGATATCCTTTGCTCTTGTTTTCTATTCAACATCTAGAGATCCGAGTAAATCAGCAACGCTGAATTCTTGTCTCTAGTGTCTTAAGGAAGTAGAAAAGTACCGTCAAGAAAATGACAGCTTAGTAATTATGCAACCTGCCACAAACTTGTTAGGCAATAGACATGGGAAGTGCTCGAGCTATTTAGCTAGCGACTGAATATCATGAGCATGTTCTACTACAGAGCGGTCATTGACCATTATTTAGTCATGACACTGCTTCGCGACATACAGTTCACTGCCTGCATCAGATACTCTGAATTTAGCCTCAAGTGCATCCCATATTATTTTCTTTCCACTAGACATAACCATGTAGACATCCACTAAGTGATCGCTTAGAACGCTAATCACAGCACCTCTAAATAAATTGTCTGCAGCCTCAAAAACTCTCTCCTCATCAGCTGAGAGCCCTCCCTGAGACGCAGGTTTGCATTCTGTGACGTGAATGATATTCATGACAGTCAATCAAATTAGTCTTTGCACGCCAACGCTTATAGTTTGATCCATCAAACACGTTGGGTTAAAGTGCAGCAACAAAGCAAGAAGTCAAAAAAAATCCTAGAATTCGATTTTTGGATTGTTGGAAAATTAAAAATTTTATGGTTTGGTTTAATCCATAGTAAAGCATAAGTCATGATTTGTACATAAATCATAAACATGACAGTTATGATCAATCTCATGCTCTCAGTTTTAGCAATAGTAATGCACAAAATAACTAAAACTAAAACTAAAATATGAGTTTTAGAAAGATACAAGAGGCGGGACGAGTGCCGAAGTCACTGACAGTGCCGTTCCCAATAGTCGACATGTTGGGCTACTCGAAGCACTCGATCTTTCTTGGTGCACTAAGATTGTCGAATCAATGCAATCACGCTGCAGTGCAGATCACATGCACGAATACCCGAAGTAATTATACACAAGCACGAGGACACGAACGGAAGATCTAGCAGTCATGCGAGTGTTTTCTCAAAAAATTGTATTCGCTTTCTATCCCACGGCAGGATCTCAAGAGATCGTCAATTTTAGAGGCCTGCTCACTCTGTTTTATGTGCACACAGAAAGCATAGTCAGGAACGTTTGGAGGCAGCGCAGCAGAGGGCAACGTGTGGAGGTGGAAGATGTCCTTTCTGTGTATATCTCTCAAGGGAAGGAATGATCTCCTTATATAGGAGTTAAGAATTGAGAGATGATTAATACCATCAAGCCGACTTATGACATTTAATAAATCAGCCATTATGACTCAGCCATTATCGCGTTTATTATTAGTCATAATTTAATCCATTATGACTTAACTATTAAATTATCCGTTAATAATCATAATTTGATCTTTTATGACTAAACTATTAACGTGTTCATTACTAGTAATAATTTAATTAAATTGATAATTGAAAAATATCAAAACATGACGTCACACCAGCGCGACACTGTGCGATGTGGCTTGCCACAACATCCGCGTGTGTGATACAATATTTATCCTCTCACACCTTCATAATAGATAGACAATATTCCAATGTACAAATTAATTTAATCTTGATTTTATAAAATATCCTCCTATTATTTCATATATCTTTTAAAATTGATTTGACTAATTATTTAAATAAATTGATACTAGACCCAAATAAATAACATTATTCATTGTCTAGTCGCTACACCTCGCCACCTTTGCGTTTCTTAACCCTTCTCTGGCTCCGATAAGGCAAGGCACCTATACCTATGCTCATGTTACCTATAAAGCTCCACAGATCAGATTAATTATGATGTGTTTGGTTTGGCTTCCACGTCTCACTCCAGCTCTTACGGACATGAACATGAATGATGTACCAGTTCTGTATAGCTTCGAGCGATTGACTCTATGGAGCTACGTTTCCTCGCTTTGGCTGCTACGTGGAACGGCTGGCACTGACAGGCTTCAGTGCGAGAGCCGGAGCTGCTGGTAGGAAACGTTGCTCTGTATTACTCCAAATTTTAATTTTAAAATGTTTTTACGACGGTCAGGGTCGAGCCGTCGTAAATACCATCTTATTTACGATGGTTTAGGTCTGGCCATCGTAAATAGGCGGTATATATCCGCGGGCCCGCCGCCACCCCTGGCCCGCCGCCGCCTCGAGCTGCGCCGCGTCAGCCCCCTGAATGTGGCCTAGAGGAGGGAATAGGCTCTTTGAATTTTTTAAACGGTTTCCTGAAACCCTTAGCGAACGAATCAATTCCAGGTGGACCGGACTAGTCCGGTATGGTGCGAACTAGTCCGGTATGAGCGTAATTAAAAAATTGAAGTTAGACTTGTTCCTACTTCAAGTATTTATGCAGCGAAAAATAAATGATTATTCAAGTATAATGGAGTAAGAAACAGTAGCTATCAATTTAAACACTAGGTGTCGATGTAAATCATATGATAACTAGCACCCCTAATTGACAATTGAGAGAAGATCAAGAAGACACGAGACAAGATTTTGTCCCGATGTTCGATTGCACCCAGAAATCTACATCCCTGTTAAGGGGTCTACCAAGGACCGGGTCTTCACCAACCCTTCCCTCGTTGAATCGCCACAAAGGCCGATTCAAATCCACTAACCACACACAGGAGTGAACAATTGTACGTGGGGTGTTCTCACAATCAGAGTGCTCCCACGAGATTACAGAGAGTAATTCTTTCTCTCACACACAAACAGAGAACAATGATTAGCAATTGTGTGAGAGAAGACAAACCAAGAGCTCAATATCGAGGAGAACGACTCTCTCCTTGATCCAATCTCTAGTTCTAAACGACTTAATCTTTCTAGGCTTAGAATAAGTGGAGAGAGATATTTTTTGTGCTCTTGGAGCGTGCATCGGTGCTAGGGTTCTAGAGATGTGAATGTGTGGACGTGCACCTCTATTTATATAAAGTTTCCAAAAGTCCTGGCTGTCGGACTAGTCCGGTGTGCCGTGTATAATTTTTGTGTTGCATGCGGCACAGTGGAAACCCTAATTTAAAGTGTTCAAAGAAAGTTGAGCGGACTAGTCCGGTCCAAGAGCGGACTAGTCCGGTGCAAGGTGAATGCCGGTTCCAGAGAGTTGAACGGACTAGTCCGGTTTCTGAGCGAAATAGTACGGTGCAAGGTGAGTGCCGGTTCTAGAGAGTTGAACGGACTAGTCCGGTTTCTGAGTGGACTAGTCCGATGCAAGGTGAATGCCGGTTCCAGAGAGTTGAATGGACTAGTCCGGTTTCTGAGCGGACTAGTCCGGTGCACCGTGTTGCGAAGCATCAGAGAGTTGAACGGACTAGTCCGGTCCACAAGCGGACTAGTCCGGTGCACCGTGTTGTGAGGCAATAGAGAGTTGAATGGACTAGTCCGGTCCACGAGCGGGCTAGTCCGATGTACCGTGATGTGAGTGATTAGGATATGTTTTAATCCCATACCCCTACGCAGAGATTTTGAGCTCTTGGGATGTGTCTCTTACACACATCCTATACAAGTAAGTCTATATTGCGCTTGGTTCATGGATCTATCCTTTTCCTTTTTCTTCATCACTTTATTTTTCACCTTTTTTAGTGCACCAATTCTACCTTACACGAGTTAATCCGCATTCATCTCAACAAGTTCATTAGCATCTCAATTCATTTGTCATAAATCGTCCAAAACCCACAAAGGAATGTCTAGATGCACTTTCAATCTCCCTCTTTTTTGTGATTGATGACAACCAACTGAGATTACATAATTAATAATAAAATTTGATTTTCATGAAGTGTGCATATATGAGAATAACAAATGAGAGACAGGAACTTCTCACATATATGCAACTTTTATGGTGGGATGCCTAAAGAGTGTGTGAAATAGAATGTGACATGCCACAAGAAGATAAGATGATATAAAATAAGATAGTCATCACATCGATATCGAATAAGCATCACACATCCAGCAGAGTTTGAAATAAAAAGTACATGAAACTTCAATTACATGTCCATGTTCGCTAGTCCTTAAGGATTACAATAAGATAAAGCAATTAACATTAATCATAATCTCTCCCCCATTGGCATCAAGGCACCAAAAAGGGAAAAATTGAGTGGAATCACTCATCGCCGCTCTCTCCCTCACTCTCAGTCCTATCTTCATCGCCATCTTCATCTTCGTCTTCATGACCATGCTGAGGAGGAGGAGCGGAGACACCTGCAAGCCCAAAAGACCTAAACTCTTGTTCAATGAGTGGAGCCATCTCAGTGAAGTTTTCTTCAGAGTCTTCATAAATCTGTGGTGATCCAACTGGCTCAATATCTAGCTTCTCACAGATGGCTTTGATGTTGGCCTTCATGTATCTTTGATGTCTCTTTATGGCCAAACTCTCCTTGTGTTTCTTAACTTCAATTTTGCGACAATAGACAAAAATAGAGGAGAGCATTTTGAGCATACCACTGGAGGACTCTCTAGAGGGTGGAGGAACAGGAGTAGGTGTAGGCTCCGACGCCCTTGAGCCTTCATGAGCAGAGGGCACAGTGTAGACTGTAGGCTTCTGGGGCTTGAGACCCGTGTGAGAGACATCTTTGACAAACTTAAGTCATGTCACCTTCTCAATCATGTACATGACATAAGGTGCATAGCCACATGACCTGTTTGGAGTGATAGAGATATTCACAATGTCATTGTAGATGTACTCAAAGACATTGAAGGTCATTTTCTTGCTTATCACTTTCATCAATGTCCTTAGGGTCCCTTAGATTGTCCCTCCATCTCCATACTTTACAGTTATGGTCTTTCTCAAGATCCTGTTAAGCACGGCAAAGAATGGCTTCAAGTACTTGGTAGTGGGAGGTACATATGGCATTCTTGTATCATACAAGAATTCCAGCTCATTCTTCTCCAAAGGCTTCAAGTTGTGAATGATAAGCTCATTATCCAAGGTGTGTTCAAGATGAAGTACCTTGGCAAATTCTTCATAGGTGACACTGTATCTGGATCCATGTGTCATCCAAGTCATCTCATCTCCATCATCGCGGGCAAAGTAAAGAGTGGAGTAGAACTGTGTAATGACCTCATTGTTCCAGTCATACTGAAAGGATAGAAGGTCCTTCAAGCCATGCCTCTCTAATGCCTCTTGTACCTCATGATAGGCCTGACATTTAGTGGATTGCAAGTAATCAATGTTGAGCCACTGACTCTCAACAATAGGATTCTTCATCTTCATGTAAACATGCTCATAGTAGTCAGCATGGAAGTTGCTCCAGAATCTTGGGTCTGCACATTGCTTTGGCTGCCCATAGACTTTAATTTTTCTGAAGTTGTTAGCCAGTTCACTCCACTTTCCAGTAAAGTCATCACTTGATGGCTGCTTGTTGCGGTGAATGGGGGCCTTCTTTTTCAATGGACCAATAGGACCACTAGCAAGTCCTTTACCCTTCCCGACACTTCTTCTAGAAGTAGTAGAGCTTCCAACAATGTCTTTACTCTGTGTTGTCTTACCAACCACTCTCCTCCTTTTAGGAAGAGAAACGTCGAGAGAAGAGGGTTGAGCAACGTGGTCATGTTTCTTCTTCATGGCCTTGGAGTGTTTCTTCTTCAAGGATTGATTGACGAGATGGATTGTAGATCTTGTGAAAATAAGAAGTTAGAGATTCAATTCACAAGTAACAGGACTTGTCCGTTTGAGAGTGTGGACTTGTCCACACTAGAGACTGGACTAGTCTGGACCCGCTGAAGAACCCTAACTTCGTATTATCAATAGATCTAGCGCAAATTGATGCAACATATGGAGGGATACACTAGGAATACATCTAGAAAGGTAGTGTATGCCCTAGGAATCAAGAAAATTGAGCAAAAGTATAGAAAAGATGAGAACTTGAGTTCAGAGGGATTTTACCAAAAAAGTGAAGATTTGAGTCGAAAACGCAAAGTCTGATCCGGATTAGTCCGGGGAGAGGAGACCACGCGTCGAGGAGAAGATTTCCCGTGGAGAGTACTTCGATTTCGTTGGCCAAAGTTGAAAATCACCTTGGGGGCTAGGGTTTGAGGAGTGAGAAGCAAAAGAGTGCTTGTGAGGTGAAGAGGGCACTGGTTGGCGCGGGTATAAACTTTTAAACCTGGACATACGGACTAGTCTGGTGGGAGGACTGGACAAGTTCGGTATGGCAGATCTGTCCGGACTAGTCTGACGGAGCGGACTAGTCCGGTGTTGACAACGGGCTAGTCCGGGTCAACTAGACAAATAAGAGTAGAAATTAGGGAAATATTGGGAATTTGATCTAATAGTGATCTAAGGACATAATTTTCACAAATAATCTTGATGAACATGCCCAGTAAGCAATCAACAATTAGACAATAGTCATTATTCATCAAGGTTCACTAATTTAAATAGTTTTCTGGAGAAAATCGAGATAAGGGGTGGTTTTTCACAAAGTAAGTATGATTTTGAGGATTGAAGCAGGTATGCAGTGTTTCAAGCCACGTTCCGAGAGTCAAGTATATTTAGTTCATTCCTGAGCTTACAAAAACATTTTTCATCAAGTGGCTTTGTGAAGATATCGGCTAGTTGTTTCTCGGTTTTGACATGGGAAATGGCTATGTCTCCTTTGATTTAATGGTCTCTCAAAAAATGATGTCGAATATCAATGTGTTTGGTTCTAGAGTGCTCAATAGGGTTATGTGCAATCTTAATCGCACTCTCATTGTCACAAAGGAGCGGAATACGGTTCATATTGTAACCGTAGTCACTTAGAGTTTGTCGCATCCAAAGGAGTTGTGCACAACAAATCCCGGCTGCACATACTCCGCTTCGGCTGTGGACAAGGCAATGGAGTTTTGCTTCTTGGAGGACCAGGAAACTAGGGACCTACCCAAGAATTGGCAAGTACCGGAGGTACTTTTTATATCCACTTTGCATCCTGCATAATCTGCATCGGAGTATCTAATGAGATTGAACTTTGAACCTTTAGGATACCAAAGGCCTAGGTTAGTTGTATGAACTAAATATCACAAGATTCTCTTTACGGTTGTCAAATGGCATTCCTTAGGATTGGCTTGAAATCTGCACACATACAAACACTCAACATGATATCAGGCCTAGATGCACAAAGATAAAGTAGAGATCTAATTATGGAACGATATACCTTTCGATCCATGTTAGGTCCATCTTCATTAAGGTCTAAATGTCCATTTGATGCCATGGGAGTCTTTGTGGGCTTCGCTTTGTCCATGCCAAATTTCTTGAGAATGTCTTGGGTGTACTTTGTTTGGCTTATGAACGTTCCTTCCTTTAGTTGTTTCACTTGGAATCCCAAAAAGTATCTCAATTCTCTCATCATGAACATCTCGAATCTATCTGTCATGATTTTAGTAAATTCTTGACAAAAAAATTTGTTAGTTGAACCGAATATGATATCATCAACATAGATTTGATAAATAAATAGATCATCATTGAAGTGCTTGGTAAACAAGGTGTAAACAGCTTTACCAATTTTAAAGCCATTTTCAATTAGAAAATCTCTAAGGCACTCATACCAAGCTCTAGGAGCTTGTTTGAGGCTATAGAGAGCCTTACGCAGTTTGAACACATGGTCGGGGTACTCTTGATCTTCAAACCTAGGGGGTTGCTCCACGTACACCTCCTCTTTGATAGGTCCGTTGAGGAAGGCACTTTTGACGTCCATTTGATACAGATTTAAATCATGGTGAGTAACATATACAAGTAATATACGAATTGATTCAAGCCTAGCTACGGGAGCAAAAGTCTCGTCGAAATCCAAACCTTCGACTTGTGAGTAACCTTTAACCACAAGCCGTGCCTTGTTTCTTGTTACCACTCCGTGTTCGTCTTGCTTGTTGTGGAAGACCCATTTAGTGCCGACGATGTTGGACTTTAGTCTTTCAACAAGTTCCCATACTTCGTTCCTCTTGAAGTTGTTCAATTCTTCTTGCATTGCCATCACCCAGTCCGGATCTTTTAGCGCATCTTCAACCTTGTATGGTTCTAAAGTGGATACAAAGGAATATTATTCACAAAAATTAGCTATATGTGATCGATTTGTCACTCCCTTTTGTATATCACCAATTATGTTGTCGATGAGGTGATCTCTTTGTATGCTTTGGTGTACTCTTGGATGTGGCACTTGTGGTGTTGCGTTCTCATAATCATCATCTTCTTCAGCTCCCCCTGGATTATTGCCGTCAATAATGCTTTGATCATCTTGTTGATCTTGATTTTGTGCATGGGCTCCCCCTTGATTATAACTCTCCTGTTGAGGTTCATCTTGAGCACTTGATTCTTGTGATTGTTCTTGAGGTCGAATATCACCAAGTGCCATTCTCCTCAATGCCTGACATGGGGCTTCTTCTTGATATAGCACACACTTATCAACTTGCTCTGTTTGGGAGCCATTAGTTTCATCGAACACTACGTCACGTGCTACTTCAACAAGTCCGGAGACCTTGTTGAAGACACGATAAGTGTAGGAGTTTGAATCATAGCCGAGCAAGAAACCCTCATCGGACTTTGAAGCGAACTTTGAGGTCCTAGGCTTCTTGTTTAGAATATAATATTTTGAACCAAAAACTCGAAAGTATGAAATATTTGGTTTGTTACCGGTGACTAGTTCATATGAGGTTTTCTTGAGTGGGCGATGAAGGTATAGTCGGTTTGTTGCATGACAAGCAGTGTTGGTAGCTTCAGCCCAAAATCGGTCAGAGGTCTTGTATTCGTCAAGCATTGTCCTTGCCATCTCAATGAGCGTTCGGTTCTTCCTTTCGGCTACCCCGTTTTCTTGTGGGGAGTACGGTGCCGAAAGTTCATGCTTTATTCCTTCTTCATCTAGATATTCATTGACTTGTGTGTTTTTGAATTCTGTTCCATTGTCACTTCTTATGTTCTTGATCGTCAATGAGAATTCATTTTGGGCTCGCCTGAGAAACTTCTTGGGTGTTACTTGAGTTTCTGACTTATCATGCAAAAAAGAAAACCCACGTGAAGCGTGAAAAATCATCGACAATGACTAAACCATATTTATTACCGCCGATGCTTATATAAGCAATTGGACCACATAGGTCCATGTGTAGGAGCTCGAGTGGTCTTGTTGTAGTCATGACATTCTTCGTGGGATGGGGTGCTCCTACTTGCTTCCCGACTTGACACGCGCTACAAGGCCTGTTTTTCTCAAAAACAACATCCTTCAAACCCCGGATGTGATCACCCTTTAGAAGTTTTTGTAGATTCCTCATACAAACATGCGCTAGCTGTCTATGCCACAGCCAACCCATGTTGATCTTTGCAATCAAGCATGTGTCAAGTTTGGCTTTATCTTTGTTGAAATCAACTAGATAAAGTTTTCCCTTTAACACGCCCTTGAAAGCAATAGAGTCATCACTTCTTCTAGAGACAGTCACACCCTCATTAGTGAACAAACAATTATAACCTTTGTCACATAGTTGAGATATGGACAAGAGGTTATAATCTAAGGAATCAACATGTAAAACATGAGAAAGTGTGTGTTGTGATGAGATAACTATTTTATCAGTACCTAGCACCTTTCCTTGACTATTATCACCAAAACAGATGACTTCGCTTGAGTCTTTATTTTGTTCGTACTCCACAAACATTTTTCTTTATCCGGTCATATGATTGGTGCATCCACTATCTAGCACCCATTTTGCTCCACCGGATGCATATGCCTACAAGAAAGAAACTATGCTTTGGTCTTAGGTACTCAAGCTTGCTTGGGTCCTTTGAGGTTAGTGACAAGTGACTTGGGCACCCACACACGAGACTTGGTGTTCTCATGGTGTGGCCCAACATATTTGGCATGAACTTTTTTAAGACTATTTTTCATAAGCACATATGAAGCATCAAAGGTTCTAAACAAGATTTGTTGTTCGTATGAGTTTTCAATGTTAATTTTATCAACATTATTATGTTTTCCAACTTGGGAGGAATTTCCCTTGACAAAGACAATGCTCTTCTTGTCATCCTTGTGGCTTCTAGTGTTTTTCCTTTCACCATAAGAATACCCAATGCCATGTTTAACATTAAGAGGTCTTGTGACCAAGGATGCAGTACGTGCATACTTCACCTTCTCCTTGTCAAACATGCCACTTTGAGAGGGATGCTTGTTTTTTGTCAAGTTTGACTTTTCCTTTAAGTTGGTGTCATTTGTAGCATATGTACAAGTTAAGAGAGTTTTGGATTCAACATGTTGAGAAGGTGAGCTTAAATAGGATGAAGAACCACTTTGCTCGAGTGACTCAACTTGCGCCTCAAGAATCTTGTTAACCTTGGTTAAGTTAGCAAGTTCATCCATGAGTGCAATGTTTGAGTCTTTTAGCTTCAAGCAAGTCTCCTTGCTTGAAGCTAACTCAAGCTCAAGTGATTTGCTTCACTCCTTTTCAATCTCAAGAAGCCCTCCAATCTCAAGATATTTCTCATTTTGGAGAATTACCATATCTTCTTGTCGATTGACTAGCTCCTCCTTATCACCAAGCTCATCCATTGGAATTTTCATTTTAGCTATAGTATTTTTATCTAAACCTCTAAGCATGTCTTCATCATCACTAGAATTATCAATATCACTAGTAAAAGAATGCAAGGAGGAAGATTTGGTTTTAACCTTTCTTTTTCCTTCGTTGGCCATTAGGTATGTGTGGTTGGTGTCCTTCCATGCTCCCATGGTTGAGAAGAGAGTGGACTTCATGGTAGGCTTCTTGATAGCTATAGTGGCCATCTCCTCTTCTTCTTTAGATGAGGACTCATCATTGGAGTCCCATTCCTTCCCTAGATGTGTTTGGCCACATTGCTTCTTTTTCTTGAATATTTTCTTTTGTTGAGCCTTGTTGTCTTTACTCTCCCTCTTGTTGTCTTCACGTGGACAATCCATCATGAAATGATCATATTCTCCCCAATTGTAGCATGCGCGCCTCGTCTTGGATCTTTGTTTGTCCTTGTATCTTCTTTCATTTGAGTTGCCAGCCTTTCTTCTTCTCATTATTTTCTTGAAGTTTTTGATGAATATGATCATGTCTTTTTTATCGATATCAAGGCTTTCATCATCACCATCATCGTGCTCAAGAGCTTTTGGAAATTCTTCTGATGCTGGCTTGCATGTTGCCTTTAGTGCAACTCCTCTCTTCTTTGCCGAGGTGAGGTCGGCAAGTTCCTTGACATGCTTGGCTTCCTTATCCATCATTTCAAAGTTGATGATCTTGCCAAGAATCTCGTCCGGGGTCATTTTGTGAAACCAAGGACTTTCTCTAATCATGGAGCAGAGTGTCAAGTTCCGAGGCATGAATGCTCTAAGAATCAACTTGACCACCTCATGATCCGTCCACTTCTTGCTACCATAGGCTCGGACTTTATTGATGAGAGATTTTGGTCTATTGTACATCTCTTGAGGTGATTCTCCTTCTTTGATGGCAAAACTTCCCAATTCACCTTGTATCATTTTGATCTTAGCTTCACGCACATAACGATCACCTTCATGTGCGGTTTTGAGAGTACCCCATATTTCTTTAGCAATTTTGAGTCCATCCACCTTGTTGAACTCGTCTCGACTCAATGATGAGGTGATTACTGTTGCGGCTTGAGCATTCCGATGAATAGCTTGTTCTTGATCCAGGATTAGCTCTTCATCATCATCAGGTATATCTAGAACTGTACACACTATATGCCAAAGACTTGGGTTAAGAGATATAAGGTGCATTTTCATATTTTGTTTCCACATTGTATAATCAGTTTCATCAAAGTAAGGTGGTTTACTTAATAGAATTGACAAACAATGATTATTTGAATTTTAACGCTCATAGTTAAAAGGATATCGGGAGTAGTCTTTGTGACTACCCCCTTTTTGCTTTTTGTCTTCGATTTTCTTCCCGCTGGGGAGAGTGCCTTCTTCCGCATAAGCGCCTTTAGTTGGAGCATCTCCTCATCATCATCCTCGCAGTCCTAAATAGCATTGAGGAGCTTCTCCAACTTTTCATTTCCTTCGTCACCACCATTTTCATCATTGAAGCCCTTGGATTCACCCTTGATTTCCGACATCGTCTCTTCGAGCGGTGATTCTCTTTTGAAGAGTTTGGCTCTGATACCAATTGAATGTGGCCTAGAGGGGGGTGAATAGGCTCTTTGAATTTTTTAAATGGTTTCCTGAAACACTTAGTGAACGGATCAATTCCAGGTGGGCCGGACTAGTCAGGTATGGTGCAGACTAGTCCAGTATGAGCGTAATTAAAAGATTAAAGTTAGACTTGTTCCTACTTCAAGTATTTGTGCAACGGAAAATAAATGATTATTCAAGTGTAATGGAGTAAGAAACAACAACTATCAAGTTACACACTTAGTGTCGATGTAAATCAAATGATAACTAGCACCCCTAATTGACAATTGAGAGAAGATCAAGAAGACACGAGACAAAGTTTTATCCTGAGGTTCGATTCCACCAAGTAATCTACATCCCCGTTGAGGAGTCCACCAAGGATCGGGTCCTCACCAACCCTTCCCTCGTTGAATCGCCACAAAGGACAATTCAAATCCACTAACCACACACAGGGGTAAACAATTGTACGTGGGGAGTTTTCACAATCTGACTGCTCCCACGAGATTACAAAGAGTAATTCTTTCTCTCACATACAAACAGAGAACAATGATTAGCAATTGTGTGAGAGAAGACAAACCAAGAGCTCAATGTCGAGAAGAACGACTCTCTCCTTGATCCAATCTCTAATCCTCAAAGACTTAATCTTTCTCGGATTAGAATGAGTGGAAAGAGGTATTTTTTGTGCTCTTGGGGCATGCGCCGGCGCTAGGGTTTGAGAGATCTGAATGTGTGGCTTTGAACCTCTATTTATATAAAGTTTCCAAAAGTCCTGGCGGCCGGACTAGTCCGCTGTGTTCACCGAACTAGTCCGGTGTGCCGTGTACAATTTTCATGTTGCATGCAGCACAGTGGAAACCCTAATTTTAAGTGAGCGGACTAATCCGGTCCAAGAGCGGACTAGTCCGGTTTCTGAGCGAACTAGTCCGGTGCAAGGTGAGTGCTGGTTCCAGAGAGTTGAACGAACTAGTCCGGTTTCTGAGCGGACTAGTCCGGTGCAAGGTGAATGCCGATTCCAGAGAGTTGAACATACTAGTCCAGTTTCTGAGCGGACTAGTACGATGCACCGTGGTGTGAAGCATCAGAGAGTTGAACGGACTAGTCCGGTCCACAAGCGGACTAGTCCGGTGCACCGTGTTGTGAGGCAACAGAGAGTTAAATGGACAAGTCCAGTCCACGAGCGGACGAGTCCGTTGCACCGTGTTGTTAGTGATTAGGATATATTTTAATCCCTTACCCCTACGCAGAGATTTTGAGCTCTTGGGATGTGTCTCTCACACACATCCTATACAAGTAAGTCTACATTGGGCTTGGTTCATGGATCTGTCCTTTTCCTTTTTCTTCATCACTTCATTTTTCATCTTTTTTAGTGCACCAGTTCTACCTTACACGAGTTAATATGCATTCATCTCAACAAGTTCATTAGCATCTCAATTCATTTGTCATCAATCGTCCAAAACCCACAAGAGAATGCCTACATGCACTTTCACCCCCGGACCAGCTGCCGCCCCGGCCGAGCCCCGGCATGCCGAGCCGCCCCGGCCCTGTCCAGCAACAGAGCGTCGCCCCGGCCCCCGCCGCCCCGACCCCGGCGGTTCCGGTGCTCTCCCCCGACACCGGCGGCCCCCGGTGCTCCTCCCCGACCCGGCGTCCCGTTGCCCCGCCCCCGGCCCCGAGCTCCCGCGCCATCGAGCACGTCGCAGCCGTCGAGAAGTTATTTTTTAATTTAGTTTATAATTGGATTTAGTTTAGTTAATTTAGTTATTAATTGTTATTGTTTAATTTACACAATTGTTTTATTAGTTTTAGTTTGAATTTAGTTTAGTTGTTAATTGTTTATTTTATGAATTTTGTTTAATATAGTTGTCAATTCTTTGTATTAGTTTTAGATTTAATTTAGTTTAGTTGTAAATTGTTTAGTTTATGAATATTATTTAATTTAGCTGTAATTTGTTTGTATTAGTTTTAGATTTAATTTTGTTTAGTTGTAAATTGTTTAGTTTACAAATTTTGTTTAATTTAGTTGTAATTTGTTGTAATTTATTTAGTTTTAGATTGAATTTAGCTTCTCTTCCACCCACCCCCGCCGTGTCGCCGGCCGCCCCGCTGGGCCACCGCCCCTGGCCGCGTCCACGCCACCCTCCGCCGCCCCCGCACCTCACTCCTCTTCCGCCCCGTGTCGCCGCCCGGCTGCCCCCAGCCTCCTCCGCCAGCCCTCCCTTCACCCACCGTGTAAGGGCCTAAGTTTTTGCACACATTCAAAGTGTTCATCACAACACACACACACCTCATTTGAGGAAGTTTTATGAACACCTTTGAAGAGCAAGTAAACACCATCAACATGGTCATGAGAGGATAAACTCACAAAATGCAAAAGTGGTATTTTCCACATGCATCATATAGGGGTTGAGCATATGAAAAACTCCTACACCTTTCTAGGAATGCTCATACCAAGTTTCACCCAAACCCAAAACCTTTTTAGGCATTTTTGGGTATAATTAGAAAGAGGCTAGTTTGAACTCAAATTCAAACTCTTTCCACCCCATGAATTCAAAAGTGGGATTCATATTCACACTCAGCACATGTTTGTGAGCTCACACACAAATTTTCACTCCATTTGGATTTGATCTTACCATGAGCCAATTTAAGAAAATTCAAATCTAATTTGAATTTCAAACTGCATATGTGCTGTGAATATAGTCAAACACTTCTCAATTTGAATTCTAACAATTTCAAATGGGCAATTGGTGGATAATTCAAATCGCAAAGGGCATTAGTGGCACTACTGTTTAGAGCAGTAGGAAATTTGAACTTTAGAGGTTAAAACCAGGAGGTGGGACCCACTGTCAGCCTCACCAGTAATCAAACCGACTGAATCGACTCAGCTTGGTTTCTTACGATCGGCAGAGCGGGCGCCAAGGTGAGTAAACGGCAGGACAGCAGCTGCTTGCCGCTTCTGGCCACCGAGCCGCCTCTCTTCCCTCTTATGTCACACCCGGTTTCTCCGAAGAACAACCGAGTGAATATCACATGTATGCCAGGATCATTTTCTCATACATGTGATGACAAATAGTGAAGCATCATTTATTACAAGCCAGGTGTCGAATAAGTCTTACATAGCATATGTCTCGATGGGCGATAATAAGTTCATAACATAAAATAAAATAGCAGCAGAATATTATTCTTGTGGGCTCCGTCACAGGCGTTGCCCGGGGGACTCCATGAACCTAGAAACCTTCTTCGGGTCCGAAGTCTTGGTCATTGATCACCACATCATCCCCTTGACCTGAGCAGCAATTTACACCAACAAATATGCAAGTTTGAGTACCGTTGGTACTCAGCAAGTGTGGGAAAGTTATGTCATGCATGGCTAGAACAAGGAGAGGTTGAACTCATGGTTAAAGCACTACGCAATTAATACCTATCACCTTAGCTTATTAAGCACCTACATTACTACATAGGTGAAATGATCCCAATCTCCCAACCCATCATCATAATCAAATAACCATAACACCATTTCCAATGTTAAGCTCCCCACTTAACATCCACAACTTCCAAAGTCATCATTCCTCTAATCATGAATAAGTCCAAGCCGCTCTTGACCGTGAGCACGACTGTCATGACAGTTTTGACTCTGCAGAGTTTGCACCACTGTACCCACATGTAGTGATTTCATCCCCCGTTGCCGGGTGGACTAAAAGAACCTCCATTATGCCAGTGGCTACGAACTACATTCACACTTCCCAGGTGTGTAGCCAGGAGATCACTACGAAGCCTTTACAAAGGGATTCTCGACGAGCGTGGGCCCACTGAGGTTTCACCCTTAACAGCATACAAGAGGCTCCAACCCCGCTGCAGTGGCCCCCTCTTGAGCCTTGCGGTTCATAAGGTAGTCCAGCTGACACCTATTCCCCGCACCATCCAACACACCCATACTACGCCGGGGATACACCTAATTAATTGTCCAAGCTGCCCATCTCAGCATGTGGTTGGCACTGTAAAGCCAGGTTACATGCTCCATGAACCGGTCCTTAGGATCCAGGCAAGTAATAAACACAAAACCGAGTCTCGTGCACCCAGCACCAACCAAAACATCCAACTTCCTACCTCTACATAACTCATAATATCTCATTCAAGAGTAAGGTAAATAAATTGATGATCTCATACCCCAATTATCCCATTCTAAGCATGGCTAAGCATAAACATATAAATAAATGACATGATAAAATAAATCCCAACCCAAGCTACAAGGAAACAAGATAATGCAATTCTAAGTAAACTTCCTAGCATGGGTTTCATATTTCAATTGACAATGCAAATAATTCTATCTACGCATCCTAGCATAGGATCAAAGTGGTCAAGGACACTTGCCTTCTTCCTGCTGCTCTGGGAATGGAATGTCTTGGTCTTGGAAGGGGAGAACTTGCTCTGGGGCAGGTTCTACTCATGCCAATACACATAGCAAAAGAAAACAACAATCCGTAAGACATGGTTCACACTTTTACTTCATACAAACCACACATACATACCTATGAAAGTCATTCACATTACTAAGTGTTCTGGTTATCCTAGATGTGTTGATTTTTGGCCTACATGCACTTTTAAACATATGTATATGATTTCTAATTTTTGTATTCAGATTTCTGTTTGCACACTATATATGAATTTCCAATTTAAACAAATTCTTTAATACACTCTTTAGCTACCAAGTTTGCATGGAAGTTAATTTCCTACCCCAAATGGGTTTTCAGATCTTCTACCAAATCCTAAACTGAAGTCTTTGGATTTGGAGACTTCATTTATCATTTTCTAGTTATGCATAACTATTTTCCTATATTTTCCAGATTTATTTTCTATGCCTAAAAGTGAGTTTTAATATTAAATAGTAGGACTTATTCATCTAAACAGAATAGGTTCTGATCTAAAATATTAAATAATATACTTTTGAACTTCTCCTCTGATGTGAACTAATTTAAATTTATTTTAATAGTTTTCAGAATTATTTCCTAGCCTAAAAATGTGTTTCGAGAACTAATAAATATGAACAACACCAAAACAGATTTTATTTCAGCCTAAAATTTATTTTTAGTTCATTCTAAAGTTTTCCAAGTGTTAGTAGAGTTTAAACCTGAATTAGCACTTGTGTTTGCCTTTCCTTTTAAATTTAAATCCTATCACCCATTCAAATTTCTAAATTTAATACCATATAGGGTCAAAAAGCTAAATTCAACCTACCACAGGGTCTAATTTATTATTTTACAAATTTTCAGGGGTCTAACTATGCATAACAGAGGGGTTTTGCTAATTTTTATTAAGTCCAGGGGCTAAAACTGATTTTTAATTGAATTTACATGAATTTCTGAAGTTCCAGGGGCTAGATCAGAAGTTTCCGGGGCTAGCTCGTATTTTTCGAGATCCCCAGGGGGTAGCGCGTAAGAATCCCGGCCTTTATAATGCGGGGCCGACGTGGACCGTCCGATTTAAAACAGACGGCTGAGATTATAACGTCGAACCGGTACGCGGGGGTTTTATGTCTACCGTGCGATTTAAAATAGACGGCGCACAAGCGGCCACGTTGCCCTGGCAGGAGCCAGCCCGCGCTGCCCGGTGGCACGCGGCGGCGGGAGGCGGCGATCTCGCCGGAAAACTTCGGATCTTCGTCTATTCCTCCTAAAACTGGGATTTCATGGCATAGATCGGTAGAGGGGAGGTCGGGGATCTCACCTCGGGGTTTTTCTTGAGCTCGGAGGCCCTGGAAGGCGGTCGGCGACGAGGTCCGAGATGGAATCGCGGCGATGCACGTTGGAGTTGTGTTTAGAGCGCAATCTACCGAGTTTTCTGCACCTGCATGTTTCCCCGGGGGCGATGGAACAAGATCAGCGCGTTAGATCAGAAATCCCGAGCGAAGGTCGAGAGAAAAAGGTGATCGGAGCTTCGGTTCTCACCGGGAGGAAAAACAGCCGATCAGGTGGGGAAAACGGGGCGATGCCGGCGTTTATATAGACGGGGGAGGGCGGCGTGTCGGTTGTGATCGAGTTGGAGTCGTCCGGGACCAGAACTCGGCTGGGGAACGCGGTTTTCCGGGGCAGTTTGGATTCGGGAGAGAGAGAAGTCCGGGGTCGGCCGAGCGCGCGCGAGGAAGAAGATAACGGCGGGCCCCGCGTGTCAGTGAGCGAAAGAGAGGAGCGCGCGGCTGTGGGCTGGCGCAGGAAAAGGTGGGCCGGCTGGTGGGTTTCGGCCCACTGGCCGGGGTTTTCTGTTTTTCTTTTTCTTTTTCCATTTCTTTTCTCATTTTGATTTGAATTTGAATTCCAGTTTGAATTTGAATTTCTGCACCACATGCAATACGTCCAAAAAATTTTAAATTCCCCTCTTAACAGAATTTTCGGGCATTACATCTTATCCTCGCGCCCAAGCCTCCACTGACTGGTCTCACCAGTGTTCTGACACTCTCCCGCACAGAAAACGCGCCGCACGTCGCCGCTCACCCGAGCTCTAGGTTCCACCTTCACCCAGCCAAATCAGTAGCTGTCACGGCGAGCTGAGGCCGCAACCGAGTTTGCCGACCCTTGCTCGACGTTCTCGCACCGGTTCCAGACCGTGACCAACCCTCCTCGAGCTCCACCGTGCCATTTCTTTTTCCTCGGTTCAACCCGAGCCGCCGCCACGGGAACAACTCGTCTGGCCACCACAGCCCACCTTTCCCGAGCTGTGAACAGCAAAGAGGTTCGTCATAGGTCCCTCTTCCATTACCGCAAGCTCCGGCGGCGTGACATGAGCTGTCGTCGCCGGAATTTCATGGTTGCGCCGTGTACAAAAGAGGCCGTCGGACCACTTCGCAAAATTTGTGCTACACACCGAACCACTCATCACCAAACTTAGAGAACTACTTGTAGACGTCCATGCGAGTCTATAGGATCCGAAACTTCGGAGAACCGTCGGGTGTAGCCACTGTTCTTCAAGTTTTGCTAGGATTTCCGATTTCTGACTTAGGTCGCACGGTGACATCCTAGTTGCGGCCGTTTCCGAGCTCCTTTGAGTTCATAATGACCTTCCCTAGGGTGCACTGATGCTCTACGACCGTTTGCTCGATCATTTGGGGTGCTAGGAAACCCGGCCGACATGGACGAAGTTCTTATGAAGCCGCCGCTCATCGCCGGTCATGTTCCGGTAGTTGTCATGTCGAGCTAAGACCTCCCCGTGTAGGATTAGGCAGAGGAGGCGAAAATCTCAGAGTTTGGCGCACCGCAGAGCCCCTCTGGCGAGCACTCCGGCGAGGGGGTGGCGGCCGAGCGGATGTCGGGAGGTTGAAGAACCACCCGGCCCCACGTGTCAGCGAGCAGATATTTCAACCAGGGATCAGCTGTGGCACCGGATCGTTTGTGGCTGCGCGTGAAAAACTTCGTAGCACCTTGTGTCAGCCGCTGAGGAGTCGACACGTAGCCCCGGTCCCACGCGCAGAAATTTAAAATTTTCCCCGATTTTCAGATTCTAGTTCAAACTTTAAACCTACATAACATTGGCTAGGAAACTCCATTGAGTGAACCAAATTTTGTTGGATTCAGCTCTCTTAGTACTTTCCAACAAATCAAGTTTCACTTTATGAAAATCCTTATTTCTCCATAATTAATTCTTCAAAGTTTAAACTGTTTAGAATTTTAACTGGAGAACCCTTTGGAGGAAAATTCTGAAATTTGGCCAGGATGTTCACCATAATATCACTGAGCTAACATAAAAATTTCAGATCCATTTGAGCTCATTGGATACACCTAATGTTGTGATTAATAAAACTGTTCCAGAGAAAAAGGAAAATGTCCAGAAACATTTCCAGATTTTCTATGAAATTGTTTAGCTCATGTCTTTGGCTAAGAGTCTTCAAATTAAGTGAAACCAACTCCATTAGAACCCTCTAAAAATCTAGTTTTCATAAAGTCATGGCTTGCTCCATGAAAACCACTAGAACACCCTAAGAGCTCCAATAAAGGCCAAATACACAATTATTTGTGGAGGGCTCAAATGAGCTTTGCTGCAAATGAAATTTGGCCAAGTCTCTGTTTATGTTGCGTCCAAACCAAAGTAAAAATTTTAGAGTCATTGGGCCTGCCTAGCAATAGTTGTAGTCTTAACAAATTCAACTTCAAATTCAAATGCATTCAAATTGACATATACATATGTTTATCTCATGTAGTCGCTAAGGTTGAGGAGGAGCCAGAAGTCTTAGACTTCATAACTCTGGAGGAACAGCTAACCTACGACCAAGAGCAGCAAGGTAAGATCCAGTTTGCATTAGCCTTTTTATAAAGTTTACTGTTTTGAGAACTTACTTTGAGCACCCATTTCAATTATGCATTAGAGTCTTGTTTGAAAACCCAAATGTATAGCCAAGAAAACCCTGGATTGGCCTTAGGTTTTTAACCCTCGATTAGCTACTGCAATGCTAAGATAGTGTAGGATTCGGTACAAGTCGAGTAGTTGGAACTACTCACGAGAATAGGCTAGAGGCACACTTCTCGGGTAAAGATAGCAAATGGAACCCATGGAAAGAAAAATGAGATCGAGCGGAGAGTAAGGGCAGCAGGACTTTGGGGCCTGGGTGCCATGGCTCCGCTTGTGTCAATTGAGGACCGAGCCGTGTACGAGCCTGTTGAACAAGCTAGAACAGTACCGAAGACCTACCGGATATATGGGAACCGGGAAACCGTTGTAATTCGAGTAGCTGAGTGTTGAGGCATAGCTGGTCGTTCAGATGGTAGGTTGAGAGCTTGAGGTGTAAATCGGTTGGCGGCACTGCGGATGCGCGTGTAGAGACCTCTTGCTCGGGACGATTGGACCGGCTCAACATTTGGCTGACGGGTGAAAGATGGTTGCGTACGACGTCTGTGATGGTTGCTATAGGAAACATCGAGTACGAGCGTACGTGATGGGTTATTCAGGTAACCATGCAGGTGCAAATCAATTATAATCGCCGTCCCTCGTGGTCAGTGAGTACCACTTATTCAGAAGTAGAAAGAATAGGATAGTTCAATGTTAAAATTTTGTTGATTGAAAGATGGACTATGATTGTTAATGATTTTCTGTAGTTTAGAGCTAATTAAAGTTACTTTCAACCTTGGGCAAAGTACGTAAGAGAAATGCGTTTCTTGTTTAATTGTGGCTCTCTTATGTGCCATAGCGTGACATTCTCCACAACTTGCTGCTAAAACTTGAAAGTAAGGTTCAACTACTTAAGCGAGTACTTTGCAACTTACTATCCCATTTACCCTGTAATCCAGCATGTAGAAGTTTAATGTATAGGAAAGATGGGACAGACTTGCTGAGCCATCGTGCTCACTGCTTGTGTTTGAAGCTTTTGTAGGCTGTTATGAGGAGGAGACACCCGAGGAGGAGACAGACCCCAAGAGGGAAACCCCGTCGAGTGCGAGTCGTGCACGCCACCATGTTAGTGCGTGTGTGTGCTAGAGGGGACACGTTCACGGGCTGAACGTGAACTCTGTGCGTAGTCTTCGCCCGTGAGTGTGGACTGAACTTATTTTGTTGTAAACATGTTAATAAACTCTTTTATGTAATAAAACTTTGCTTCCTCTTTGTACCTTTTATGTGTGTTATCCGGTTCTATGCAACGCAGCACCCCTCAGCGTGATCCTGGCTCGACGAGGCCACGAGGCCGTGTCAGCGTGGTATCAGAGCTCGCTTGAGGTTTAACGCACTAAAAAGGTCATCTTTTTCAAAAAAACTCGGTGAGGGACACAGTATGGTACATATGCTGCTAACAGGACGTACGGTATGCGTATGCCAGTACTAAACGTACGGACATGGCTAATAGGGGGCGTTCTTGTCTTGGGGTTGACCGACGAGAATGTCGATCTTCTAAGGGGGTGGATCGTGACATCCTGGCTCAAGGCCTAATAGGATTGATAGAATACTCATACCAGCAAGGTATATCTTCTTTTCCGGAATCCCACCTGCAAAGAACTCCAGCGTTAAGTGTGCTTGGCTCGAAGAAATTTAGGGATGGATAACCGACCGGGAAGTCTTCCCGGTTGCGCACAAGTGAGCACAAAAGTACGTAAAAAAACTAGTGTTGGTCTGTGGGGCTAGTCTATGATTCTAGAGAGCTGCCACATGACTATTGTATAGGAACTCTACATTTTACGGGGGAAGTTTAAAATATTCGAAAGGGACATTTACAATACATGGTACTAGTAGTGAAAAAAACACCAGTATTACCGTCTAAGACCTTGCTGGTACTGTTTCAATCCAGTACTAGACCGTAACAGATAGATGAAGCCCCAACGGTGATGGTCAAATAACCGTGATTAGACATTTTCTTCAGTCCTGACTCTGATACCAGGTTATTAGAAATCCAGGCTCTTAGTGTAGGGAAAACGGGAATAACTGATATTATTTCCAGAGACTACCGGTATTATATAGTCGGGTTACATCCAATTTGACTTCTATTATTACTCTAATCCTAATCTATTTTGCAGCAAACAAAGACTATCTGTAGGACTCAAACTCAATCTCATAGAGTTGAAAACCGACTCAACAAAGACTTCCTCAGGTGCGTTCCTGTGTGCTGCTGCCTACAATCAAAACCAGCCCCGCAGCCCACGCGCCTGACACAAGTCGGCTAAGCCTAGAATCATCCAACAACGGTGTGTCGCAAGTCCATAACGGTGACTCATCACTTGCTAAGTGGTGGCGCAAAGCTTTAGAAAGATAAGAGAACAGGCATAAACACATTGATTATAATGGGCTCATGGCTGATTTGAAAACATCGCAACTCGTGCGTTCGAGGCAGGCAATCCTAGCATCAGCTTCGTTTTGAGTGCCTTATATTGGAAGTCTATTAGTTCTTATAGGGATAGTTGTTATGTGTAACCGACGTTCCCACGATCTCCTGAGGATAAAGCCGATTGCACTCGGTCCTCCCTCACGCCCATGCATGTAGGATCGCAGGGTACGCTTGGTCATCCCTCACTTGTATAAATACATGAGTCATGGATGAATAAACTCGACGATCATTCTCCCTATATGGTATCAACTTACCTACGATTCTTCCCCTTCTTTCGCACCACTCGGCCATGGCGTCCAGCCCGACTTCCTCAGTAGTCGGCTCTTCCTCTTCAAACACATTTGCCGACTCTATATCCCCACAAGTTGTTGCCTCTGTCATCCAACATGTGAACATCAGATCACATGTCCCGATCGTCCTGGATTATGGAGATTCTAACTTCTCCATTTGGATCGCCTTCTTCGATGCTACATTCCGCAAGTTCGGCATCCTCGACCACGTTGACGGCCCTCGACGCTCAAGTCATGTGGCATAACACTGAGTGGCTCCAAATCGATCAGTGTATTGTCTCTTGGCTTTACGATTCCATTACCACTAACCTCATGAAGATGGTTCAAGTACAGCGCCCGACGTCATACCTTATCTGGTCGGCCATTCGAGGCTTGTTCCACGACAATCCTGATCAACGTGCCATATATGCACTTCAAGAGTTTCATGGGTTGTATCAAGGTGAACTCGGTGTGTCGGAGTACTTCAGTAGGCTGAAGGAACCAGCTGACCTTCTGCGTGACGTCGGGCACCCTATCTCGGATTCCGCATTGGTCATCAACGCCCTCCGTGGCCTGTCATCTAAATTCAGCCATGCCATCTCAGTGCTTACTGTTTACAAGCCACTCCCTTCATTCTTGTTTGTTCGTGATTATCTTTTGCAAGATGAAAATCGACAGGCTCACACCGCCAAGATGGAAGCCAATACGGCTCTCTTGGCACCCGGCAAATCCTCAACATCCCTCAACTCTTCCATGATGACACAGCCCACATCTAACGGATCTTCTTCCTAGCAGAATAACTCAAACAATACTGGGGGGTGACCGTCATCAGCAGTGCAAGCAGAACAACAAGAAGTCCAACTCATTCCCCGACACTTCAAACAACGACGGCACCTCGGGCACACCAAGTGGTCCGCAAGGCCCTCAACCACAATGGGGTGCTCAGTAAAGTCCCTGGACCGGCGTCGTTCAGGCCTGGTAATGCCATTCTGGCACCCCACGACTTCTAGTCGGCTTGGCCCACGTCCCGGCTTCAACAATCAAAAAGCAATTTTTGCCTCTGCCCCAACAACGTACCCCGGCAAGTCTGCCCATGGCGTTCACATGAGATGGTCTGGGCGACATTAGGACCGACTTGGACGATCTTGACTGGTACGTCTTTGCTGTCTGAGGGTTGCACACGGGGTGCAGATGTCACCCATCGGTGACGCATGTTTGGAGGCAGTCGGCTAGCTTCAGCATGACCGGAGACGGCCTCCTGTGCTGCTGCCAGCACTTGGAGCTTTTCCAGCGCTGAGACAGTCGCGGTGCGGTCACCGCGGATCTTGAGGACGCCACTCGGGGTTGGCATGTTCAAGACCAAATAGCCGTAGTGGGCTACCGCCATGAATCGGTAAAGATCTGGTCTGCCGATTATGGCATTCAAGGCGAGGCTGACCTCCGCAACATCGAAGACGACGCTCTCCGTACGGTAGTTCTAGGCGTCCCGAATGTCACCGGGAGGGAGATACTACCGCACGGGAAGACGGGATCCTGACCAACCCCCGAGCATGGTCTCGAGGGGGTAAGCTGGGACATGGGGATCTGCAACTTATTGAAAGCTGCCAGACTGATAACGCTGAGGGCCACCCCGCCATCGATCAACACGTGGTAGAGCTCCACGTCGGAGTGTGAGTTGCGACACTCCTCCTGGCCTGCTCGGAAGCAGCTCGCGAGGTTCTTTTTTCTAGAGAGGGCTTGGCACCCTTCATGACCTAGGCTTGAGCGAGCGGATGAACACAGTGATTTACGTGGTTCGGGCCGCCGGAGCGTAATACCCTACGTCCACAGGTGTGCTTGTTCTATTGCTTTAGCGTGAGCGCATGTGCGTAGTGTGATCCGGAGAGCGGGGAGTCGAACCCTTTGCAGGGTGGTCACCCCGGTCCTTTTATAGTTCAAGGTCGGGGTGGTTACAATAAGGCTTGGGGCCCGACAGGTTGCCCCAAAGCTTTGATGTCCTATACACTATCTAGGGCTTTGTCCTCTGAGTAGAGTAGCCCGCAGGGGAGTTAGGTCCCACCATCCAGTGCGCCGAGCGCCCCTGACCGCATGTCAGGTGATGATGAAGACGTTGTCTTGTCGCCGCGTCTCCTCGCCCTACTTGGGCGGCTTAGTGCTGTTGGGTGGCACTGTACTACTGTCACGCCCCGCCGTCCCGTCTTGTCACCGTAATGGCAAACAGGCAAGGGACGGAGGCGTGTGTAGTGTGCCAAGCTTCTGGGGAAGGCGCGAGCCTTGAATGCGAAGCCTGACAGCGCACTTCCTTCTTGACTTTGTCGACCCACGGCCCACGAGGGATCGTGGGACGCGTGGCGGCTTTGGAGCTCTCATCGACGGGTTTGGTGTCTAGAGACACGTGGCAGCTCCGGACCATACCTCAACAGGAAGGCTCGAACCGGAGCCCAGGACACGTGTCAGCACCGGGGCTATCCTCAGCGGGGAGGCGGCTCGGAGCCAGGGAACACGTGGGAACTCCGAACCTCACCTCAGCGAGGAGGCTCGGACCGGAGCCCGGGGCACGTGTCAGCATCGGAGCTATCCTCAGCGGGGAGGCGGCTTGGATCCAGAGGACACGTGTCAGCTCCGAATCTCACCTCAACGGGGAGGCTTAGGCCGGAACCCGGAACACGTGCCAGCTCTGGTGCTGTCCTCTTTGGGGAGGTGGCTCAAAGCCGGGGGACACATGGCAGCTCCGGACTTCTCCTCAGTGGGGAGGCTCAGGTCGGAGCCCAGGGCACGTGTGAGCTCCGGAGCTCAAGCACATGTGGTAGCCCTAGGGCTGACCATTGGGTCAGGGTACGTGGCTTATGTTGGGGCCCGCCTAAGCAGGGAGGCGGGGCCCGGGCTGTCCTTTACCCACTATACGGGGTACCCGATCTCCAGAGTACCGACAGCGACCAAGTTGCGCGTAGGCGGTGGCCGATGGTGGGCTACTTCGGTTGCGAGCCAAGGGGGCGGGGCATACCTGGTGGCAGCAGATCGGCGGAAACAATAGGAGTCTTCGATCGCATGCAGCTTAATGGGTTGAAAGAACCTGTTTCTAACATTTTCACTTCTCCTAAACGGGTCAAAACGCGTTTAAACACGAATAGAAATTGTTTTGTTTAATCCGTTTGCACCGTCTAAACGATCGTTGACAAATTTAAACGGGTCAACCGTTTAAATGTCCGTTTAGGGCATAAACTACACAACAAGTGTTTGTTTACCGCTTAAACACGTTCAAATGGTCGTTTAATACCATTTAGGATAACACTGATCCTACTTTTAATTTATTCTGAGATGCAGCTGAACTAATAAGCTGTTGCAGAAGCTAGCTGTTTGGCACACCCACTGCTTATTTAAAAAAAAAACACTGGTTCACAAGCTGTGCCAAACAGGACCAATATCAGGGGCTTTATCTAATCTGTTTCAAGCTCCTAAAGAGAGTAGCAATGTCTACAGTGTGAATGGATACCCTTTAGATCCATAACATCCCATAATGATAGGTCAACGTAGTCACCTTAACAAATAGGTTTGAGAAACACTTATATCAAAAATATCACAAACAAAATTATCAATGTATGATGTTTAACACAACAGGTTCTCACCTTGGAATCATTTAGACATTAACTCATTCAATTTATTCAGTTGTTCTAATCCAGAAACCTGACAAAAGGCTTTGTTGCTGGAGAAACAAATAAAATCGAGATGATAAGAAGTACTTCCAATAGTGTATTCCGACTCCCTACGCCAAGTAGTTTGGAAGCTTAAACTCAGGTTTAGCAAAAATAACCAAACACCGAAATAACCGAAACTGAAACCAGTCAGAACTGAACATATTTTGATTGTCAAACTGTGAAATAACAACAACGACAACGACGACAACAACATGCTCCCTTTCGGCTCAATGCATCAGCTACTACATTGGCCTTTCCGGGGTGATAGTTGATTCCAACATCATAATCCTTGATGAGTTCCAACCATCGACGTTGCCTCAAATTCAAATCCGTTTGGGTGAATATGTACTTGAGGCTTTTATGATCCATATAGATTTCACATCGATGACCAAGGATATAATGTCTTCAAAGCTTTAATGCATGCACCATGGCTGCTAGTTCCAAGTCATGTGTGGGGTAATTCAGCTCATGTTTCTTCAGTTGTCTCGACGCATAGGCTACCACTTGTCCTTCTTGCATGAGCACACATCCAAGCCCTTGTCTTGATGCGTCACAATATATGTCAAAGCTCTTGCTCACGTCCGGCAATACCAAAACCGGCGCTGTGGTTAGCCTTTTCTTGAGCTCCTCGAAGCTTTCTTGACACGCTTGTGTCCACTGAAATGCTTTTCCCTTCATTAGCAATTCAGTCATAGGCTTCGCTATTTTGGAGAAATCCTTGATGAACCGGCGGTAGTATCCAGCCATCCCAAGAAAACTCCGAATGTCTCTCACGTTCTGCGGTTGGTTCCACTTCAGATCATCTCCCACTTTTCCGGGATCAACCGATACTCCTTCCTTAGAGATGATGTGGCCTAGGAACGATATCTCCTTTTGCCAAAATTGACATTTGATGAGCTTGGCATATAATTGATGCTCTCGTAGCTTCTGCAATGTCAATATTAAATGTTCTTCATGTTCTTCCTCACTTTTCGAATACACTATGATATCGTCAACGAAAACCACGATAAACTTGTTCAAGTACTCCATGAAGACCTTATTCATGAGGTACATGAAATATGCGGGTGCATTTGTTAACCCAAAAGACATAACGGTATATTCATACGAACCATACCGTGTTCGAAAGGCAGTCTTGGGTATGTCGGAGGGCTTAATATTCAGCTGGAAGTATCCCAACCGAATATCAATCTAAGAGAAAACTCTGGCACCTTTCATCTGGTTGAACAGGTCGTCTATACGGGGCAGAGGGTATTTATTCTTGATTGTTACCTCGTTGAGAGACCTATAATCCACACACATCCTTTGGGTTCCATCCTTTTTGTGTACGAAGAGCACAGGGGCTCCCCATGGCGACGAGCTTGGACGTATAAAACCCTTCTCCAGCTGCTCCTGAATTTGCTTCTTAAGTTCCACTAGCTCGTTAACGGGAATCCTATATAGTCTCTTTGCTATAGGTGCAGTTCTGGGTACCAAGTCAATGGAAAACTCAATGTCCCTGTCAGGTGGCATACCTGGAAGTTCTTCCGGAAACATGTCCAAAAATTCTTGAACCACCGGAATGTTTTCCAATGTTGCTTATTCGATGTGGTTCAACGTTGGCTTCTCGGTTGCCGGTTGGGCTGACTCAAACTCAATACGAGTACCGTGCTCGTTTGTCAACTGCACGCTCCTCTTAGCACATTGGATCACTCCGTTGTGCTTGCTTAACCAATCCATTCCGAGTATTATGTCAAGCCCTTGGGCATCTAAGACAATGATATTGGCAAGGAAGTCTACCCCCCTTATTTTAAGGTTTACTTTTGGACATACTATATTAGTCCTCATCTCTCCACCGGGAGAATTAACCAACATAGTATATTCAAGTGTGATATGGGTAGATTATACTTGGCAACATACTTGGATGATATGAATGAATGTGATGCTTCAGAATTAAATAAAATGGTGGCTGGGTTGGAGTTGGCAAGGAACATACCAATTACGACGTCCTCAGCCTGTTGCGCTTCCTCAGCAGAGACATGGTTCACGTTGCCATGAGCGTAGCTCTGCTGTCCACGGTTGCCTTGCGTAGCTCCTCCATTCGGCCGTGAGTTCTGCTTGGGCACGTTGCTTGGCTGTCCAGGACCTTTCCTCGGGCACTGACTCGCGAAGTGCCCTGTTTCTCCGCATGCAAAGCATGCCTTGTTGCCCACGACAGCAGGAACGTTAGGGCGAGGGTGGTTTTGAGCATAGGCGCCCATGTTGGGACGGGGTGCAGAAGGCAAAGGCACACGAGGTGCTTGCATGACAGGACGTTGCTGCGGTGGTTGGTTAGGGCGAAAAGTAGGAGTGGACGAGCCATACTGTGGTGCAGCTGGTGGCATGTACCGGGGGCGTACATTGCTCCCTTGTGGCTGGTATGGCATCTTTCTTTTGCCCTCTTGCTCGATCTCTCGGATCTTGCTCTCAACCACTATGGCTTTGTCAACTAGCTTCTAGAAGCTCGCATAGTTATTGTTGAGTAGCTGAACCTGGATCTCATTGTTCAACCCTCTCATGAACAAATACTGCTTCCGTTGGTCTGAGTTGACATCTTCGGGGGCATACCGTGATAGTTGCGTGAACTTGTTGAGGTACTCATTAACGCTCTTCCTGCCCTAGCGGAGACCTTCAAACTCTTGTCTTTTGAGCATCATGACTCCAACAGGGACGTAGTGAGAGCGGAAGCTCTCCTTGAACTCAGCCCAAGTGATAGTCTCTTGGTTGACACGAGCGTTGCATAGAGCGTCCCACCAGTCAGCGGCTGCTCCCATAAGTTGGTGCGATGCGAAGAGAACTTTCTCTCGATCATTGCACTGAACTATGACAAGCTTCTTCTCCATGGACTTTAACCAATCATCGGACTCCATGGGATCATTAGCTTGTGCAAAAGTGGATGGTCGAGTCCTCATGAACTCTCCCAATCGGTTGTGAGCCGGCGGTGGTGGCGGAGGTGTAGGAACGGGGTTGTTTTGTTGGCTTGCAGCTGACCCAAAGTTTGGATCATAGTTTGCATGAGCTGGTTCTGCATAGCCATCAACCGTTCCAAGTTGTTTGCACCAGCCCCGGGGTCAACATTCTCAGAAACTTCAACGTGGTCATCCTCTTGGGGTTCCTGGTTGCCACGAACGTTCCTTCTTTGACGGCCGGCGTTTTCCCTCACCATCTGTGAGTGAGAGTTGGGTAGAAAAAAGTTAGAAGTTTAGATTGATCCCCCCAACTATATGCATCAAGGGTATGAACTATATATCAACCTATATGAGGATGTGAACACATGCCAAAGCATCTCACATCTCTCTACTATGTGTGGATATGGACAACGCTGAAACATCTCAAAGCTCACACTAAGCACACAAACACAAGCAATCATCACAAAAGTTTACACCACTCCTATTCAAGCTTATTCAATGGGCGTCCTATGTGGTTTTGGGGTGATACCAATCTGTGACTTTGTTCTATGGACAATGGGGTTCTAATGCCAATCTGTGACTTCTACCTAGACTTGCATCCTAAGGTCAATATGGCTCTAATGCAAATATGTGACTAGGCATGCGTCCTACGGTCAACGTGGCTCTGATACAATCTGTGACGCCCCTGTTCCAAAAACCTCAGAACCGAGCTGATGCATATGTGTGCCCAGGATGTTCATCACACATACACATATATTCCACAAACTGAATTCAGAATATAACCACGAACAGATAGGGTTCAAGTACTTTATTACAATGTCTCATGAATCTCTATCTTACTCTAGCAGCAGAAGTCTCTATCTAATTTTAGCAGCGGAAGTCTCTAACGATAGCGGAAGCAAACTAAACAGCAGCAGCGGCTCCATCTTCAACTCCATCCCCACAGGCAAGTCGACGGTAGATCGCACACCTAGTACTCCACATGGTCTTCGAAGTACTCTTCTCCTGTTGCTGATGATGAAGTAATAATGCAAGGTTGAGTACATGACGTACTCAGCAAGTGCGGGAAGTATGACATGTAGCTTTCAACAAGGTAGGAATAAAAGGCTCATTGCATAAAAGCAAAGTTTATTTCACAAAACATGATAAAAGCAGAACCTACCTTTAAGTGAATTTAATCCCAGCATATATCCAATTAAACCAGTAACATACCTCCATCATGATTCACCTCTTTTCATGTCTCATCCAGACATTTATCTTTCTCAATTCTTTTCCTCATGCCCATGAATACCATCTCATATTCATGACCATCTCATCTCATATTCAATTCCATCTTATAACCGAGACCAAAGCTCATTATCACGACTCGACAGTCCCAATCTCATTACCAAGACTCAACAGTCCCGAAACCAAACCTCAATGACCAAACCATAACCAAACTAGTAACCAAACTAGTAACCAAACCAATAACCATCCCATCTAATCATGTGAGTTGGCCAGGCGCTTGTGACCATAAGCACGGCTATCATGATAGTTTTATACCCTGCAGAGTTTGCACCACTTTACCCACAAGTTTGTGAATTCGCCCGTCGGTGACTGCAGGGCCTCCATTATACCAGTACACAACCGTCGGTGTATGGCCAAGATATCACAAAATAGCCTTTACAAAGGGGTTACTAGATGTATGGACTCACTAAGGTTTCACCAGCAGGCTCGAATCACCATTCTCCCACCTACGGGTCGCCTCTTGTACCATGCAGTTCCCAGGGCAGTCCTCTCTCGACTCCCATTCCCCGCACCTTCCACGGTCCATAACAATCTAGCAACTTACCTAATTAGTCAGCTAAGCTGCACCCATATTTGGCCTTGTGGTGGCACTGTAATCCTGGCATGTGCTGGCATGAACCGGTCCTTAGATCTACGGCAAGTAAACCACCATCTCATGCTACCACATCCACAAACCAAGCTTGCCTAGATCTCCCCCGATTCATGTTCATCATCAAGTTCTTATTAACATTGTTCATATGAGTGCAGTAGCTAGACACATTCTATCTCGCTTCCCATATCCCGTGAACTCAGCGAAGCGAAAAGTAAAAACGACCATACCCGACTCATCAACTTTTCCGGCGACAAGGGTGGTCAACAAAACTAGTAAACTCCTATGAAAGGGTTTCCCATCAATTTGACACAAGCATATATGTTTTCGCAAACAAAACAGTTTCCAAAACATGGGATCAATATGGTCAAGGGGCACTTGCCTTGTTCCTATGGCTTCTGTTGCTCAAGCGCTTCGAAGTCTTGGTGTTGTAGTCCTTCGTAGATAGCTCCCTGAGCTTGTCCTTCTACTCATGATCACGCACATACAAGATTCACAGCAATCAATCATCATGCACAAACTTTACTCAAGATGCAATGGTGTAGATGCATGCTGATCCTATGGTGCAGTTTAGTTTGTACGTGCTCTTGCATTTTTTAATAGGCTTGCATGGGGTTTTACGATGAACAAGATGTAAGGATCAAGTGTGGACGTGGTGATGATCTTAACTCAAGATCTAGATCAATTCCACCATCAAAAACCGATCAACACGTGATCTGTCCACATGAAAAAACTTCTGTTCGAAGAAAACAGATGCGAAGAAACCGCGATGATGTCGTAAGTTGGTAATGGAGATCTACCTTACTTCCTTCGGGGCCTTCCTCCTAGCAATGGCAGCTGCAGGGAGCTCGTTGGTGGTGCTCTCCGGCGACTGAACTCCGGCAAGGGGGTGGAACTCGGCGAGTTGGAAGATAGGGCCTCCAAGTCGTCGACTCGGGAGGTGGAAAATAAGAGTACGTGGTTGCGGCCAGGGGTTTTGGGTTCTATTTATAAGGGGTTGAAAAAAGTCCTACTCTGATTGGAGTTCGAATAAGAGTCCTATTTGATTTATTTTTGGATCTTAACAAATTATCTCTAATCGATTTGGTTGCAGTATTCAACGTGGAAGAATTCGTGTCGGTTTCCTCAGTACCGGGTACTCGCGTACAGGGGAAAAACCGCTTAAGGATCTCGTCCTTCCGCAGGGATAAGCTCCGGAGGCTCCACATGTCCAGCGGGGGCCTGGCCTCCCTTTTCCGCAGAGACAAGCTCTGGTTGTGTCGCGTGTTGGGCGGGCGGGACCTCCCTCTCTTCAGATGTGAACTCCACGTGCGCCACGTGTCTTGGCGGGCGGGACCTCCCCTCTCCTCAGAAGCAAGCTCTGCGTGTGCCATGTGTCAGTGCCGGACCTCCCCTCTCTTCGGAGGTGAGCTCCGAGAGTGCCACGTGTCAGATCCGGACCTCCCCTCTCTTCAAAGGTGGGCTCCGAGAATGCCACGTGTCCAGTGGCGCCGGACCTCCTTTCTCCTCGGAGATGAGCTCCGAGGTCGACACGTGTCCAACAGCGTCGGACCTCCCGGAGGCGAGCTCCTAGGGTGACACGTGTCCATCTAGACCTTGTCCTCGGAGGTGAGCTCCGAGGATGACACGTGTTCAGTAGTGTCGGAACTCTCGGAGGTGAGCTCCGAGAGCGACGCATCCCCCGTGGGGCGGACCTCTCGGAGGTGAGCTCCGAGAGCGACACATGTCCCGCGGGGTTGGGCCTTGCTTTTCCGCAACGACTAGATCTGAGAGCAACACGTGTCCCATGGGGTCGGACCTTGCCTTTTTCACAGAGGCAAGCTCCGAGCCTTCCACGTAGCCAGTTGGCGGCGGACCTCTCCCCCTTCGCGAGGATGAGCTCCGAAGGCGCCACGTGGCCAGCGGGCCGCGGGAAATGTCTTCGGCGCTCTCAGTGAACTGGAATTTGCTCTTTTCGGCTATCTTTTTTATTCTTTCTCCGTGTCTACTACTTTTAAACTGTTTCTCTACATGAATTATGAATGCATGTATGGATACGAAATTGAGGGTGTTACACCCTGGCACGCTCAGCCCGCCACACCCCACGCCCCACAACTCTTACCCCGGTGATCTCGGCCTCCACCCCCCCCCCCCAATGACTCTGCCACACTCCACGCCCCGATCGGTTCGGTGACCACCTCCACTCGTAGATGTAATTCCAGTGTTTTCGGTTTAACCGAAAACAGGTACTGTTTTTTTCTTTTCCAGACAATACTTTGGTTTTCATTTTTCCAATAACCGATTTTTAAAAAAAAAACCGAACTAATCGGTTTTGGTTAACCGGATGCCCAGGCTGAACATAAACGCAGCGCTTCCTACCATCCTACGTAAACAAGAATAGTCCCCCCCCCCAAACTTTGTACTCAAGCACTCCTTTCTTGCTCTGACAGGTTTGCAGATCAACTCTGGACCTGAACCATAATTTTGTTCTGAATGTTGCCTTACTGGCATGTTAATTTTATGGTATCAAGGCAAAGAAAACAATATGTATTATTTAGTTTTTTTAAAGACAATGAAATGTTCAATGCAAAGCTAAATAAGTTATGAACTTTGTATAATTATTAATTTGAAATATTAAAGCATCAAACATAGCTGCAGTAGTTGCTAACTCTACAAGTTACCAAATCAAACTCTAAATAGCATTTTTATGTGTTGTACAACAGAAAGTAAACTAAAAACAATGACACCTGGATCCTATGGTATGGTGAGTTCGAATTGCAGATTGTGACTTAGCTCAAGAAGAAGAATGCCAAGATTATTGGAAGAATATTATTCCTAAAAAGGCAATCTAATCATTTTTGGAAAGACGGGATCAAGGCTTTGCAGAAAGGATGTGAACTAGCGATGATTCATGTTGGTCTACATTTCTGGGAATTTGAAGATTTATAAACAGCCCCCCAACAAGCGGAAGGTTCATTTTTGAACGTGATGAATCACTTTCTGCCTTAAAGTGAAGTGAACTAGACAGGTAGAACAGTCGGGCCAGGAAAAGAGTGTTTCATGCAATGTTTTCAAAACATCTGACTAATCATGATTACTCGCGATTAGCCGTTCATATTGGCCAGTGGCACTCAATCAGGGTGGACGACTCAATCTGAGCTAATAGAATTCTAGTCGTCCTAAGTCATCGGATTATAGCGACTAATCGTCCAACTAGGTTCTTTAGGCGATTAGGATAACTAGGTTTGTTTACGAGATGGACAACATGCACCATCTACTGCAGATCTAACTGGAGATGGAGGAGGCTTTCAACTGAATGACAATATGCTTATTTAACTCGATTCTTTTTGTTTGTGAAATCTGAACTGAAACTGTTGATGTTTTTGAAATTTGAACTAAATTGTTGTTGTTTGTCTGTTTCTTTAACTAAAATTGTTGTTGTTTCAATGTTCTTGGAGTTGATCAGTCCAGTTGACATTAGATGAATCACATATTATGCTTTAGAATATTGTTTATTGTCTTTGTGATTAGAATTTGTTTCTAAATTGTAAGTTATTGTTGTAACATGTTTCTAATTGCTATGCTAATACTATGTGTGCCATTACTGCTAATATATATATATATATATACATATATATATATATATATATATGATCAACTAGAGATTGTCATTAAAAAGACAATTAGAGCTCTGACTAGGGTCGACTAGACGACTTGAAAATATCGGTTTCATGTCAAGGTGAAAAGAGGAGGACAAAGATACCTCAATTATCATAGAGAAGATTCATTTCTATGCGTTAGTAAAGCTGATCATAAAAACTCTTATTCTATTAATCTAGTAGGATACAATGTATATTTTTTATTTGGTGCATGAATCAAATCATGTCTTTTAAATTAAGATGTGGAGGATGCAATCCTCACTCACTAACAGGCTTGTGAATGGGCGCCCGGATGCCGTCTGGCCAGGCGCGGCAGCCGGCGGTGGCGGCGGTAGGCGGCAGCGGAGGACAGCTCGGGGCAGGGCTGAGAGGCAGGTTCAGGCTCGGGGGGGGGGGGGGGGGTGGGGGGAGCTCGGGCTGAGTGTGAGGGACCCCGACCCGTACCACGGGGCCGAGCCACTCGCCCGGGAATTGCTGTAAAAGTCCCAAAAACGTGAATGCAAAGAAACGGGTGAGTGAATGTCATCGTGTTTCTGGTTCATGAAAAATGGGACTTACAAAAACTTTCTTACATGAGATGGTCTACGTGAGGTTCAACAACACGGGTTCAAGAATTCATTTGAATGTGTTGGACCAAGGTTGAGTTAAACTCATGAGTAGTCATACATGTGTATGAGAAAGAACAAAAATAAGACCTTTTAGACTCCAAATGCTCACCCCAAAGTGCTGCCAAAATTTTGAACACACATGGAACCTCACACAGTTGAAGGTGAGAAGAATTAGGGTGGCAACTTTCTGATTTGAAGGTAAGCTAAAAAGGAATGGATTATGCTCATGTTGAGTTCATGCTGAATTCAAACATGTTAAGGCAAGGGAATGACTTGCGTTATGTCACATGAAATGATAAACTCAAACATGGACATGTGGTGAGAGCAAAAATGTTCTTTAGCTCATACTGAACACATGTTAACCTAGGGAAGAATTTCACCCCCAAAAAGCTAACCCATATGCACATTCTCTATGAGTAGAGGGGAGGGAAGTTTAAACCCCATTTTTGAACCCTTGCAAAGCATTCATATTCAGATGGTCCAAAAGCATATATATATGAGATGACCATTGCAGTCCTCAGGTATTGAAGAGCTTAAGTTCCAAAATGGGAGGGATTTTAAGCTCATATACCATTTGTTCAGAGCATTGTTTGAGATCACCTTCAAATTCAAATTTGAGGGACATGGTCAAAACTGAACTTGTGAGGTTCAGCTTGGGACCAAGATTGATCAAGCATGGGCTAGGAGCAAACCAAAGTGTTCCACCCAAATTCAGATGGGTCATCACCAAAGAGGACTTAAATTTCAGTTTGAATTAAATGGTTTACTTCAAGGCAAAGAAGGCCCACTCCAATAAGGAATTCAAACTGTTGTTTGAAAATTTGTATTTGCAATGGCCAACTTAAGGATCAGATGGCATATTTGAATTCCTCAGGTCCAAATTATGAGGGAGACAAATTTTGAGAAAATTTGGAGGTGCTTTGATATGTATATCAAGGGGACTTGTAAATTTTCTCTAAATTTGAATTCAAATTTGAAACTGAGGCACAACTTGTCAAATTGTCAAATGGCTTTTGAATTTGAGCTCCATATGAGTGAACTTTGCAATATGCCAAGATTTGGAGATATTTGTGAGAGTTTTGGGGATAAGAAGGGGGATGGACCCCACCTGTCATAGTGGCATTGAAACTTACCCTCAAAGCAATCTCTCTGTTGCACTCGAGCAGCCGAGGCCATCTCTAGGTGACACCGCGCTGCTGACCAAGAACCATGGAGGACACCTCCTCGTGAATTGTTTTGCGCTGGCGAGCTGTTTCCCCGATCTCATCACGTCAATCGGTGTTTTCCGGTGCCATAACCCCGAGAGAACCCTCGGTTTGCTTCTTCTCTCGCGCATAGGGACAGGGCCACCGTCGCCACCACCGATCCACCGTGTCGCCGTCGTTCCATCGCGTGCAAGCCTCGGCAGAGCGCCAAAATGGCACCAGGGCATCTCCCTCTCCATCCTCGACGTGTCATCGGCCGGTGTTTGGCCTCCCTACCCCGAGAAAGCCGTGTTGGCGCGGCGGCAGACGAGAACCGACGAAGAGGTCGCACGTGGACAGCGCTGCAGGGAGCTTGTCAAGCCGAACAAGAGCACCCTCGGACGCGCTAGAACCCCCTGATGCTCATCCCCGAAGCTCAAGCCATGACATGATCTACCGGGCTCGAATTTGAGAAAAGTTCTCCAGCGGGCACAATCCGACCTTCTGATACGGAAATCCCAAATTCGAACTCCTTTCTCGTTCTTAGCTCGTCCATTCTTGCACACAGGACCGCCAGTAGTCGGCGATCGTTTGTTCTTCACAACCCTAGATGGAAAAAGGAACGTAGACCGCACAAATTCTAGATTTTCCGAGCTCCACCGCGAAAGAAGTCTCGGGTGCACGGTGAAACACCATTAGCCGCCGGTCCCGAGCGGTTTTGAAGTCATGTCGGGCTCCCTCATGGTTCACCGGTGTTGTAGCGCCATTTCACCGGGCTTTTGGTGGGCTAGGTTAACTGGCCGACGCCACCGGAGGTGAGCCGAGCCGCTGTGCCGTCGCAATGGAGGTTGGGGACCTTGCCGGCTCGGGGAAGCTCCACCAAGTTGCTCAGCACGTGGAGTTAGGCCCTGGCGGCGAGCAGGGGCTCGGGCAGGGGTCGGGAGAGCTGTTCCCGGCAAACTCCGGCGACCTGGCAGCACGCGCGCGAGGGGCGTCGGGAGGTTGAAGAAGGGCACCGGGTCCCAACAGTTAGTGAGGGAAAAGATTTAATACCGATCCTCTGTGGCTATTTGATCCGGTGTGACTGCGCGGCTGGGACTGTGTAGCCCGTGTGGTTTTTGTTTCGTAGGGTGACACGTGGCCCGGGCCCAGCAGCTGACATTTAAATTTTCCTCTGTTTTTATATTTCAGTTCAAAGTTTAGATAGCCACAACTTTGTGTAGGATTGTCCAAAAATCGTGAAACAAAATTTGTTGGATTCCTCTCAGAGAGTACTATCCAGGGGTATGGCCCAATATTTATGAAAATCCCTGGTTTTGGCTCATTAATTCATAGAAGGAAATCTTATGGGAATTTTTCCAGGAGTTCTGTGTATTGGAAAATCCCCAAATTTAGGCAGGAGATTCTTCCAAAAATACTTGAACTCCAATAAAATTTTCAGAAGCATTGGACCCCATTTGCTTGGCCAAATGTGGTGTTAATTTCTTATACCCCTGAAAATGAAAAAAAAATAGAACAGAGTTCAATTTCAGAATTTTTCCCCAAACTTTAGAACCTCCTAACTTTTGCTAGGAAGCTCCAAATTTAGTGATTCAAATTGGGTTCGATTTAGGATGAAAAACTCTATCCAAATATGCAACCCAATTTGTATGAAGATCAATAGAAAATTCTGGAAAATTCTTTAAAACTTTTCAGCAATAGAATTTTATAGGGAGTTTTACTCATCAAAAAATCCCCAAATTTTGCCAGAATATTCTTTAGGATGTTAGGAGACTCCTGTAAAAGTTTCAGCTCATTTGGAGTTGGTTTATTTGGGGTAATTCTGATTTCAAGTTTCTGTATTAAAATAAGTACAGAAACATTTTCAGAGAATTTTCAAAACTTGGAAATTCAGTTCTGGGCATTCCTTAGCTCCAAAAATCCTAGGAAAATTCAGGCATACTCTTTGAGCTATGTTTGAAATTTTAGTTCACTTGAATTTGTAGGAAAGTGCAAATTTATTCAGAATTAATTCCTTTTTGCCTAAATGCTTAGGGAATTGTTTTGGGTGATCTACTTAGTGAAATATTCTGAATTTTGGTCCAGAGGACTTTCTTGTGACAAGGAACTCACAAGAAAATTTCCAGCTCCATTGGAGCCCTGGATCAGTAGTGTTCTGTTCAACCAATTAGGTGATCACCACCCAAGTGATGAACCTCACTTCTCACTTAATGATAGTGCTTAAACACACACCCAAACCACCAGCCCCAGTGTCATTTTAAATTCTTAAACAAAGTTCCAGTTTCAAACTTGTCTTTAAAACTTGTTAGCAAAAGTTTTACAATTAAACATATGTGCATGTTCATAACGTGTAGTGATTAAACGTCGAAGAGTGGAAGAGAAGTGAAGCTTGAATCAAGGAGCAAGAAGGGCAGGAATTGAACTTCAAGTCATCAACAACTAACTTCATATTGTCTGACTTTAGTCACCTGCAAAACCAAGGCAAGCCCCGGTTTGCATTTAAATTGTTTTCTCAAATTTTTACTTTGTTCACTACTATGGGTCTAAGTTTATATGTGCATTAGGTCAAGGCTGTTTTACACTCCAAATGCAGGACCAAATGAACCTTGGATTTAAGGGTAGAAAGGGTCACCGTTGTAGAATAATGCCGTGCTAAATAGATTAGGACATCCGGTAGAAGTCGAGTAGTTGGAATCTACTCGCGAGTTATAGACGGGATTACACGGGTGTAGTCGGAAGTGAGGCAAACTAAAGTTTACATTTCTAAAGATGAGACCGGGCAGGATGGTTAAGCAGCGACAAGACGAGGTCTTGGTCGAGTAGCTCTGCCTGTGTCAGTTAAGGACCGAGGCGTGTGCGGCACCTAGGAGCAGGTATTGAGTTGTGTATCGGATGCTTACTGACATATGGGAACCAGGAAATCGATGTACCAGGTTCACTGGATTGTAGAGGCATACCACATCGTCTCGTTAGACATATGAGCCCGAGACGGCGCGACCGGTTCTACAGTCTAGTGTCCTGCGAAAGGGGGCCACATACGACGTAATGAAGGACGCCAGAGTTGGGTCTTCAGAGGCGGGCGTATGTGTCAAGTTATCTGGGTAGTGCTTGATTCGAATCACCGTCCATCGCGGTTATTGATTACCGCTTGCTCCCTGTGTTGTGACGTAGTAATCAAGTTGTGTGGAAATCGTTTGCAAAGTTTTAAATGCTGTTATGATAAATGGAAATTGCATAAAAACCATGTTTGAAGTAGAGATAGAGCAAACTAAAGTTATTTTTCCACCTTGGGACAAGTAACATTGGAATGAAGTGTTTCTTGTTTGATTGTGGAGTTCCAATGTTGCTGGGCGCAAGGTCACTACTATTATGGCTAAAATCTGAAAGTTAAGGATGAACTCGAAGGCGAGTCTTTTCACACATTACAGGATTAGGTCTTAAGTTACCCTCATGTAGAGTTGCATTCTTTAGGAGAGACGGTTATTGCTGAGCCCTTGTGCTCACTCTTGCTATATAAGTGGTTTTGCAGGTAAACCTCGACGCTATAAAGAAGGTTGTCCGGTGAGACTCGGAAACGTCCGAGTCATGTTACACATGGAGGACCTAGCCGCTGCCATGTCTTTGTGTTGCTAGCGAGAGGAGTCCGCGGGTTGGACCTCTTCTCGAGCGCTTCCTAGATATTCGACGTGAGATGTTATAGACTTCCACTGTAGCTATTTTATGTAAAGTATTTACAAAGAACAGTTGTAAGCTTCCGCTTTGATTTATGTAATACATTGTTCCTTATATGTGTGCTGTTGGGTGCCGCATAACACGGCACCACCCAATGCGATTCCCGGGCGAGGCGGCACGGCCCCGTGATCGAGGTCGGGCCCCGTCAGCGTGGTATCAGAGCCGCATTGGTAATAGCGCATGGAATAAGGATCATATTATGACAAAAACTTAGGATACGGTGAGAAAACGGTATTACGCCCACATAAGGACTATAGTAGTATAGTTACTTAAAGTGGCATGACTAACATACTTCTTATAATTCTGAATTTTGGTTATGTAACGACGCACCTACGCTCAGGTAAGCATGGTAAGGAACGCCACCGAAAGCGGTTCAATTTCGGAGCTCTTCTTATAATTCTGAATTTTGGTTATGTAACGACGCACCTACGCTCAGGTAAGCATGGTAAGGAACGCCACCGAAAGCGGTTCAATTTCGGTTAGCTCCCCTGACGAGGAAAGTGATTCAGGGTTAGGTCTCACAGCTTGGTGTGAGACGTTAATATGAAACTCTTGGACTCTTCATGTTCCTGAGTTCATATGGAACGCTGAACCCTAGCGTGCATTATGCAAGTAAGTGGAGACCCCATCGTGTGGTCAGTAACGCGATAGTATGTTCGTCTAGAAATAGCCCAGGAGGACATACGCAGCGCTTGCCATCGGCGTGTCCTGCAGGGCAGTAGGTGGTATCCGTTGGGTTGATAACATTCCCAACCGTGATGACCCGTTCATGATCTACTCGGGTTCTCCGTCATGTGGTGTTGAAACACGATCACGTACCTTGAGACGTGACTTAACTCAAGGACGGTCGTATGGCAATGATACGGGCGTTTGTATTTACTTTCAAATATGGAACTGCCTGAGATGAATCAACCTTTGAGTGCACCACTATTGAGTGTTCTTCTGCAGGTACTAACCACGTACGTATCCCGTGTAGTACACGTGTGCGAGAGACCGTCTTAGTGCCACTGATAAAACGGATATGCCGGTATAATCTGGTTTAGGATTTTCTTTTGGTGAGGCAACGTAGTACCGACATGATTCTTACGGTGCATCGACACCGTACTAAACATATAATCCTCTTTCCTATGAAGAAATGATTCATCAACTAACTTTCAACTAAAAATGGAAGTTTGAAACAAGTATTAGTTAATGAACTCTTATTTTGAGCTAAGATTCAAATGAGAGAATTACTAGGCGTCAAAGTTTTTAAAAAAACAGAGTGCTCTGTTTCTGGCAGGAATTCTTGCTGGACTTTAACAGAGCATAACTCTGAATAGATTTAACCAATTAAGGTGTATGATACAGTTCTGGAAAGATTTTTCAAGTGCTCTACAACTTCTTTGTAGACCTCCAGAGCAAAATCACACGTTAAGTTGGTGAAAAGTCCAGTTGAAGACAAACTGTTCAAAGCCAGGACAGTAGCAAAAACCTCTTTGGACCTTTCTGTTTTTAAGCTATAACTTCCTGCAGCAAAATCCTTAAGGAGCCTATGATACACCATTGGAAAGGTTGTGAGATGTACAACATTGTTGTAGTTCAAGATTGGTTCAGATTCTTATTGTATTTTCATATACAACTGCGATAAAGTAGCCACATACAAAGGAGATGCTGGCAAATTTTATCCAGGAGTTCTGTCAGCTTTGATCAATCATAACTTCTGATCCAGAGATGATCTGAAGGCGTATGAATACTCGTTGGAAAGATGCTGAAGTTAACTTTAACTTTGGTATTCAACTTGAGTTATGAAAATGCTGTTAAATGGATCCACATCTGGTTTAAGTGCAGAAAAGTCTGTTCTGTGCAGAAAAGAGGACTGGCTAGGCCTATCCCACGAAAGTGATTAAATTCGAGGATAGTCCGGTGGGACGTGAATATCCAATGTGTTTCCGATGAGTTACCGGGAAATGTCGAATAACGAGACGTCAAGTTCAGAATCGAACTGACGCCGGAAACAACACCGATTTCATGAAGGCTGTGTAAGATGGCACCCAATGAACTAGCGGAGTTGAAGGAGCAACTAAGCGAACTTATGAGCAAAGGTTTTATACAACCTAGCTCCTCACCTCGGGGTTGCTCTGCGCTGTTCGTTAAGAAGAACGATGAGACACTAAGATTAAGTGTTGATTATCATTCACTTAATGCTCTCATTATCAAGAATAAGGACCATGCCCCGCATCGATGGTTTAACTGATCAACTAGTTGAGGCCAGGGTATTCTCGAAGATGGTTGGAGCTCATAAGACATTATGACATCAAGATCCATTGCCATCCGGGAAAAGTGAAAGTGGTTGCCGACGTGTTAGTTGGAAGAGACCACGTTCACAACTTGGCGATAGCTGAGTTAGAAAAGGAGGAACCAAGTCTCCGCGTCATTCCATAGGGAGTACTTTGTAACACTGCTCCCATTCCAGCAATCTGATGAGAGATTGCTGAAGTGCAAAGGAGAGACAAGGGTATGTCTCACCTGCAGATGGGAATAGACAATGGAGAGATGAGGTGGTTCAGGAAGGACAATGAGGGTACTCTATGGTTTAAGGACCGTACAATTATACCTCATAAGATGAATCTCTACAGCCGGAAATGTCGCACACCGTGGAAGTGGTGTGAGAACGGTGAAAGAGTACTGTTCGGGGTTGAATTGTCAACAAAGCCGATGGCCGAGTTCGGAAAATAGAAGTGAACTTGGAGGCTATACAATCCTGACAGAAAAGTCACGATGGTCAAAGGCATAGACCGTTGCATTTCGACGGTGGAGAACACGTTGTCTTTGCGTGTCTCCGAGGAACGGAATTCACCGGTCCGATGTAAAGTGGAGATTTTGCTTCCCGAGCCTTAGATCCATTTGCTGTCACGGAAAAGTGTGGACTCGTAGCTTACCGGCTGGAACTACCGGCAAACTTTGCTGGTATTCACGACATATTTCAGGTGTCGCAGCTACGGAAGTACTTTAAAGCTACCATTGCCGTCCGCACCAAGAAATTGACGAGTTGGAGCCGGATCGTGCCTACACCGAGCGACCGGTTCAGACTATTGATAAAAAGATCCGGAACTTCTATCATCATGCAGATTGAAATTACCTCTCCCGCTTCGTTTTTCTTTGGAATCTCGGGACGAGATTCTTTTTAAGGGGGGGGAATGTAAAAGTCCCAAAAACGTGAATGCAAAGAAATGGGTGAGTGAACGTCATCGTGTTTCTGGTTCATGAAAAATGGGACTTACAAAAAGTTTCTTACATGAGATGGTCTACGTGAGGTTCAACAACACGGGTTCAAGCATTCATTTGAATGTGTTGGACCAAGGTTGAGTTAAACTCATGAGTAGTCATACATGTGTATGAGAAAGAACAAAAATAAGACTTTTAGACTCCAAATGCTCACCCCAAAGTGCTGCCAAATTTTTGAACACATATGGAACCTCACACAGTTGAAGGTGAGGAGAATTAGGGTGGCAACTTTCTGATTTGAGGGTAAGCTAAAAAGGAATGGATTATGCTCATGTTGAGTTCATACTGAATTCAAACATGTTAAGGCAAGGGAATGACTTGAGTTATGTCACATGAAGTGATAAACTCAAACATGGACATGTGGGGAGAGCAAAAATGTTCTTTAGCTCATACTGAACACATGTTAACCTAGGGAAGAATTTCACTCCCAAAAAGCTAACTCATATGCACATTCTCTATGAGTAGAGGGGAGGGAAGTTTAAACCCCATTTTTGAACCCTTGCAAAGCATTCATGTTCAGATGGTCCAAAAGCATATATATAAGATGACCATTGCGGTCCTCAGGTATTGAAGAGCTTATGTTCCAAAATGGGAGGAATTTTAAGCTCATATACCATTTGTTCAAGCATTGTTTGAGATCATCTTCAAATTCAAATTTGAGGGACATGGTCAAAACTGAACTTGTGAGGTTCAGCTTGGGACCAAGATTGATCAAGCATGGGCTAGGAGCAAACCAAAGTGTTTCACCCAAATTCAGATGGGTCATCACCAAAGAGGACTTAAATTTCAGTTTGAATTAAATGGTTTACTTCAAGGCAAAGAAGGCCCTTTCCAAAAAGGAAATTCAAACTGTTGTTTGAAAATTTGTATTTGCAATGGCCAACTTAAGGATCAGATGGCATATTTGAATTCCTCAGGTCCAAATTATGAGGGAGACAAATTTTGAGAAAATTTGGAGGTGCTTTGATATGTATATCAAGGGGACTTGTAAATTTCCTCTAAATTTGAACTCAAATTTGAAACTGAGGCACAACTTGTCAAATTGTCAAATGGATTTTGAATTTGAGCTCCATATGAGTGAACTTTGCAATATGCCAAGATTTGGAGATATTTGTGAGAGTTTTGGGGATAAGAAGGGGGGTGGACCCCACCTGTCATAGTGACATTGAAACTTACCCTCAAAGCAATCTTTCTGTTGCACTCGAGCAACCGAGGCCTTCTCCGGGTGACACCACGCTGCCGACCGAGAACCGTGGAGGACACCTCCTCGTGAATTCTTTTGCGTTGGCGAGCTGTTTCCCCGATCTCATCACGTCAGCCGGTGTTTTCCGGTGCCATAACCCCGAGAGAACCCTCGGTTTGCTTCTTCTCTCACGCACAGGGACAGGGCCACCGTCGCCACCACCGATCCACCGTGCCGCCGTCGTTCCATCGCGTGCAAGCCTCGGCAGAGCGCCAAAATGGCACCAGGGCATCTCCCTCTCCATCCTCGACGTGTCATCGGCCGATGTTTGGCCTCCCTACCCCGGGAAAGCCGTGTTGGCGCGGCGGCCGACGAGAACCGACGAAGTGGTCGCACGTGGACAGCGCTGCAGGGAGCTTGTCAAGCCGAACAAGAGCACCCTCGGACGCGCTAGGACCCCCTGATGCTCATCCCCGAAGCTCAAGCCATGACATGATCTACCGGGCTCGAATTTGAGAAAAGTTCTCCGGCGGGCACAATCCGAACTTCCGGTACGGAAATCCCAAATTCGATCTCCTTTCTCGTTCTTAGCTCGTCCATTCTTGCACACAGGACCGCCAGTAGTCGGCGATCGTTTGTTCTTCACAACCCTAGATGGAAAAAGGAACGTAGACCGCACAAATTCTAGATTTTCCGAGCTCCAGCGCGAAAGAAGTCTCGGGTGCACGGTGAAACACCATTAGCCGCCGGTCCCGAGCGGTTTTGAAGTCATGTCGGGCTCCCTCATGGTTCACTGGTGTTGTAGCGCCATTTCACCGGGCTTTTGGCGGGCTAGGTTAACTGGCCGACGCCACCGGAGGTGAGCCGAGCCGCTGTGTCGTCGCAATGGAGGTTGGGGACCTTGTCGGCTCGGGGAAGCTCCACCAAGTTGCTCAGCACATGGAGTTAGGCCCTGGCGGTGAGCAGGGTCTCAGGCAGGGATCCGGAGACCTGTTCCCGGCGAACTCCGGCGACCTGGCAGCGCGCGCGCGCGAGGGACGTCGGGAGGTTGAAGAAGGGCACCGGGTCCCAGCAGTCAATGAGGGAAAAGATTTAAAACCGATCCTTTGTGGCTATTTGATCTGGTGTGACTGCGTGGCTGGGACTGTGTAGCCCGTGTGGTTTTTGTTTCATAGGGTGACACGTGGTCGGGCCCAGCAGCAGACATTTAAATTTTCCTCTGTTTTTAGATTTCGGTTCAAAGTTTAGATAGCCACAACTTTGTGTAGGATTGTCCAAAAATTGTGAAACAAAATTTGTTGGATTCCTCTCAGAGAGTACTATCCAGGGGTACGGCCCAATATTTATGAAAATCTCTGGTTTTGGCTCATTAATTCATAGAAGGGAAATCTTATGGGAATTTTTCCAGGAGTTCTGTGTATTGGAAAATCCCCAAATTTGGGCAGGAGATTCTTCCAAAAATACTTGAACTCCAATAAAATTTTCAAAAGCATTGGACCTCATTTGCTTGGCCAAATGTGGTGTTAATTTCTTATACCTCTGAAAATGGAAAAAAATAGAACAGAGTTCAATTTCAGAATTTTTCCCCAAACTTTAGAACCTCCTAACTTTTGCTAGGAAACTCCAAATTTAGTGATTCAAATTGGGTTGGATTCAGGATGAAAAACTCTATACAAATATGCAACCCAATTTGTATGAAGATCAATAGAAAATTCTGGAAAATGTCCAGTGAGACTCGGAAATGTCCGAGTCATGTTACACATGGAGGACATAGCCGCTGTCATGTCTTCGTGTTGCTAGCGAGAGGAGTCCGCAGGATGGACCTCTTCTCGAGTGCTTCCTAGATATTCGACGTGAGATGTTATAGACTTTCGCTGTAGCTATTTTATGTAACGAACAGTTGTAAGCTTCCACTTTGATTTATGTAATACATTGTTCCTTTTATGTGTGCTGTTGGGTGCCGCATAACACGGCATCATCCAATGCGATTCCCGGGCGAGGCGGCATGGCCCCGTGATCGAGGTCGGGCCCCGTCAATTGCATTGGGTGGCGCCGTGTTATGCGGCACCCAACAGCACACATATAACGAAAACTGTATTACATAAATCAAAAGCGGAAGCTTACAAATGTTCTTTATAAATAATTTACATAAATCAAAAGCGGAATCTTACAAATATTCTTTGTAAATAATTTACATAAATTAGCTACAGTGGAAGTCTATAAACAGCTCACGTCGAATAACTAATGAGCACCCGAGAAGAGGTCCAGCCCACGGACTCCTCTCGCTAGCAACATGAAGACATGGCAGCGGCTAGGTTCTCCATGTGTAACATGACTCGGAAGGCTCCGAGTATCACCGGACAACCTTCTTTATATGCGTCGATATTAACCTGCAAAACCACTCATATAGCAAGAGTGAGCACAAATGCTCAGCAAGACTTAACCGTCTCTCCTAAGGAATGCAACTCTACATGAAAGTAACTTAAGACCTAAATATGTAAGTTGTAAAAAGACTCGCCTACGAGTTCATCCTTAACTTTTAGATTTTAGCCATCATAGTAGTGACCTTGCGCCCAGCAACATTGAAACTCCACAATCAAACAAGAAACGCTTCATTTCAATGTTACTTGTCCCAAGGTGGAAATTAACTTTAGTTTGCTCTATCTCTACTTCAAACAAGGTTTTCATGCAATTCCAATTAATCATAGCAGCAATTAAAACTTTGCAAACTGTTCTCACACAACTTGCTTACTACATCACAACACAGTGAGCAAGCGGTACTCATAACCGCGAGGGACGGTGATTCGAATCAAACACTGCCCGGATAACTCGACACATATGCCCGCCTCTAAAGACCCAAATCTGGTGTCCTTCATTACATCGTATGTGGCAACCTTTCGCAGGACACCCGACTGTAGAACCTGTCACGCCGTCTCGAGCTCATAGGCCTAACGAGACGATGTGGTATGCCTCTACAATTCGATTGACCTGGTACATCGATTTCATAGGTCCCATATAGCAGTAAGCATCCAGTTAACAACTCAGTACTTGCTCAGCGGGGTTGCACACGCTTCGGTCCTTAACCGACACATGCAGGGCTACTCGACCAAGACCTGGTCTTTTCGGTGCCTAACCCTCCTGCCCGGTCTCATCTATGGAAATATAAACTTTAGTTTGCCTCTTTCCACTATACCATGTGATCCTGAACTATAGCTCGCGAGTAGGTTCCATCTACTCGACTTCTACCGGATGTCCTAAGCTATTTAGCACGACATTATTCTACAGCGGGAAAACTCTATTCTACCCTTAACTCCAGGGTCCATTTTGGTTAAGCAAGTGGAGTATAAAACATATTTGACCTAATGCACATACAACTTTAACCCATGATGGTGAACAAAGTAAAAACTTTATAAAACAGCTTAAATGCAAACCGGAGGTTGCCTTGGTTTTGCAGGTGACTAAAGTCAGATAATTATGAGATTAGTTGCTGATGACTTGAAGCTTAATCCCTGCCTTCTTGCTCTTTGATCCCAGCTTCACTTCTCCACTTTTTCACATTTAACCATTACACGTTATGAATATGCATATATGTTTAATTGTAAAACTTTTGCTAACAAGTTCTAAAGACAAGTTTAAAACTGGAACTCTGTTTAAGAATTTAAAATGACAGTGGTGCTAGTGGTTTAGGCTTGGGTTTCAGCACTATGATCAAGTGATAAGTATTTCTCATCACTTGTATGTGTTGATCATCTAAGAGGTTAAATAGAACAGTACTGATCCAGAACTCCAATGGAGCTGAAAAATTTTTTGTGAGTTCCTTGTCACAAGAAAGTTATCTGGACCAAAATTCAGAATTTTTCAATGAGCAGATCACTCAGGACAATTCTCTAAGCATTTAAGCAAAAAGGAATTAATTCTGAATAAAGTTGCACTTTCATGCAAATTCAAGTGAACCACAATTTCAAACAAATCTCAGGGAGCATGCATGAAGTTTTCTAGGATTTTTGGAGCTAAGAACTGCCCATAACTGAATTTCCAAGTTTTGGAAATTTTCTGAAATTGTTTTTGTATTCATTTGAACACAGAAACTTGAAATCAGAATTATCCTATCTAAATCAACTCCAAATGAGGTTAAAATTTTATAGGAGTTCACTAACATACTAAAGAATATTCTGGCAAAATTAGAGGATTTTTGGATGAACCAAACTCACTCTAAAATTCTTTTGCTGAAAAGTTTTAAATAATTTTCCAGAATTTAATAATGATTTTCATACAAATTGGGTTGCATATTTTGATAGAGTTTGTCAATCTGAATCCAGCCCAATTTTAATCACTAAATTTGGAGCTCCCTAGCAAAAGTTATGAGTTCTAAAGTTTGAACAACTTTCTGTTTGAATTCTACATAGACAATTCAAAAATGGGGCCCATTCAGGTGTTTCTTCAACCTCTCGCCAGAGCCCGCGGGTGCACGCCGGACAGAAGGGTGGCGCGCCCCGTTCTCCCTCATTTCTCCATCGTTTTTTCTCTGGTTTTGCCCTACACGCTCCTCACAACATGGCCTAGCAGCCGGGCAAGTTTTCCCCGCATGAAAATGGTCGTAGGTGGGTCGGCATCGGCGGGGTGGCTCAGGATCTCGGCATTGACGCGTTCCGACGTGTCTGAAGCTTCTCCCGGCGAGCTACGATGCCCTAAAACATCCCAAGTGGTCGGGGACATGGAACGGAGATCAACTCTTGCAGAAAATGGTGGCAAACTAGTTGTCATCGTGGACCGCGGCAGTTTTAGCCGCCGCCGGCGATTTCTCGTCGCCCGAGCCGGAGGAGGGGCGGTTTGCTTCGTTCTTTGGCATGGGAGAGCGCTAGGAACCCTAGTAGTTGTGGTTTGAATTGTAGAACGAATGATCAAACGATTGGAACTAATTTCAGAAACTTGCTAGCGTCGGTTCTTCACGTGCGCCGGCGCCAAAAACCAAATTCCGGCAAGCCGACGTCGGGGAAGAGCAAGGGGGGTCCTAGATGATGATCTAGACACCATGGCGCACCTTTGAGTCGTGTTGGTCGTGCCAGAGAGGCGCTGGAGCGGTCGGACGTCGAGTTGCCGTGACATGCGGCGTAGCTCTATTTTGTAGAGGAAAAAATGGCTCGGCTGCGTCGTAGGGAAGCCAAGGATGAGCTGGGGACATGTCGAGAACGTAGAGGAGACTCCGGCGCATATGTTTGTTGGCTCCACCAGCTCTGCACGCACGAGTTCGTGGTTCTCCGGTGGCAACCGAGGCGGCAGCGTGCTGGGCTGTTATCGCGTGCGTGGAGGAGACGAAATTGTATTAGCTCGGTTCAGAGATGGAAAGGATCACACCCAGAGGCAACTAGGCAGCTAAGTTGGTCGCCAGCACGAGTAGAAAACGAGGCGGTGGCCGCTGCGTCGAGCCTCGGTGACACACGTTCGGTTCAGCAGCCGGCTGATCCGAGTGGGAACAGAGAAACAAGACTGATCCGAGTGGGAACAGAGAAACAAGATTTCTTTCGATTGCATGTCTCTCCCTCTCATTGACAAGTGGGTCCCACTGCTTTTCTCCCCAAATATCTCAATTTGGTACATTACAAATTTCAATCATGATGAAACTCCAATTTGAACACCATTTGGGCAAATTGACAAGTTTGACCTCAGTTCCAAATTTGAATTCAATTTCAATAAAATTCACAAGCCTCTTTGATATCCATATCAAAGCAACTCCAAACTTTCTCAAAATTTGCATTCTCACAAATTCAAACCTGAAGAATTTGAATATACCCTCTGATCTTCGAGTTGGCCACTGCAAATACGAATTTTTAAATAACAGTTTGAATTTCCTTTTTGGAAATGACCTCCTTTTTCTTGAAGTGAACCATTTAGTTCAAACTGAATTTAAAGTCCTCTTGCACATGACAACAATTGCATGTTTAGAAAAGTTTTTGCAAGTCCTATTTCTTGAATTTAAACTCAACTTATTCACCACTAAAGTTTTTGGGTCTTTTACACTGAGCAGCCCAAGTGCCCACGATGTTGGATCAGATGTCCACACATTTTATGTAGGTTATACAAAAGGGCCTGATTAGCCTAATACACTCATTTTCCTCCCCCCTCTCTCTCCTCCCTAAAGCACAGGCGGTGGCGGCGGCGCGAGGAGTCGGCAGCGTGAGGCGTCGGTGGTGGTGGCGCGAGGGGTTGGCGGTGCCGCCCGGCCAGGCGGCGCCGGCGGCGGAGGCACTCGACCAGACGAGGCGAGCGTCCCTGGAGAACCCCCCCCCCCACCGACTGGACGGCTAGGTGATGCCTTAAAAACACTGCTTACTAATGAGAAGAATTCAGATATTAATCATAAGCATACTAACTCTGTTTAGGATAACAGTACACAATTTCACTTTGAAGTAGAGTCTTGAAACTCTTGAAGATTAAACAATGCCAACCAAATAACTCTACTTGATTCAAACATTTGCTACACAAAGAAGTAAGGCGTACCACCATCACTTGCCAAAGAGCAAGCTCATGACACCCTTGAACACATGCCCACGCTTCACCGTGCCCCTGCGCACAGACTCTTCATCCGGCACAAAGCCCTTCTCCTTCATCATCTCCAAAAGCACCTTCCCTTCCTCCAACTTCTCCAATCTCACGTACGCCTCAAACGCAGCAAGATACGTGGCCACATTTGGCCGCATCCCACGTTCGAGCATCTCCAACAGATACTTGCCGGCCTCCGCACACCGGTTGCTGGCTGCAAGCCCCCTGACTAGCACGGCCAGCGTGTACGCGTTGGGAGTCACGCCGGACGCGAGCATGCGGTCGTAGGTGCGCACGGCGTCGCGCCAGTGCGCCCCGCCAGCGTTGGCGTAGGCATCGAGGACGGCAGTGTGAGCGATGACTTCCGGCATGGCGCCTTTGTCATTGATGATGGCGAAGAGCGCCAGCGCCTCGTGGGTGAGCCCGTCCTTAGACAATCCGTCGAACATCTTGATGGCATAGTCGGTGAGGCCCTCGGTGCGCATCCGGTGGAAGATCTCCTGGAGGTTGGTCGGATTGGAAGGCTCATTGACGGCGGATTTCTTGCTAAAGGGGTCATAAGGGGGAGGCAGGTCGGTTTTCTTCGCCGTCGACGGAGGTGGAGGTACGGAGGAGCTGTCGGCGTCATCGTCGGACCAGTCGAAGGAGACGGGTGAGTTGGTGTTGCTGCTGCGATGCGGAGGTGAGGAAGCGGTGGAGGAATGGACCCGGCTAGTGCTGGATAAAGAGATGGAGGAGATAGGACGCAGTAGGCGACGAGCGGCGGCGGCGGCGGCGGTGGCTGCCATTGCGACGGAGCGGCGGTAGACACGGGTCTGTGGCTCTGTGCAGAAACCTTCCTGCGTTCATTCGAGTCCTCGGACACCTTTTCGTTTCGTGGATAAAAATTTATCTCTGATTTGTTCATTGGTGTGGCAATTTATCCGTGCCAAAAAATATCAAGAGATTATTTTCATGTTGTAGATAGTTATTACTCTCTCCGACCTACTCAAAATCTATTTTTGGAGTTGATTAAAGTCAAACTAATTTAAGTTTGACTAAGTTTATAAAAAAAAGTATTAACTTTTGTAAAATCGTATTACTATTATTAAATAAAGCATTATTTGTATTTTCATAACATACTTATTTTATGTGTTAAACAATAATATTTTTATAAATTTAGTCAAAATTAAGTAAATTTGTGTGACAGCAACAAATTCTAATAAATGGAAAAAAAAAGAACTTGATTCACATGAAAATTTGAAAGCAACACAAGAAAGAGAAAAAGAAAAACAAAAAAGGGGAGATGGGCCGCTTCTCCCGGGCGCGGCCCATATCCCCAGCAGCTCGGCCCGCTTCTTTCCTTCCTTTTCCTCCCCCGCGTGGCCCATCCCCTTCCCCGGCCCGGCCCCGCGCGGCCCAAGGCGCACAACGCCTTCTCCCACCTCCCGCACGCGCCCGCTTCGCCGGTTCCGACCCGGGAATCCCGGTGATGGGAGGTTGCGTCGTCGCATCACCGCGCCGCCCGACACTTAAACCAGCCCTGTCCGTCGTCACTCGCCCGTCAGCCGTCATAAATCCACCGGCACCGCATCCCCACCCCAAAACCCGGTCGCCTCCATTGATGGCGCTCGAGAAAATATCCCCGGCGCCCCGTCACCGCCTCGGCTGGCTATAAAACGGCCTTCCCTCTGCCTCCAAAGGATGGCACCACCTACCTCGAGCTCTCACGAAGCCAATTGAGCGCTGAGTGACCGGTTCCAGCAAGAAATTCGGAGAATTACCGCTTCCTCCCCAACTCCAGCCAACTTCCCGAATTCGCCACCGGTAAGCCACGGTTCCCTCCCCTCCTTCCTCCCTCGGCGTCTCTAGAGGTCCACTGGGCAGCTCCACCCCCTAGGACTTGCGCTAGAGATTTGAAGGAGGCCTGCACAGGACATCCCCCGCCCATGGCCGCCTCGGCGCCTCGCCGGCTGCCGTGAGGGCCGCACCAACCCGTCCGAACCCACCAAAAGCACCACCACACTCGCCTTCACGTGTATGGACGCTTAGATTGAAGCAAAACACACGTGCACGCCTAGTTCACCGAGCTCCGCCACAGCCGCCATCTCTGACGAGCTTTAACCGCCGCATCGGCGTCCCCCTCGGCCGAAGGACATCCCCATTAGGTTCCCCACGATGCGTAGTTCACCGACACGAATTCCATTAGACCATGCCGAGAGAAAAACGCGGTTCCGGCGAGCCGCCTCCGCCGCGTCGGCAACCACCCTGGCCGGCCCACTCACGTGGCAGCCAGGTGGCGGGCCACGCAGGCAGAGCCCACCCGCGCGCCCGCCAGAACCCCCGTGGGCTCAGTCCATGTGGACTAGAGGCCCAACGGCTATGGGTCGGGTCCAGGTCCACAGAATAGTTACCTTAGGGGTCTGGGCCCGCCAATCAGTGTATGCAGGAAAAATGCTAGGGACACCCGCTAGTGTACACAGAAACTCGAAAAAGGCATTTTCGGGTACAGAAAAATTCCAGAAATTCCCTAAAAATAGGAACCGGTCACTAGGGGAGAGTAACATGCGGAAAATGACTTAGAACAAGTTTGGAGCATTATTAGTTGCTGGTGATCATGCTAACTCAATTAAGTAAGTAACAACAAAAGGGAAGAGGGTGAGGCCCTCCAACCGATGACACCACCCCATCCAAGCCCAAATAAAACATGCTTGTCGTTAAGAATACCCTAAAAAACATGCAGCCACATTACTGTGATTTTACCTGAATTTCTTGGAGTTCTTTTGGATTCATCGCTAAAACGAGCATGTAACATACTATAGCAAATCAGGAAGCCGACAAGGAACTCGAAGACCCGGACTACGAGGAATTTCTAAAAGCCTTTGATGGCAAGCTCTATCCTCCTTGATCATGATTGCTCCTACGAATTTGCAAAGTTGCCCTGATAGCCTGTTTAATAAGCATGTTTTACGTAATTACTTTCAAAACGTTGAGGTAGCTAAGACCCGCTTGACTAGTGGTAGCTTCCCCGTGTAAGTAGTCTGGCCGACACGATGTTTTCATAACATTGTGATGATGCGCTGATATTGACGGTGGTTACTTGCTCCTCAGTTAACCTAGCTCGATGACATCAGTTAGTCGTTACACTAGAAAGTAGCATACTGCCTCTCGCCATCCAAGGCCAGAATACTTGCAAGGTGATAGTGACGGGATTGACATGTGAAGTACCACAAACCCCTCCTTGATCTCGTTAACTTACCTCCTTGATGCCCTAAGGCCCCATCATCGCACTATAATGTGATGACGTGTGTATTTCCTTGAAAGTAGAATGTTTAGGGACCCTGCGATGTTCGCATCGCAACTCATTTCAACTATCCATCGAATTTGCAAAAAGAGTTGAAAGGTGTCTTGGTGGTGTGAGTTTGGAGGTTGGTTGGGAAATTGTGTTGTACAACGGGTGTAGGGTGAAGTGGGGAAAAGTAATGGTTGAGACGGGATATGGTGATTGAGTAGTCATGTGCTTTGGTATAGTCCACATGCCGTGGACATTGATGGAGTCGCCTCACCGGCATAAGGACCGGTTCATATGACCTCGTCATAGTGACTCTGTACAACCAAAAAACCTGTGTGGGCAGGTCTCCCTTTACCTTCTTGGTGACTTCCACATGAGCCATCTAGCGGCTAGTAGGGCACGGGATACCAGGAAAAGACACGGGGGAGTCATTACCTGTGATCCGGCTGGGAGAGTAATTGCCCAAATAGCCCATGGGTGCGTCCTGAGGTGTGTTTGTGGGGTTACTCCGGGAAGATGAGGTGAACGTTACGCTACTCCCTTGCTAGGAGTGCATGACCTGTGGGCAAAGTGTAAGACCTCTGCAGAGTGTTAAAATCTAGATAATCATTGTCATGGTCTTGACACACTATGTTCTGAGCTCCTGTTGATTAGTCTTAGTGTATTCCCTTGATATGGACGGGTGGTAGTGTTTGCCGTGTTTTGGATATTGTGGCGGTGTGTCGGGACTAGTAGAGCCATGGGCTTGAACGTTCGATTAAAACTTAGGGAACTGGTAGGATGGAGCTCAACTCCCCCAGGTCCCACTAACTAAAATCAGGATACAATACATTCCTTTTGCTTTGCAAAACCTCCTTTCAAAAGAGACCCTTAATTAATGCTTTTCAGCAACTCTAAGTCGTATAGCCCTGCCTTGCTATGACTCCCTTGCATGAAACACATCCCCTTGAGTAGTGTTAGGGCTTGCTGAGTACCTTCCATACTCACTCTTGCTTTATTCACGACCTTGAGAAGTGGAAGAGGAAAGGGAGGAAGAAGATGAGGCGCAATACAATGACGAGTAGGTCTAGTCCTGCGCCGAAGGCTGACTGAGGGGCAGGGTGCCACATGATCCGCTGTTTTTCAACTTTTTCTGTTTTAAGTGGCCCTGCGAGGCCTAGGGATTGAAGACATGCTTGTAAGATCATAAAGGTCATGATTGAGACTAATTTAATGTATGGTATTTGATACATTCTGTTGTGCATACCAATTACTGATCCAGGGATTGGTACGGAATGCACAAGTGGGCTCCAAGAAAGGTGGGTCCTGACAGAGTGGTATCAGAACCGTACTTGGCCGTAGGACGAAGCCTTGGAGACGAAACACCGACAGAACACATATTTTCCAAAATTATGTGCAAAAACCTACCTTCACTAGACTTACCTCATTCTTATGTTAAATTACCTTTGTCAAAAACAACACTTGCCCCATCGTTTTCCTTGACAGATGGACGACTGGTCTGAGGATACTTGCCAGGACTGACTAGGTTCCCGCAGGTGTTGATCTGCACCTTGGAGGGACTCGGCTACACAAGGTTCCCGTGCTACCACTGGAGGGAGTATGAGGAGGATGATGCACCAGCCGTGAGGCAGAGGTCCACATCACTGAGGCGTCGGGTCCTTACGGAGTGCAGCCTTACGCACTCACCTTCACTGGAGCCCGCTACACCGACTCCATTAGGGATGTTGCACGAGAGGCACTGTTGGAGCTCAGCGACAGGTGCATGGAGCGGACCGGGCCACTGCCCATTCGCTACTTCCCCGTGCGCCACGAGGACAACTACATTTGGAGGCACCGAGTTGTGACACTAGAGGGACCCACCAGGACCATGGAGGACACTACCCTGATAGAGACCGCCAGATACCTCCATGCCCTGGACCAGTGCTGCGAGGATGCCTACACGGAGTGGAGGGGAGAAGTTGCTCGCACTCCGAACGCGGAGCCTAGAGTGAGGAGCCTGTAGGCCCAGCTGGACGAGGCTCGCACCGAGACCACGAGAGCTCGCGAGGTGACCAAGGCCCTGCCTGCGGAGCTTAACCAAAGGATTGCAGACCACGTCATGGAGCTGGATTCCCTCTACCAGGCTGCAGCCCGCTCAGGAGGAGCGCGAGTCTGGATCATGGCTCGTAAGAGCACTTTGGCAGTGCAGCACGAGTGTGGCCCGCAGACTGTGCGTGTACCAGCTGTACCCCACCTGACTCCCACTGTCCGAGCCACTATGGCCAAAGGCGTTGGACGCTTCAGCCGAGGCAAGGATCTTCGGCTGATGGAGAGGCTGCATGGGGGATGCACTGGGAGCACGGAGACGTACAGCGACTCTGACGACAACACCGGAGACGAGCTAGAGGAGGAGGAGTACTCGCAGGGAGACGATGGTTAGGACTTGAGCGTCGTGATACTAGAGGAGGTTGCTAGCTGTGGAGGACCTGGCCAGGGGACTGCAGGACGCGGCGGTGGACAGTTCCCCTTCACTGTCAAGGAGCTGGTTGATGACGAGATCGACTTGAGGCGCGAGTAGCGCCAGGACCACGACATGGAGGACGCTGTGCCCCTTCTGTTTTCCCCCACAGTAGTCACAGAGACAGCAGCTTGTAGTACCATGAGTAGCCCGACATAGTGTGAGTTGTGTACCCCATGTTAGCGGATGATTAGCATCGCGACCGTTAGGTGTGTCGTGATTGTGTTGCAAGGTCATAGACCTAATATGTGTTGTACCATGTGATGATTGTATTCTAGTAATGATTATGTGATTTGTCGGGATTTAATGGATTTTCATTGTGTGATAAACCTTTTATTGAGTGATATGGGCAAGAGCCCAGATAGGAGCACCCCTCTTGGACAAGGAATAAGTAAGACCAGTTTAATCAAATTAGCCAACGTCTACACTAGAATATAGGCGAGTAAAACACCAAACAAAGAACAGACAACAACTAAACTTCTATAATATTGTAAATCTGTAGATGGGCCCCAACAGATACGCCAAGGTTCAGCCACGCCGGGAGCGCGCTACTGAAGGGGTCCAGGCACCTGTAGTGCGTGCACCCCGAGGCAGACCCGCCCAGAGGGGCAGGGGAGTTGGGCGCCTTGCGCCAAACCAGGCCCCATGGGAAGCAGCCGTTGGGAGAGACAAACCCAACAGAGTAAACAACCTTCAAAAGAGGAAGTTGGGGAAAATCAACCCCAGAGGAAATGGCAGCCCTATAGGAGGAAGTGGTGCCCCCACCGCCACTTGCTACGCGTGCCGGAGTAATGGCAATACAGACTCAGCTTCTACAGACAATATCTGATGCAATGCAGGAACAGAGAGGCCCTGGGGCACCTCCGCCCTCTAGGATGTCAGAATTCATGAGACTCCAACCCTCGGTCTTTGATGGCGCCGACGAGGATCCGTTGGCACCCGATGACTAGTTGCGCAACATAAACAAGAAACTTGATATAACCGCAACTGGAGATCAGGAACGAGTTATGCTAGCCTCCCATCAACTAGTGGGAGCCGCCACGGAATGGTGGGATAACTACCGTGAAGCAGCGGCTGAACCAGACACAATAAGCAGGGAGGAGTTCCAGCAAGCCTTCCGGGATTACCATACACCCGAAGGGGTTATTGAGATGAAGGAGGATGAGTTTCGTGCGTTACGACAGGGAGCCTTGACCATCAATCAATACATCAAGAAATTCTTGAAGTTGGGGCATTATGCCATTAGTGAAATCAACACTGACAAGAAGAAACAAGACCATTTTTGAAAAGGGATTGAACGGCGTCACGAAGGTACAACTTGTCACCCACATATGCCTAGATTTCAACACCCTTATGAATAGGGCTATACTGTTGGAAGAGGCATGTTTCCAGCTGGATGGGGAACGAAAGAGGAAGTTCCAGGTGCAAAAGTTCAAGAAACAGGAGCGATTCCAATGGGCTAGGCCTAACTTCCCGTTGAGGCCACGACAACAACCCACAATGAAGTTCCGCACCTTGGGAGTACAACCTGCAGCAGCCCATGCAGCAATATCGGCCACCAAGCACCAATACCCTGCAGCAGAGCAATGCTAACACGACCCGGGCAACGAGTGCCGGCAGGGCTAGATTTCATTACCACGACCTGAGGCACTTAATCGCAAAGCCCACTCATGAGGAAACCAAATGACGCCGCGGCAAACTCAGGAGTAAGGACCATTGCGTCCAACAACGGGTGCAACCCACCACAAGCGTCAGGGCCGCATAATCGAGCTCAGTCTTTCGGATGCAGTCGCATGAACCATATTGACGCAAGCAGGCTGATGGTGCTCCAGACGTCGCATTCAGTGAGTACCTGGTCAACTCAACTCTTGCCACAATATTATTTGATTCTGAGGCTTCGAACTCTTTCGTTTCCTCCAACTTTGTGTCTAGAAGTGGATTGCCAACGTTTTGGCTAAAGACCCCACTAGTGACTAGATCCCCAGGGGCCACTATAAAGTGCCACCTCGGATGCCTGGGGGTTAAGATCCAAATAAGTGGGGTAGAATTCCTAGCAGTTCTAGTCATCATGAAGTCGGACAGTATAGATGTTATCCTTGGAATGGACTGGTTGGCACGACATAAAGGGAATATATCAAGTGCCGACTGCAAGGTCACAACGACAAACCGTGATGGGATTACTGTAACATTTCAGCCCTGCAAACTCAAGATGGAACCCCTAGTATGCAGCCTTGAAACGACACCCATGGAACAAGTGCCCGTGGTAAGTGAATACCAGGATGTATTCCCAGACGAGCTACCCGGAGTGCCTCCGGATAGGGATATTGAATTCCTGATCAACCTAATACCTGAGGTGACACCAATAGCCAAGAGACTGTATCGGATGGCAGCCAACGAGCTAGCAGAGCTAAAGGAGCAAATCGAAGAGTTACAAAAGAAAGGATTTATCCGACCTAGCTCTTCACTCTGGGGAGCACCCGTGCTTTTTGTCAAAAAGAAGGGCGGTAGCTTGGGGATGTGTATCCACTACCGGTCCTTGAATGAGGTCATGATTAGGAACAAGTACCCCTTGCCACGGATCGACGACTTGTTCGACCAACTAAAAGGAGCAAAGTACTTCTCGAAGATCGACTGCAGTTAGGCTACTACCAGTTGAAGATCAGAAATGCAGATGTCATGAAGATGGCCTTTGTAACTTGTTACGGACAATACGAGTTCATGGTAATGCCATTCGGACTGACCAATGCATCGGCTTACTTCATGAACCTAATGAATAAGATATTCATGGAAGAGTTGGACAAGTTTGCCGTCTTCTTCATAGACGACATACTGATCTACTCAAGAAGTCAGGCGGAGCACGCCGAGCACCTCATATTAGTACTGGCAAGCTAAGGGCACATCAGCTATATGCCAAATTCTTGGCTGCAGCAGGTCGCATTCCTCGGGCATATCATAAAGGCCGAGGGAGTGGCAATAGAGCCAGCTAAAGTTGAAGCAATCACTAACTGGAAGCAGCCCACTAGCGTGACGGAAATACGTAGCTTCCTCGGGCTAGCCGGGTACTACCGGAGGTTCATAGAAGGGTTCCCCAATATTGCGAGACCCATGACCGTGTTGACAAAGAAGGACAAGAAATTTGAATGTAATCCTGCCTGTGAGAACAGTTTTACTGAATTAAACAAAAGATTGAAGCAGACCCGGTACTAGTCTTGCCCGATATACACAAAGATTTTGTGGTATACTGCGACGCCTCTCGACAAGGACTTGGGTGTGTACTGATGCAGGATGACCGAGTCGTTGCCTATGCATCTAGGCAGTTGAAGGTCCATGAGAAGAACTACCCAACTCATGACCTGGAATTGGCAGCCGTGGTTCACGCACTGAAGATCTGGAGACACTACCTGATCAGAAATAAGTGCCACATCTTTACGAACCTCAAGAGCCCGAAATACATATTCACCCAGTCGGAATTGAATCTGAGGCAACAAAGATGGTTGGAGCTAATAAAGGACTACAACCTAGAGGTACAATATCACCCTGGAAAGGCTAACGTGGTAGCCGACGCGTTGAGCCGGAAGGCTCACTATAACACTATAAGAACTATTACCCGCCAACCAAGCCTGAAAGCGGAGATGCAGAAGTTAAACCTGCACCTAGCACCCAACGGGAACATGGGCACCCTATGCCTACAACTCATGTTGGAGGACCAAATTCGGCATGCCCAACGGGCGGATCCGGAAATCCGTACACTAAAAGCTCAGAAAGGGGTAGGTAAGGCCCCTGGGTTTCAAGTGGACAAACACGAAACCTTGTGGTACGAGAACTGAATATGTGTGCCAAAAGAAGACGGACTAAGGCGACTCATAATGGATGAGGTGCACAACTCGGCGTATTCCATCCACCCGAGAACCACCAAGATGTACCAGGACCTAAAGAGAAAGTACTGGTGGGTGGCTATGAAAAGGGAAATAGCAGAGTTTGTCGCCCATTGCGACGTCTGCCGCCGAGTAAAGGCCGAGCACCAGTGGACAGCAGGGTTGCTACAACCATTAACCATACCGGTGTGGAAATGGGATGAAATCGCTACGGACTTCATAACAGGGTTACCCTAGACGAAAAAGGAAAACAACTCTGTTTGGGTCATAGTAGACCGTCTGACAAAGGTGCCTATTTTATACCAGTCAAGATGACCCACCGTGGAGATCAGCAAGCACAACTATACATAGACCGCATACTCTGACTGCACGGAGTTGTAACACCCCAAATTTTGATTCAAAACCCTAAACCATGTTCAGAGGGGAATTTAAAAATTTTTGGACGTGTTGCATGTTTTGCAAAAATTCAAATTCAAACTGGAATTCAAATTATACTCAAAACAGAAAAGAAATGGAAAAAGAAAAAGAGAAACGGGAAAAAAACCGGCCAGTGGGCCGAAACCCGCCAGCCGGCCCAGCTTCCCCGCGCCAGCCCGCCCCCGCGCGCGCCGCGCTGCCTCTCACAGACGGGTGGGACCAACATGTCATCCCTAACCCTGAGCCCCCGCGACCCCGGACTTTTCCCCCGAGCGCGCGCGATCTTAACCGATCGGGAAACCTGTCCCGCAGCCAGAATTCCGGTCCCAGAAGAATCCAACTCGATCACAACAGACCCACCGCCCTCCCCCGGCTATAAAAACCCCAGCCCCGATCGGTTTTTCCCACGCGATCGCCGATTTTCACTCCGGTGAGCACCGAGACTTCGCCGGTGAATTCTGGCCGATCTAAGCTCGGAAACTCTGATCTAACTCGCTGGTCTTGATCCACCGCCTCCGGGGAACTTTGCAGGTGCAGAAAACCCGAAGACTTACGGTGTAAACCCAGCACCGACGAGCTTCGCCGTGGTTTTGCCTCGGACCTCGCCACCGATCACTTTCCAGGACCCCCGAGCTCGAGAAAACCCCCGAGGTGAGATCCCTGACCTTCCCTCTACCGATCTAGGCCATAAGATCACAGTTCTAGGCAGAATTCTCGAGGATCCGAAACTTTCCGGCGAGATCGCCGCTTCCCGCCGTCGTGCGCCGCCGGCAGCGCCGCCCGCGCTCGATTAGAGCGATGTGGCCGCTTGTGCGCCGTTTATTTTAAGTCGCACGGTAGACTTTAAAACCCCGCGTACCGGTTCGATGTTATAATCTCAGCCGTCGGTTTAAAATCGGACGGTCCACATCAGCCCCGCGTTGTAAAGACAGGAATTCTTACGTGCTACCCCCTGGGGTTCTCTGGAATTGAGAGCTAGCCCCGGAAACTTCAGATCTAGCCCATGGAACTCCAGAAAATCATGTAAATTCATTTAAAAATCAGTTTTAGCCCCTAGACTTAATAAAAATTAGGAAAAACACCTCTGATAAGTGTAGCTAGACCCCTGGAAATTATGAAAATAATATTATAGACCCTGTAATGGGGTGAATTCATTATTTTAGCCCTGTTTAGTATTTAATTTAAACCATTGAATATGTGACTAGTGTTTAAAAATTAAAAAGGGGGACAAACATATTGTCAAAATTAAGATAAAGACTTTCTCAGTGTTTAGAAAATTTTGGAGTGAGATAAAAACATATTTTGGACAGAATTGAATCTGTTTAATTTATTATTCACATTTAGGGACACATTTTTAAGTAAAGAATAGCTCTAGAAAAATAGAGAAAATAATTATGAAATAGTTTACATCAGAGGCCAAGGTCAAAATATGTTATTCAATTATTTAGGACCAAAACCTATACTGTTTAGATGATGTGTATTACTAATTTCATAATAAAATACACAATTATACATAGGAATATAAATCTGAAAATATAGCAACTAGTAAATGATAAATGGAGTTTTTAAAAATTCAAAGAGTTCAGTTTAGGGTTGATAGAAATTATGAAGGCACATATGGAGAAGAAAAATACTTTTCTTACATACTTGGTAGTTTAATATAAGGAATTTATTTAAAACTGAAACACACACACACACACACACACACACACACACACACACACACACACACACACACACACACACACACACACATATATATATATATATATATATATATATATATATATATATATATATATATAGTATAAATATGAGCACCAAAGTAGGAATCATACACATCTAAATAAAAGTGTGTGCAAGCCACAGATCAACCCACAAAGTAACCACAACACATATAATGGTGAATGAATTTCATAAATATGAAATGTGTGGTTTGTATGAAGTAGAAGTGTGAACTATGTCTTATGATTGTTGTTTTTCTTTTGCTATGTGTGATGGTATGAAGTAGAACCTGTTCAAGAGCAAGTTAACCCTTTCCAAGATCAGGACTACCCATTTCAAGAGCAGCAAGAAGGAGGCAAGCGTCCTTGACCACTTTGATCCTATGCTAGGATGTGTAGATAGAATTATTTGCATTGTCAAATGAAATATGAAACCCATGCTAGGAAAGTTTCCCTAGAATTGCATTACCTTGTTTCCTTGAAGCTTGGGTTGGGATGTATTTTACCATGTCATTTATTTCCATGCATATGCTTAGCCATGCTTAGAATGGGATATTTGGGATATGAAATCATCAGTTTATATTACCATACTCTTGAATGAGACATTGTGAGTTATGTAGAGGTAGGGATCAAGGCAAGTTGGATGTTTTGGTTGTGTGCTGGGTGCACGAGACTCGGGTTTGTGTTTAGTACTTGCCTGGATCCTAAGGACCGGTTCATGGAGCATGTAACCCGACTTTACAGTGCCAACCACATGCTGAGATGGGGCAGCTTGGCCAATTAATTAGGTGTATCCCCGGCGTAGTATGGGTGTGTTGGATGGTGCGGGGAATAGGTGTCAGCTGGACTACCATATGAACCGCAAGGCTCAAGAGGGGGCCACTGCAGCGGGGTTGGAGCCTCTTGTATGCTGTTAGGGGTGAAACCTCAGTGGGCCCACGCTCGTCGGGAATCCCTTTGTAAAGGCTTCGTAGTGATCTCCTGGCTGCACACCTGGGAAGTGTGAATGTGGATCGTAGCCACTGGCATAATGGAGGTTCTTTTAGTCCACCCGGCAACGGGGGATGAAATCACTACTTGTGGGTACAGTGGTACAAACTCTGCAGAGTCAAAACTGTCTTGACAGCCGTGCTCACGGTTAAGAGCGGCCTGGACTTATTCATGATTAGAGGATTGATGGTTTTGGAAGTTAAGCGGGGAGCTTAACATTGGGAATGATGTTATGGTTATTGGATTATGATGATGGGATGGGAGATTGGGACCATTTCACCTGTGTAGTAATGTAGGTGCTTAATAAGCTAAGGTGATAGGTATTAATTGCGTAGTGCTTTAACCATGAGTTCAACCTCTCCTTGTTCTAGCCATGCATGATATAACTTTCCCACACTTGCTGAGTACCATTGGTACTCAACCTTGCATATTTGTTGGTTTATATTGCTGCTCAGGTCAAGATAATGAGGTGGTGTATAATGACCAAGACTTTGGACCCGAGGAAGGTTTTTAGGTTCATGAAGACCCCCGGGCAACGCCTGTGATGGAGCCCTAAAGAATAATATTCCGCTGCTAGTTTATTTACTGGTGATGAAGCATTAGTGTCCATTGAGACATTTGCGATGTAAGACTTATTTATATTCGACACCTGGCTTGTAATAAATGATGCTTCACTATTTGTCATCACATGTATGAGAAAATGATCCTGGCATACATGTGATATTCACTTGGTTGTTTCTTCGGAAAAACCGGGTGTGATAGAGGTGGTATCAGAGCCAAGGTTGCCCGTAGGAACGTGGACCTAGGTAGAAATGGACGTAGTTAAGGGCCCTATTTTCTTAAAAACTATTTTCCAAGGTGTGGGTGGAAAAGTGTTATTAAAGGAGTCATTTTCTTCATCTTACCCCAACTTTCATTCAAAACAGGATTTTTGTTTGAGAATTTATCTAACTTAATTTTAAATTCTTTTGTTTTTAGATGGTTCGCATGATTCGCACCGCTCGTAAGTCCACAGGAGGGAGAGTTCCCGTAGTTGCCCTTGCCGAAAGAGACGAGAGTCGTCCAGTGACGTACCTTTCCTACGGATTGGCAGTAGGAGATTTGTTGCGCCGTCTTCGACGTATGCTCGAAGCCGCCGGCAATACGGGCAAGCTAATCATCCACTATAACTCCACCAGGACCATCCGTGAGAAGAGGGAAGAATGGAGTTCGGAGATGAGGATTGTACACGAGAATCAGCTGCTTAAGATTCACCACTCTCCAGCTTGTCAAGCAACACAAGTTGACGCGGAGAGAGATGTCACCTGGGAGGCCATCACCTGTCAGAGTCACATCTATCGTCGCCACTTGGACAAAACTGAGTACATGTATGTCCTCCAACGTGAGAGTGGTACCACGGAGTACAAGTACCCACCGGTGCAGCAAGGGACTTCCCATGAGCACATGGACTTGTGCTTGGAGGATGCTGCTATGCTCAGCACTCGACTGCAGGAGTGTCAACAAGAGCTTCAGGATGTCCGAGACACCCTGAAGGAAACGGAGGCGTTGCTGCGAGCTTGCTTAAAGGCGAGAGAAAGAGGAGATGGGAATGAGCTGTGTGTCACCGTGAGTGATACATGGACTCCTGACTCCCCGGATCGCCGAGCAATCAGGCGTCGTCGCACTTCTCCACCAGCAGCCTCCCCACCCAAAGCAGAGTCAGAAGGTAGCCGAAATGAGGAGGAAGATCCCGAGGAGCCAGCTCAAGAGGACGAGTAGTGTAGAGTCTCTCCCCTAGCTAGCAGGAGGTCGAGTAGTCGAGTCGTGACGTAGTTAAAGGTGTGATAATGCTTGGTGTGTGACGTGAGTTGTGGAAGCCATGAGCAATTGTCCACAGCCTCGTCTTCAGATTGTATTGCTTTGGTGTGTGAACCCACAGGAAATAATAGTGCATTTATTCGGTGTGAGATATAAACCCTCGTAAAATTTTAACAAAGCCTCAACACCTCAAAGTACCAACAAAGGAAAGTAGTAAGATGATACTAAATGGCATCAAATTAACATTTGTTGATTCTGCCAGATGGCCGGAAGAGGAAAAGGACGTGCTGCCAACCCCGCCAACAACAATGATGAGGCATGCAACCCTCATCTTTCTGGAGGCCAGGACAGGGGTGGACGCCGTGAAGAAGTTGATCCTCTCCACCAAATGCTGGAGAATCAAAATCAGCTTATCCAGAACTTGACTCAAGTGGTGGCCAACTTGCATCAAGTTCCACCTCCACAAGCTGCACCACGCCAACCAAGGTTGAGTGAGTTTCTAGGAACTCAACCTCCCAAGTTTGCAAGTGCTGCTGAACCTCTGGAGGCGGATGATTGGCTGAAGACCATTGAAAGTAAGATGAGGATAATACAATGCCAAGGGTATGAGAGGGTGCTGTTTGCCTCTCATCAATTGCATGGACCTGCTGCTGATTGGTGGACCGCCTACGTGGCCGCCCATCATGACCCTGAGAACATCACTTGGGAAGAGTTCAAGCGTAGCTTCCGCAACCACTACATCCCAAGAGGTGAACTCAAAAACAAGAGGAAGGAGTTTTTGGGACTGCAGCAGGGAAACATGACGGTGAGGGAATACCTCACTAAATTTACTCAACTATCCCGTTATGCTCCACGAGACATAGAGACTGATGAGCAGAAACAAGATTGTTTCGTGGAAGGACTTACCGCAGAGATGCAGTGTGCAATGTCCTCCAATGAGTATGAAAGCTTTCAAAAGATGGTGGACAGAGCGTTTGTGGTGGAAAGGAAGCTTAAGGCCCTGGAAAATGAGAATAAGAGGAAGGCGGGATGGTCACATCAGGCCTCAGGGAGCAACACCCGCCCACGTATGATGCAGCAACCTACGGGGCAGACGAGCCGTGCTGCGGTACCCTATTCAGCACCAAGAGGGTACAACCCAAACTACAGGCCACCCGCAGCACCAGCACAGCCGCAACGTCAGTTTGTGCAACAGCCTCGCCCCGCATATCCACCTCGACCAGCAGTGCAAGGACCCCCGAACCAACCCCAAGACAACAAGGGCCCAGCATCTAAGATTGGGGTGCAATGTTTCAGCTGTGGTGAAGTGGGGCACTACGCCCATAAGTGCCCAAAGAAGAAGCCTGCGCCGCCACAACAGCAGAATGTAATGAGAGGACGGGTGAACCACGTCACTATGGAGGAAGCACAAGAGGCACCTGACGTGGTAGTTGGTAAGTTTCCTGCCAATTTACACCTTGCAACTCTGCTGTTTGATTCTGGTGCTACCCACTCGTTCATTGCTCAAGGGTTTGTCAAGAAGCATGACCTAGCAACCACACAAATGAACCCTATGCTAGCGGTAAACTCTCCAGGTGGAGAAATAAGGACAAGACAAGTGTGTCCCAAAGTGAACCTAGACATTAATGGGGTAGTATTTACGGCTAACCTCATAGTGATAGATTCACAAGGGATAGATATTATTTTGGGTATGGATTGGTTGACCAAACATAAAGGAATCATCCATTGTTCGACCAGAACGGTGGAACTAACTCACCCCAGTGGCACAAGAGTAAAGTTCATAACCCTACACGAGCCTAGGAGGGACATTAAATTAAATCAAGTGGAGGTGAAAGTTGAGGAAATCAGGACCATCAGGGAATATCCAGATGTTTTTCTGGAGGAGTTGCCAGGTATGCCTCCCGACCGTGACGTGGAGTTCGCAATTGAGCTAGTACCGGGGACAGCCCCGATATACAAGAGACCTTATCGAATGGACTCCAAGCAGCTAGAAGAGCTCAAGGATCATTTGAGAGAATTGACGGAGAAGGGGTATATTCGCCCTAGTTCCTCACCATGGGGAGCTCCGGTGATATTTGTGCCTAAGAAAGACGGAACCCAAAGGTTATGCGTGGATTACCGTGCCTTGAATGAGGTAACCATTAAGAACAAGTACCCATTGCCTCGCATTGAAGACTTGTTTGATCAGTTGAGGGGAGCTTGTGTGTTCTCGAAAATTGATCTCAGTTCGGGGTACCACCAACTCAAGATAAGGCAATCAGATATTCCCAAGACAGCTTTCGTATCTCGGTACGGACTGTATGAATACACTGTCATGCCTTTCGGGCTAACCAATGCCCCGGCATATTTCATGTATCTCATGAACAAGGTATTCATGGAATATCTGGACAAATTTGTGGTGGTTTTCATAGATGATATTCTCGTCTTCTCCAAAGATGAAGAAGAACATGAGAAACATCTAAGGTTGGTGTTACAGAGGCTGAGAGAACACCAACTATATGCCAAGTTGAGCAAGTGTGAGTTTTGGCTGAAGAGAGTTTCCGTTTTAGGACATATAATCTCGGAGGGAGGAATCTCCGTAGATCCCGCCAAAATCGAGGACATCCAGAAGTGGAAGACTCCTGAAAATGTCGGGGAAGTTCGAAGCTTTTTGGGATTGGCTGGATACTATCGACGGTTTATTGAGGGATTCTCCAAGATCTCGAGACCTCTCACTAAACTGTTGGAAAAGGGAATCACATTCACCTGGACGCCACAGTGCGATACGAGCTTTCAGGAGCTAAAGAAGAGATTGACAACAGCCCCAATGTTGGTTATGCCAGATATGCAGAAGAATTTCACAGTGTACTGCGATGCCTCTAGGAATGGGTTGGGATGTGTTCTCATGCAAGAAGGACATGTCGTGGCTTATGCATCCCGGCAGCTTCGGAAGCACGAGAAGAACTATCCTACACATGACCTAGAACTAGCTGCAGTGGTACACGCGTTGAAAATTTGGCGGCACTATTTGATGGGGAAGAGGACATAGATATATACGGATCATAAGAGTTTGAAGTACATATTCACACAGCCAGATCTCAACCTCAGACAAAGGAGATGGTTAGAGCTAATCAATGACTTTGATATAGGCATCAACTATCATCCCGGGAAAGCAAACGTCGTGGCCGATGCTTTGAGTCGGAAAGTGCAGGTCAATAAGTTGAGTTTGAAGGACATGCCTGCAGAATTGAAGGACGAGGTTATAAGACTCAATCTATGTCTAGTAAATAGTGGTGAAGCCATCGCCATGGAAGTGGACTCCACACTCGAGCAAGACATACGCGAGGGCCAAAAGAATGATGAGAAGATACAAGAGATCAGACAGCTCATTAAGGAAAATAAAGCTCCTGGTTTTAGAGAGGATGAACAGGGAACGGTGTGGCACGGGAAAAGGATCTGTGTGCCAGAAGTAAAAGAGATCCGTGAATTAATTTTGAAGGAGGCTCACGATTCTGACTATTCCATTCATCCTGGGAATACGAAGATGTACCAGGACCTCAAGAGCAGGTATTGGTGGTATGGCATGAAGCGAGATGTCGCGGAACATGTTGCCCTATGTGACACATGTCAGTTGGTGAAAGCAGAACATCAACGACCCGCGGGATTATTGCAACCACTCAAAGTGCCTGAATGGAAGTGGGAAGAAATCAGCATGGATTTTGTCGTGGGATTGCCTAGGACCCAATCCGGGTATGATTCAATATGGGTCGTTATTGATAGGCTAACCAAGGTAGCTCATTTCATCCCTGTGAAAGAAAGCTACAGCGGATCCAAATTGGCAGAATTGTACATGTCAAGGATTGTATGTTACCATGGAGTGCCAAAGAAGATAGTATCGGATCGAGGGACACAGTTCACCTCGAGGTTTTGGCAAAAGTTGCATGAAACCATGGGAACCCATCTGAATTTCAGCTCTGCCTATCATCCCCAAACTGACGGGCAGACGGAGAGAACCAATCAGATCCTTGAAGATATGTTAAGGGCATGTGCACTGAAAAACAATAGGAGTTGGGACAAGAACTTACCGTATGCGGAGTTTTCCTATAACAACAGCTATCAAGCTAGTATGAAGATGTCACCGTTTGAAGCTTTATATGGAAGGAAGTGCAGAACTCCCCTATTTTGGAACCAAACAGGAGAAAGTAAAGTGTTTGGTCCAGAAGTACTACAAGAAGCCGAAGCGAAGGTGAGGGAGATTCGCAACAACTTGAGGAAGAAGAGTTATGCTGATGTACGAAGAAGAGAACTCGTTTTCAACGTGGGAGACTATGTTTATCTCAAGGTGTCCCCTATCAGAAGACTTCGTCGGTTCAAGGTGAAAGGGAAGTTGTCACCTCGATACATCGGACCCTTTCAAGTTATGGAAAGAAAAGGCGAAGTGGCGTACCAACTAGAGTTACCGGTTCATCTATCGGACGTGCACGATGTATTCCATGTGTCACAACTCAAGAAATGCCTGAGGACGCCTGAGGAGGTGTTACCCATGAATGAAGTGGATGTAGCTGAAGATTTGTCTTATGCCGAGCAACCATACAAGATTTTGGAGACAATGGAATGCCTCACCAGAAACAAGAGAATCCGGATGTGCAAGGTGCAGTGGAAGCATCACTCAGAAGAGGAAGCCACCTGGGAACGGGAAGATGAGCTCAAGGCACAATTTCCGGAATTGTTTTCTTAGAAACTCCAATCTCGAGGACGAGATTTCTTTTAAGGGGGGTAGAGCTGTAACACCCCAAATTTTGATTCAAAACCCTAAACCATGTTCAGAGGGGAATTTAAAAATTTTTGGACGTGTTGCATGTTTTGCGAAAATTCAAATTCAAACTGGAATTCAAATTATACTCAAAACAGAAAAGAAATGGAAAAAGAAAAAGAGAAACGGGAAAAAAACCGGCCAGTGGGCCGAAACCCGCCAGCCGGCCCAGCTTCCCCGCGCCAGCCCGCCCCCGCGAGCGCCGCGCTGCCTCTCACAGACGGGTGGGACCCACATGTCATCCCTAACCCTGAGCCCCCGCGACCCCGGACTTTTCCCCCGAGCGCGCGCGATCTTAACCGATCGGAAAACCTGTCCCGCAGCCCGAATTCCGGTCCCAGAAGAATCCAACTCGATCACAACAGACCCACCGCCCTCCCCCGGCTATAAAAACCCCAGCCCCGATCGGTTTTTCCCACGCGATCGCCGATTTTCACTCCGGTGAGCATCGAGACTTCGCCGGTGAATTCTGGCCGATCTAAGCTCGGAAACTCTGATCTAACTCGCTGGTCTTGATCCACCGCCTCCGGGGAACTTTGCAGGTGCAGAAAACCCGAAGACTTACGGTGTAAACCCAGCACCGACGAGCTTCGCCGTGGTTTTGCCTCGGACCTCGCCACCGATCACTTTCCAGGACCCCCGAGCTCGAGAAAACCCCCGAGGTGAGATCCCTGACCTTCCCTCTACCGATCTAGGCCATAAGATCACAGTTCTAGGCAGAATTCTCGAGGATCCGAAACTTTCCGGCGAGATCGCCGCTTCCCGCCGCCGTGCGCCGCCGGCAGCGCCGCCCACGCTCGATTAGAGCGACGTGGCCGCTTGTGCGCCGTTTATTTTAAATCGCACGGTAGACTTTAAAACCCCGCGTACCGGTTCGATGTTATAATCTCAGCCGTCGGTTTAAAATCGGACGGTCCACATCAGCCCCACGTTGTAAAGACAGGAATTCTTACGTGCTACCCCCTGGGGTTCTCTGGAATTGAGAGCTAGCCCCGGAAACTTCAGATCTAGCCCCTGGAACTCCAGAAAATCATGTAAATTCATTTAAAAATCAGTTTTAGCCCCTGGACTTAATAAAAATTAGGAAAAACACCTCTGATAAGTGTAGCTAGACCCCTGGAAATTATGAAAATAATATTATAGACCCTGTAATGGGGTGAATTCATTATTTTAGCCCTGTTTAGTATTTAATTTAAACCATTGAATATGTGACTAGTGTTTAAAAATTAAAAAGGGGGACAAACATATTGTCAAAATTAAGATAAAGACTTTCTCAGTGTTTAGAAAATTTTGGAGTGAGATAAAAACATATTTTGGACAGAATTGAATCTGTTTAATTTATTATTCACATTTAGGGACACATTTTTAAGTAAAGAATAGCTCTAGAAAAATAGGGAAAATAATTATGAAATAGTTTACATCAGAGGCCAAGGTCAAAATATGTTATTCAATTATTTAGGACCAAAACCTATACTGTTTAGATGATGTGTATTACTAATTTCATAATAAAATACACAATTATACATAGGAATATAAATCTGAAAATATAGCAACTAGTAAATGATAAATGGAGTTTTTAAAAATTCAAAGAGTTCAGTTTAGGGTTGATAGAAATTATGAAGGCACATATGGAGAAGAAAAATACTTTTCTTACATACTTGGTAGTTTAATATAAGGAATTTATTTAAAACTGAAACACACACACACACACACACACACACACATATATATATATATATATATATATATATATATATATATATATATATATATATATATATATATATATAGTATGTAAGTATAAATATGAGCACCAAAGTAGGAATCATACACATGTAAATAAAAGTGTGTGCAATCCACAGATCAACCCACAAAGTAACCACAACACATATAATGGTGAATGAATTTCATAAATATGAAATGTGTGGTTTGTATGAAGTAGAAGTGTGAACTATGTCTTATGATTGTTGTTTTTCTTTTGCTATGTGTGATGGTATGAAGTAGAACCTGTTCAAGAGCAAGTTAACCCTTTCCAAGATCAGGACTACCCATTTCAAGAGCAGCAAGAAGGAGGCAAGTGTCCTTGACCACTTTGATCCTATGCTAGGATGTGTAGATAGAATTATTTGCATTGTCAAATGAAATATGAAACCCATGCTAGGAAAGTTTCCCTAGAATTGCATTACCTTGTTTCCTTGAAGCTTGGGTTGGGATGTATTTTACCATGTCATTTATTTCCATGCATATGCTTAGCCATGCTTAGAATGGGATATTTGGGATATGAAATCATCAGTTTATATTACCATACTCTTGAATGAGACATTGTGAGTTATGTAGAGGTAGGGATCAAGGCAAGTTTGATGTTTTGGTTGTGTGCTGGGTGCACGAGACTCGGGTTTGTGTTTAGTACTTGCCTGGATCCTAAGGACCGGTTCATGGAGCATGTAACCCGGCTTTACAGTGCCAACCACATGCTGAGATGGGGCAGCTTGGCCAATTAATTAGGTGTATCCCCGGCGTAGTATGGGTGTGTTGGATGGTGCGGGGAATAGGTGTCAGCTGGACTACCATATGAACCGCAAGGCTCAAGAGGGGGCCACTGCAGCGGGGTTGGAGCCTCTTGTATGCTGTTAGGGGTGAAACCTCAGTGGGCCCACGCTCGTCGGGAATCCCTTTGTAAAGGCTTCGTAGTGATCTCCTGGCTGCACACCTGGGAAGTGTGAATGTGGATCGTAGCCACTGGCATAATGGAGGTTCTTTTAGTCAACCCGGCAACGGGGGATGAAATCACTACTTGTGGGTACAGTGGTACAAACTCTACAGAGTTAAAACTGTCTTGACAGCCGTGCTCACGGTTAAGAGTGGCCTGGACTTATTCATGATTAGAGGATTGATGGTTTTGGAAGTTAAGCGGGGAGCTTAACATTGGGAATGATGTTATGGTTATTGGATTATGATGATGGGATAGGAGATTGGGACCATTTCACCTGTGTAGTAATGTAGGTGCTTAATAAGCTAAGGTGATAGGTATTAATTGCATAGTGCTTTAACCATGAGTTCAACCTCTCCTTGTTCTACCCATGCATGATATAACTTTCCCACACTTGCTGAGTACCATTGGTACTCAACCTTGCATATTTGTTGGTTTATATTGCTGCTCAGGTCAAGATAATGAGGTGGTGTATAATGACCAAGACTTTGGACCCGAGGAAGGTTTTTAGGTTCATGAAGACCCCCGGGCAACGCCTGTGATGGAGCCCTAAAGAATAATATTCCGCTGCTAGTTTATTTACTGGTGATGAAGCATTAGTGTCCATTGAGACATTTGCGATGTAAGACTTATTTATATTCGACACCTGGCTTGTAATAAATGATGCTTCACTATTTGTCATCACATGTATGAGAAAATGATCCTGGCATACATGTGATATTCACTTGGTTGTTTCTTCGGAAAAACCGGGTGTGACAGGAGTGCCGAACCGGATCGTGTCAGATCGTGTCTCCCAGTTCACCGCGCACTTCTGGAAGAGTTTGCATGCGCTTCTAGGAACCAAACTGGATTACAGTTCCACCTACCATCCGTAGATGGATGGTTAGACTGAATGGGTGAACCAGATATTAGAAGACATGCTACATGCATGTGCACTGACATACGGAAAGGACTGGGAAAAAAGTCTGTCATTTGCAGAGTTCTCCTACAACAACGGCTACCAGGCCAGCCTGCAGATGTCACCATTCGTGACATTGTACGGAAGAAAGTGCCAAACACCACTGATGTGGTCAGAGCTTGGAGAGCGTCTGTATTTTGGCCCTTCCATAATTAAGGACGTAGAAGAACGGCTGGCCACAATCAGGGAGAATCTCAAGGTAGCTCAGAGCAGGCAAAAGATCTATGCGTACACCCACCGAAGGGAGCTAACTTTTGACAAGGGAGACTTCGTATACCTCAAGGTGTCATCTATCTGAGGCACGAGAAGATTCCAGATACGAGGAAAGTTGGCCCCATGATACATCGGACCGTTTGAAATACTTGGAAGAATAGGAGCAGTGGCATACCGTTTGAAGTTCCAAAGACTATGTACGACGTCCACAACGTGTTCCACATATTGCGGCTCCTAAGAGTACCGGAGGATCAAGTATCGTATGATGCAATGGATGTACAGCCGGACTAAAGATACCAAGAGCTGCCTACAAGGATCCTAGACGTCGTCACCCTGCAGACACGCAGGAGTGCAGTGCGATTCTGCCGAGTCCAATGGACTAACCATACTGAAGAAGAAGCCACTTGGGAACTGGAGGACAACCTCAGGAGAGAGTTTCCCCGCCTATTTGAAGAAGTAACCAAATTTCGATGACGAGATTCCATTTAAGTGGGGTAGATCTGTGACAGCCACAAATTCAAATAAATAGAAAAAACTTGATTCACATGGAAATTTGAAAGCAACACAACAAGAAAGAGAAAAAAAAAACAAAAAAGGGGAGATGGGCCGCTTCTCCCAGGCGTGGCCCACTTCCCCAGAAGCTCGGCCCGCTTCTTCCCTTCCTTTCCCTCCCCCGCATGGCCCATCCCCTTACCCAGCCCGACCCCGCGCGGCCCAAGGTGCACAGCGCCTTCTCCCACCTCCAGCAGGCGCCCGCTCCACCGGTTCTGACCTGGAAATCCCGGCGATGGGAGGATGCGCCATTGCATCACCGCGCCGCCCGACACTTAAACCAGCCCTGCCCGCCGTTACTCGCCCGTCAGCCACCATAAACCCACCGGTACCGACATCCCCACCCCAAAACCCCACCGTCTCCATTGATGGCGCTCGAGAAAATATCCTCGGCGACCCGCCACTGCCTCGGCCGGCTATAAAATGACCCCCTCTCCGCCTCCAGAGGTGCGCACCACCTTCCTCGAGCTCTCACGAAGCCAATTGAGAGCTGAGCGACCGGTTCCAGCAAGGAATTCGGAGAATTCCCACTTCCTCCCCAACTCCGGCCAACTTCCTGAATTCGCTGCCGGTAATCCTGTAAAGTCCCAAGATTTCACTTGCTAAAGTGTTCATCACATCACACACACTACAGCTCATTTTGTGGAGATCTCATGAACACATTTGAATAGTAAGTAACCACCATCAATAGGATGATTAAAGGAAAAACTCACAAATCCAAAAGTAGGATTTCCCACATGTAAACATGAGAGCCTTAGCTCACAAGTAGGTATTAAACATTATTAGGAATGCTCATGCCAAGTTTCATGCAAATCCAAACCATTTTGAGGCACTTTTGAATACAATTGTAAAAAGGGCTAGTTTGAATGCAAATTAAAATTTAAGCCACTTTGATCATCTGAATGCAAAAGGTGGATTCATATTCTTACTCAGAACATTTTTCTGAGTTACTCCACCAATTTTTATCCCCATTGGAGTTGATCTTGTCGGGAGCTATATTTGAACTAATTCAAAACTGAATTTGAAATTCAAATTCAAGTGTGAATCAAATTTTGCCAAACCATCTCCAATCTGAGGAATTCAAATTCAGATCATGACTTGGTGGTGAAGTCTACCATTTAATTGTGAGCAGATGAGGGAAATATCAGCTGAGAATTGAAAAGAATTAGAGGGCAAGAGGGACCCACTGTTCAGTGACTGAATTCCTCACTGAACCGACTCACTTGAGTGCAGTCTCGCGAGCGACCGCCGCTCAGCCACGTATGGCCAGAGCACGCCTCAAACCCTCCACCTCATGGTGATTTCGTCGCGGTAAAGTCCAGCACGAAGCACAGCTGCGCTGTTCTCACTGTTTCCGAGCTGAACCGAGCCTCCCGCGAGCTGTTCTTCGTTTTCCGCTCACCAACTCTTCGCCGCTCCCTCTGATCACCGGCGACTGGCAGATCCCGGCAGTTTCACTCCCCGCACCCAAAGAAGAAAAGGTGCGCCTGGTCACGCTGAAGCTGTAGGAAGAAGCCGTGTTCCGTTTCATGCGACGTAGAGCAAATTGCTCGTTTCTTGCCACGCTGTGCGTTAGGGTTAGAGTTCGGTCGCCAGAAAAATTCGTTGCACACAGGAAACCGCCGCACAAGCTGCACACTATACACGCTCTAGAACATCTAGCACACCTTCTCTATCAAGTAGCACCAAGTTTCATGCACTAGAACCCTAGTTCCGTGAGTTTTTCGTGTCGGGGGCCGAAAACTGGGCACCTCTCCGGTGAGGTCCTAGTTGCGGCTATTTTCACAAGGATCAGGGTTCAGATTAATGATCAGCAAGTCCCCACAAAGCTCTTAGATGAAACTGCGTCGAAAAAGGTGTAGAGAACAACGAGTTCGACGTCGCCGATGAGCTCCTGGCCGCTGTCACCACCGCAAGCACTGTTTCGGCCATCGCCGAGCTTCGGTGAGTGCACCAGCATGTTCCTCGTGCGGAGTTATGCACAGGCGGCGAGTTTTGTCGAAGGTCGTGCAGTGGAACGGCTGGCGATGAGCTCTCCGACGAGGCACCGCCGCGGGTGCCGCAGGTGGCGCGAGGAAGAAGAAGAAGGGGTACGGGCCCCGCGTGGCAGTGAAATAAAACCGGGCCTGGGATCGGCTGTGGCGCCAGGATTTAGTGCGGCTACACGGAAAATTGAGTGGGCCAACGTGTGGCTTCACTGTCGGGCTGACACGTAGACTTGGGGCCACCAGCCTGGTTTAAACCTTCTGAATTTTGATTTGATTTTTCAGATTTTTGTCAAACTTTAGAAGCCCATAACTTTTGCTAGGATTGTCCACATTTAGTAAACAAAATTTTGTTGGATTCAGTTCTCTGAGTACTATCCAGCAAACAAAGTACAAGTTCTTGAAACACATTATTTTTCCAGAATTAATTCTCCAAATTTAAGCTGTTGGGAATTTTAACTGTATATTCCCTTTAGGAAAAATTCTTAAATTTGTCTAGGATGTTCATTTGAATATCCTTGATTCACAGGAAAAATTTCAGCTCCATACGAGTTCATTAATTCCACCTAATAGTGTGATTAAGTGATCTGAACCAGAGAAAATGGAAAATGTTCAGAAACATTTTCTGAATTTTCTCTGAACTTAATTAGCCCATAACGTTGTATAGAATTCTCCAAATTACATGAAACCAACTCCATTAGAACCACCATAAACTCTATTTTCCAGAAAGTAATGGCTTCCTCCATGAAAATCACTGAAAATCCTTAGAAGCTCTAGTAATGGCAGGTTAGACATTTATTTGTGCAGGGCTCAAATGAGCTTTGTTTCAAATGAAATTTGACCAAGTCTCTGGTTAGGTTCTCACCAAGCCACAGTAAGAATTTCAGAGCCAAAAGTGATGTATAGCTAGAGTTATGGTCTTCATATGTCAAACATTTGCATTAAATTGACACCTATCGTTAAATTGATTTTGTGTAGTCACTGAAGGCGAGGAAGCCTTGGAGATCTTGGATTTCATCCCTCCGGAGGAGAACTTAACCACTGACCAACAGAAACAAGGCAAGCCCTGGTTTGCATTTAACAGTTTTTATTGAAAATCACTTTATAACCACCTAGATTGATGTATGTATGTGCAATAGGTCTAGAGTGATTGAAACTCTAATTGCATAACCAGATTATCCTAAAGAGAGTGAGGGTAGTGTCTAAATCCTTGAGTAGAATATGCCGTGCTTAATGTTTTATAGGCTTCGGTACAAGTTGAGTAGTTGGAATTTACTCGCGAGTATAGGATTCGCCACATACGGGATTGGTTCGAATTGTGAGATAACTCTAGTAAGAAAAATGAGAAGGAAGAGGCGTAGGATGCAGCAAGAGGATGTCTTGTGCGTGTAGCCCTACCCGTGTCGATTGAGGACCGATCCGTGTGTGGCCCTGCTGAACATGTTTGAATGTACCGAAGGTATATCAGATATATGGGGTCTGATAAACTGATGTAACCTATTTCTCCGGGCGTCGAGGCATAGCGCACCGATTTATAGGTGTAGGTTATGGGCAGCAAGGTGGAAATCTGCCTACGGGCATAGAGATATGCTCCATGTAGGGAACCTCTTATTTGTTTGGGTGTGACCGGTTCGACGTTCGGGCTGTTTGGTGAAAGGTTGTCCCATACGACATCGGTTGAGCGTGCTGTTGCAGTTCCAAGGATGGACGTACGTGACGTGCTATTCGGGTATCCCTGCAGGTGTATATCGAGCCGATTCTCTATCCCTCGTGGTTATAAGTACTGCTTGTTCACTGTATCGTGACGTAGTAAATATATGGAATGATTGTGACGCATTACTGCTGTTATGAAGAAATTGTATTGCAACATGTGTGCCACCAAATACTGCTCACTAAATTTCAGATTCATGAACTGTTAACTTGTGGCTAAAAGATGAAGTAAGGATGAACTTGTAGGCGTGTCCTTTGCTGAAAATTTCTATCCTACCTTTGGTATGACATGCATGTAGAGTTCCTTATGTAGGAGAGTCGGTTAAGCTTTGCTGAGCCATCGTGCTCGCTGTTGCTGCTAATAGTGTTTGCAGGTGAGGAGTACCCGACTGACTTGGAGTACTGGTTCACCGGGGAGGGTTATCCTCCGTCGGGAACGACGTCTGTGTGGGAGCTGTGCACGCCGCCCTGAAGCTAGAGTGTATCTAGTGCGGGTTGTCCGTAGGGCTGGACAACCAGCTTTTGCTAGTTAGGGTTAGGCGTGAGTTGTATAAATAATTTCCGCTGCAGTAAACTCTGTAAAGTAGATGTAAACTGAAGGTTTGTACTACTTTTGTACAAATTGAGTAAGTTTGAATGTAATACTATGTTTTCCTTACCGTGTGTGCTGTCAGGTGTCACATCGTGCGGCATCACCCTCTGTGATCCTAGATTGTACGGATTTCGGTCTGTCGCAGGCTGGCATCAGAGCTGCTTAGGGGATAGCACACTAAATAAGGAAAGTATTTCAGAAAAACTCAGGATTACGGTGAGGAATTGATAGTATGACTAAATAAGGACTATAGTAGTATAGTTACTTAAAGTGGCATGACTAACTTACTTGTTATAATTTTGTATTTGAATTATGTAACGACGCACCTATGCTCAGGTAAGCGGTAAGGTACGCCACCAAAAGCGGTCAATTTCGGTTAGCTCCCTCATGCGAGGAATGTAGCATGAGATGTTCCGTTCGGCAATGAACGGAAAGTGAATATATTTCTAAGACTCTTCATGTCTTAGAGACAAGAGGAGGAGACCCCATCGTGTGGTTTGTAACACGAAGTATGTGCTCTAGGACTTTTTATGTTCTATGGGGCATACAAAAATGCTGGCCCACCGATGTGCTTAATTGCAAAGGTGTGGAGCCCTCCGTAGGGTGGTGAATAACCCGGCCATGTACCATGAGACGTGGCTTCACTCAAGGACGACCGTATGGCAATGATACGGGCGTATGTATTTATTTTCAAATATGGACCTGGCTGAAATGACAAAACCATTGAGTGAGTCGTTATGTAGTTTTCTTCTGCAGGGCTAACCACGTTACGTATCTCGTGTAGCACACGTTTGCGAGAGACCATTTTTAGTGCCACGGTTGAGTCGTATATGCCGGTATAATCCGGTTAGGATTTTTCCATTTTTTGAGGAACGTAGTACCGATATATAAGAATCATGATTGCAATAAAACAACTTCGAAAAGGAACTAATATAACCAATTTTAGTTCTTAGGACTCTGGTTTTGAAGAGAAATTCAAAAATTGAGTAGTTCAGCCCAAGGGACATGAAAAACAGAGTGCTCTGTTTCTGGCAGAAAGCTTGCTGGACTTTAACAGAGCATAACTCATAAGTTATTTAGCCAATGGAGGTGTGGGATATATTTCTGGAAATATGAGGAAGTGCTCTGCAACTTTGTTGTAGACTTTCAGAACATAATCACATATCAAACTTGGTTAAATTCCAGATGAGTGTAAACTTTCCAGAACCAGGACAGACTCAGAAACTCTCTGGACTGTTCTGTTTTTCAATCATAACTTCCTGTAGAAAAATCTAAAATAGTCATAGGATACATTTTTGGAAAGGTTAGGATATGTGTTAAATCTTTGTAATTCAAAGTTTGTACAGCTGCAGTACAGAATTCAGTAGAATTTTGAGTTGAAAACAGCAACTTTCAAAAGAGGTGCTGTTAAAATTCTTCCAGGAATTCTGTCAACTTTGAGTTATCATAACTTTTTACCCAGAGCTTATCTGGGGGCAAATAAATACTCGTTGGAAATATAATGAAGTTAACTTTAACTTTGGTATTCAACTTTAGTTATGAAAATGCACAGTACCAGTTCAAAATTTGGGATAAGTAGAAATTTGTCATTTCTGGGCAGAGAAATGAACAGTTGAACTCATTTGAGGGGTTGGTGTACCTATTGGGGTTTTATTATACCCAATGGGGTAGGACATACTCATGAGTTTTTATCTTCAACTATTGAAGGATTTGAGTATTTTACCTACTCAGGTTCTTTTTACTAGAGACCATGTTTGTGTCGTATTGAAGATGAAAGGGTAGTATACGTGATGACAAAGCGATATTAACGTCTCGTAGTGACCAAATCTAGTTGAGATGAACTTCCAAAGAGGAAGTCCATCAATTTGGATTTCACTAGTATGCATTTGGTCTGGTAATGGCATAGCTTGTGCAAGGTTGTTACATTATCCATGTACGATATGTATCACAATTTACCGTCATTATGCTTTACTACAATATTATGGACTGCATGGAGTATGATGTGTGTCTGATGTTCTTGTCGTCATGGGTGCAGGATGGTTCGTACCCGGGACACGCACGAGGTCGGGGGTTCGAGTCAGAAAGGGGGTGATGACTCCCAGCCACCTTCCTACGACAACACCCCGCAGCAACAACCACCGCCTCCGCCTCCGCTTACGTTAGCGAATGTGATCTTGGCGCTGGTTGGCTCTCGTGAGGAGCAGACCGACCTGCTCCGAACGATAGTCTAGAATACGTCCCATGCGGGGACGCATCAAGAAAGGGGGCCTCGTGAGCCCCACGTCAATACATACTCCGATTTCATGAGTACGCATCCTCCGGTGTCCATCGAAGCGGTGGAACCCCTGGAAGCCAAAAACTGGCTGCGGACGATAGAGTCAAAGTTCGGGCTGCTCCAATGCACGGAGCGGCAAAAGACTCTCTTCATGGTGCAGCAACTGCATGGTGCCGCCGGTGCATGGTGGGCAAATTATCTTGCCTCACTGCCTGCTGGCCACACTGTTGAGTGGCAAGAATTCTGGGAGGCGTTCCGCGCCTATCACATACCCCCCAGTATGGCGAAGAAAAAGTTCCAAGAGTTCTTTGAGCTGAAACAAGGTGGGAGGAGTGCCCATGACTACTCCCATGTTTTCAACCATATGGCGCAGTACGCGTCGGAATACATCTCCACAGAGGAGAGGAAGCGTGAGAATTCTATTGGGGTCTAAATCCCGAGATGAAGACTCATCTCGCGCAATGCAATCGCGGCACCTTCAACGACCTCGTCAATGCCGCGATTCTCCAAGAGGATGCTAGCGAGAGTTCGCAGCTGAGCAGAGGAAATGTAGCACTCCACAGAGCAGCGGGGGTGGAGCTCCCCAAAAATATCGAATGGTGTATCGGACACCATCCAATCAACAGTGGCATCCACCGGCACGACCACAACAGTTTGGGGGTCGTTCTTATTAACCCTCCCCATTTCGACCGCCGATGCCACCACCACGACCGCAACAGCAGCAACAGCAGCAGATGGTACCCGGGCGTTTGCACAGTAACAACGCGCCCCGGGATTCCGTCCACCGGTCAGCGGAGGGCTGCCTCGCTACACATGCTTCACGTGTGGCCAGGCCAGTCATTTCTCCAAGGACTGCCCACAGGAGCAGCAAAGCAGCGGGCAAGCCCAATATCAGGGCAGTGCTCGGGGCTGACCACCGGACAAGAAGGGAGGTCAGCGACCCGGGAACGTTCATTACCTCGATGATGAGAACGTCCCGGAAGGAGAGACTGTGCTGGCGGGTACGTTCACTCTGAACGATTGCGCAATCATAATTTTATTTGATTCGGGTCAACCCACAGTTTCATAAGTGCATCATATGTGGCTAAGCATCAACTGCAAGTCTTCCCAACCGATTGCTCATATATGATTTGCTCACCGGGAGGGAAGATTTCAGCGAATATGATTATTCCAAAAGCACCACTGTGCTTGGGTGAAAAGATATATCCCACTACTATGATTATCCTCGAGGGACATAAGATTGATGCAATCTTAGGAATGTCATGGCTAAGCTACCATGGCGCTGTCCAGGAAACTCCATCACGGACGGTTCATCTGAACTTTCCATTTCACCGTCCGCACTCAATTTTATTAGACAGACCTGTCCCGGAAGTTTCAGCAGCCTATCATACTGATGATCCCATGTTAGATGACATCCCGTAGTCCGAGAATACTCTGATGTGTCTCCGGATGATCTACCGGGCATGCCACCTGAACGGGATGTTGAGTTCAAGATTGAACTTGCACCCAGGACAACACCAATATCACGGAGACCGTATAAGATGGCTTCGAATGAGCTGGCTGAATTGAAGGAACGGCTCAGTGACTTGTTGAGCAAAGGTTTCATTTGATCGAGTTCCTCGCCATAGGGATGCTTGGCGCTGTTTGTGAAGAAGAAAGATGAAACCTCGAGGTTGTGTGTTGATTACCGATCGCTCAACGCCGTCACCATCAAAAACAAATATCCACTTCCCCACATTGATATCTTATTCGATCAATTTGTGGGCGCAAGTGTGTTTTCAAAGATGGATCTTCGCTTCAGATATCATCAAATAAAAATCCGAGCGGAGGATATCCCGATGACAGCATTCTCGACGAGATATGGATTATATGAATATCTCGTCATGTCTTTTGGTCTCACCAATGCCCTGGCACATTTCATGTACCTCATGAACTCAGTGTTCATGTCGGAGTTAGACAAGTTCGTGGTGGTGTTCATAGATGATATCTTGGTTTACTCCAAGTCGGAAGAAGAACACGCCAAACCCTTGCATATCGTCCTTCAATGATTGCGGGACCATAATCTCTATGCCAAGTTCAGCAAATGCGAGTTTTGGATCAGCCAAGTGCCATTTTTGGGACATATCATCTCAGAAGAAGGCATTGCAGTTGATCCAAGCAAGATTGAATAGGTGCTGAAATGGAAAGCCCCCACTTATGTCCATGAAGTCAGAAGCTTCCTCGGTTTAGCGGGATATTACCGGAGGTTCATCCCGAGCTTCTCCAAGCTTGCTAAGCCAATGACTGAATTATTGAAGAAGGGTATGCAATATGTTTGGAACTAAGTATGTGAAGGAGCGTTTCAAGCATTGGTGAAGCATCTCACAACAGCCCCGGTCTTAGCTCAACCAGATACAACCAAGCCTTTCACTGTATGTTGTGATGCGTCCGGTATCAGGCTTGGCTGCGTGTTTGATTCAAGAAGTATGGGTGGTGTAAAAGCCCAAGAGAAGGGACTTGTAAAAGTGATCAATTTCATCACCTCACAACACCACAGCTCATCTTGTGGATGTCTTGTGAACATTTGTGAAGAGCAAGTAACCACCACCAAAAGGGTGATTAGAGGGGAAAGCCCTAACTTCCAAAAAGTGAGATTTCTACACATGAACATGAAAGGTTGAGATCACCCTAGACCTTATATATTCTTGGGAAGGATCAGGCCAAAGTTCATGCAAATCCAACACTTTTTGAGGCACTTTTGGAGACAATTCAAAAAGGGGCCAATTTGAATGCAAATTCAAATTGCAGCAACTTTCATAACTTGAATTCAAAAGTTGACTTCATATTCAAACTCAGCATAATTTTCTGAGTTATCCCACCAATTTTCATCCCCATTGGACTTTATCTTGTCGGGAGCTAAATTTGCATTAATTCAAAACTGAATTTGAATTTCAGTTCAAATATGCAACAAATTTAGCCAAATAAATTCCAAATTGAGGAAACCAAATTCAAACTGTGACTTGGTGCTTAGGTCTCTCATTCAATGGAGAGTAGCTGGGATATTTACAGAAGAATTTGGAAAAAGGATTAGGGGGGAGAGATGGGCCCACTGGTCAGTGACTGTGCTCAGAGGGAAACCCACTCGGTGGTCGTCGGTCAGCCGCCGGGGCTGTTGCCGCCTCCCGGCCTCGCCAGCGCACGCCTGGATTAGCTTGGACCCCCCCTCCCGATCACCACGTACATGGCACAAACCGTTTTCGCTGCCTCCCTTGCCTGCGCCGCTCTGCTCAGCTCCCGCGCACGCGAAAAACCGGCAGCGGCGACCGCGCCTTCGAGCCTCGGCGCGCACCGGTGCCGATCATCGATCACCCACGGTTCCTGCAGCAAAAAGAAGCACCAAGGGGTGCTCTAGATGTTCCCCGTGCTGCATCAGCAGGTTGCACTCGGGTGTGCGCGGTTTAAGCCGTCGAAGTCCAGAAACCGGAAGGAACCGGCAGAGCTGTGGTTCGGCTCACCGTCGACAGCCCAATCCAGCCATCCTTGCCGACCACGTGCTACACAAGAAAGGTGCGTGGGGGTCCCTAGATGGTGTAGCCGTAAACCATTAGGCAAATAATCCATCGGGTAGCAAGAATTTTAGAAAGTCCTGAACCCTAGTGCAACTGACCGAGCTCGGCTAAAACCAAAAATTCGGCTTACACACTGAATCAAGGGTCTAGCTAGCTCGCAAGTAGCTCCTACACCTCCTAGCGTCCCTCCTCGAGGAAGAACTAAGCACAACCGTCCAGAAATGGCCGAGTTATAGCAGTTTCCCTAGCCGCCGGTGCAAACACGGCTCGGGTCGTCGTCGAGAGGGGGTTTGCAGGCATTTTTAGCTTCCGAGGCTGCTCACGTTGGGTTCCTCGTGACCCACTGGTGCTCCCCGAGCAAACCGTGACTCTTTTCATGCCTCAGAGAGCGAGAACGACCTCGCCGGAGCCCTGACCTCCGTGGTTGACGTCGCACGGCTGTTTCCGGTCACCGCCGGCGAGCTCCGACCCCCGAGGCAAGTTCCACATGGCGAGATAGGGCTAGGCGGCTAGTTCTAGCACTGGGGGCGGTCGGGAAGTCATTTCTGGCAAACCTCGCCGGAGGGCACCGCCGCTGAACTCTCGGGCGCGCGTGAGGAGGAAGAAGGCGGGTGGTGAGGCCCACCCGCAGAGTTTAAACATTTTGGGATTTTCTAGTTTAGTGCAAACTTCAAATGCATATAACTTTTGCTAGGAAGCTCCAAATTTAGTGAACTAAATTTTGTTGAATTCAGCTTTTTGAGTACTTTCCAGCAATACAAATTTCAGCTCATGAAACTTAATGTTTTTACAGAATTAATTCACTAAATTTTAAACTGTTGGGATTTTTATCTGGAGAATTTCTTTATGAAAAATTCTGAAATTTGGCTGGGGGATTCATTGGAAAATCCTGAGTCACAGTAAAATTATCAGATCCATCCAAGTTCGTTTAGCCCCCCTAATGGTGTGATTAAGTGAACTGCCCTGAGAAAATAGAAAAATGTACAGAAACATTTTTCAGATTTTCTCCAATCTTGTTTAGGGCATAACTCCATCTAGAATTCTTCAAATTACATGAAACCAATTCCATTAGAACCATATCAAATTCTAGTTTCCAGGAAGTAATGGTTGCAGCCATGAAAATCACTGGAATTGCTTAGAGGATCTAATATTGACCAAATAGACTTTTATTTGTACAAAGCTCAAATGAACTTTGTTTCAAATGAAACTTGGTCAAGACTCTGGTTAGGACCGCACCAGCCACAATAAAAATTTCAGAGCCAAAGGGGAGGGCTATCTAGAGTTATAGTAATTACTTATTCAATTCTAAACATTGCATTTGAATTGACATATAGTATCTCGTTGACGTGTAGTCGCTGAAGACGAGGAAACTCCGGAAGTGCTCGACTTCCTTCTTCCGGACGAAGCCCTAACCACTGACCAGCAGCAACAAGGCAAGCCCCGGTTTGCATTAACCCATTTTATAAAGTTTTGCTTTATGTATACTTAGCATGTGGTATGGATGTGCATTAGGTGTAGGATGGATGAAACCCAAGTGCATAACCACAATTTTCCTAAAGAGTGCGGGTAGTATCTAAGACCTCGAGTAGACAGGCTGTGCTTAATTATTCCTAGAACTTCGGTACAAGTCGAGTAGTTGGAATCTACTCACGAGTTTAGGTTTGGGACACACGGGATTGGTTCGAGTGATGTGAGATCACTTTAGTAATAAAATGAAACTAGGCAGGGGCTAGGGCGCAGCAAGAGGAAGTCTTGTGTGCGCAGCCCTGTCCGTGTCGATTGAGGACCGATCCGTGTGCGGCCCACGCTGATCAAGTTTGAACGTACCAAAGGCATATCGGATATATGGGCCCCGGTAAACCGATGTATCCTAAACCTCCGGGCGTCGAGGCATAACACACCGATTTATGGGTGTAGGCTGAGGGTAGCAAGGTGGAAATCTGCTAACGGGGCATAGAGAGATGTTCTGTGTAGGGAACCTCCTGCTCGTTTTGGTGTGACCGGTTCGACGTTTGGGCTGTTGGGTGAAAGGTTGTCCCATACGACATCGAGTGAGCGTGTTGTGCAGCTCCACGGGTGGGCGTACGTGACGTGCTCTTTGGGTTTCCCTGCAGGTGGAGTTGATTCACCGTCCCTCGCGGTGAAGAGTACCACTTGGTCACTGAGTCGTGACGTAGGTTAATATATGAAATGTGATGATTCAATATGCTGTCATGATATAATTGTATTGCTACATGTGTGCCACCAAATATTGCTCACTAAATTTCATATTCATGGACTGTTAACTTGTGGCTAAAAGATGAACTAAGGATGAACTTGTAGACGTGTCCATTTGCTGAAATTTACCATCCCATGATTGGTGTACCCTACATGTAGAGTTTCATGCCTAGGTGAGTCGGTTAAGTCTTGTTGAGCCATCGTGCTCACGGTTGCTGCTGTAATTATTTTTCAGGTGAGGAGCATCCCACGGACTCGGGGTACGAGTTCACCGGCGAAGGTTACCCTCCGTCGGGGACCACGGCTGAGTGGGAGCCGTACATGCCGCGCTAAGCTGAGGAGTGCAGCTAGTGTGGGTTGCCCTAGGGCTGGGCAACCGAATTTTGCTAGATAGACGGGCGTGAGTTGTGCAAATTTAGTTTCCGCTGTGTAATATAAACACTAGTTTGTAACTGAAGTATTGTACTACTTTGTACATGTCAGTTGGTTTTCTATGTAATACAATATCGTTCTTATGATGTGTGCTGTCGGGTGTCGCGTTTTGTGGCACCACCCTCTGCGATCCTAGACGAGCGGATTCCGGTCCGCCACAGGTGGTCGCGTATGGTTCGCGTCAATGTCGAAACCACGAGCAGCACTATCCGACTCATGATCTTGAGCTCGCTGCTGTGGTCATGACGCTGAAAAATGTGGAGACACTATCTTCTTGGAAACTTGGTGCATCTGTACACCGACCACAAGACCTTAAAGTATATCTTCACCTAGAAGGAGTTGAATATGAGGCAAAGGAGGTGGTTGGAATTAATCAAAGACTATGAAATGGATATTCATTACCACCACAGCAAGGCAAATATGGTTGCCGACGCGCTGAGTCAGAAGTCACACGTCCATAACTTCACTATTACACCGATAGAAGAGGAAGAACCGAGTTTATACTTGGTTCTATATGGATCACTCTACAACCTTGCTCTCATCCCTACTATTAGGGAGGATATTATTGCAGCTCAGAAAATTGACAAAGGCATGGCACATCCCCGGGAACGAATAGACAGCGGTGATATCAAGTGTTTCCAGAAGGATGAAGAGGGGATGCTATGGTTCAATGACCGCATTGTTGTACCCCGGAATATGGAGCTGAGAAAGAAGATCCTAGATGAAGCTCACTTCCAGGCAGCAAAAAAAATGTACCAAGATTTAAAGAGAAAATTTTGGTGGACACGGATGAAGCGAGAAATTGCAAAATACGTATCCGAGTGTGATACGTCTAGGCAGGTGAAGGCGGATCACATGAGGAAATCAGGGCTGCTCCAAACCCTGAAAATTCCAGCATGGAAACGGGAAGATGTGAGCATGGATTTCATTGTGGATTGCCCATGACTTTTCACAAACACCAAGTCGGCTCACTTCATTCCTGTGCACACAAATTTCCATGCTATAAAGTATGTGGAGTTGTACATTGCAAAAATGTTATGCTTGCACGGAGTACCCCAGACAATAATCTCAGATCGAGGTGCACTGTTCTTGGCTTGTTTCTAGCAGCAGTTGCACGCTTCTTTGGGTACCAAGCTGATTAGAAGCTCTGCATATCATCCTCAGACAGATGGGCAAACTGAGAGGGTGAATCAAGTGTTAGAAGACATGCTGAGAGTGTGTACCATCCACCACGGTAACAATTGGGATGATCATCTACCGTTGGCGGAATTCTCGTATAACAACGGCTATCAAGCGAGTATCAATATGGAACCTTACAAGGCTCTCTACGGTCGCAAATGCCACACCCCATTGAATTGATGTGAATCCGGTGAAAGGGTCACGTTCGGGGTTGATCTAGTGAATGACACCAAAGAGCAAGTTCAGGTGATCGAAGCAAACTTGAAAGCCACCCAATCCCGACAGAAAAGTTACGCTGGTAAGAGGCGTAGGCCGCTGCCTTTCGACGCTGGAGAACACATTTATCTCCGTGTGTCTCCGATGAAGGGCTTGCACTGATTCGGCGTGAAGGGAAAACTCTCTCTCCCCGATTTATCAGACCCTATGCCGTCACCAAGAAATGTGGACCAGTGGTGTATAGACTAGACCTACCGGCATCTCTCGCTGGTGTTCATGACATTTTCCATGTCTCACAACTTCGGAAATGTCTGAAGTATACAGCTGCTGTTCCCACTGAACACATTGGCGAGTTGCAACCGGATTTAACCTATGCTGAATATCTTGTTGAAATTATTGATGTGAAGACTAGGACCACACGTAACAGAATGCTGTGGTTCTACAAGGTCTTGTGGAGCAACCACACCGCTGAGGAAGCGACGTGGGAGAGCGAAGATTTTCTTTGTTCAAACTATCCGGATTTCTTAGCATCTCATCTCGGGTAATTCCTCTCACATCTTCGCCTCTTCTTTTTGTAATCTCGGGACGAGATTCTTTTAAGGGGAGATGGATGTAAAGGCCCAAGATTTCACTTGCTAAAGTGTTCATCACATCACACACACCATAGCTCATTTTGTGGAGATCTCATGAACACATTTGAAGAGCAAGTAACCACCATCAATAGGATGATTAAAGGAAAAAGTCACAAATCTAAAAGTAGGATTTTCCACATGTAAACATGAGAGGCTGAGCTCACAAGTAGGTCCTAAACATTATTAGGAATGCTCATGCCAAGTTTCATGGAAACCCAAACCTTTTTGAGGCACTTTTGGGTACAATTGTAAAAAGGGCTAGTTTGAATGGAAATTCAAATTTAAGCCACTTTCAACATCTGAATTCAAAAGGTGGATTCATATTCATACTCAGCACATTTTTCTGAGTTACTCCACCAATTTTCATCCCCATTGGAGTTGATCAGTGACTGAATTCCTCACTGAACCGACTCACTCGAGTGCAGTCTCGCGGGCGACCTCCGCTCGGCCACGTCCGGCCAGTGCACGCCCCAAACCCTCCACCTCACAGTGATTTCTTCGCGGTAAAGTCCAGCATGACGCACAGCTGTGCTGTTCTCACCGTTTCCGAGCTGAACCGAGCCTCCCGCGAGCTGTTCTTCATTTTCCGCTCACCAACTCTTTGCCGCTCCGTCTGATCACCGGCGACCACCGGATCCCGGCAGTTCCACGCCCCGCACCCGGAGAAGAAAAGGTGTGCCTGGTCACGCTGAAGCTGTAGGAAGAAGCTGTGTTCCGTTTCATGCGACGTAGAGCGAGTATTGCTCGTTTCTTGCCACGGTGTGTGTTAGGGTTAGAGTTCGGTTGCCGGCAAAATTCATTGCACACAGACAACCTCCACTCAAGCTGCACACCATACACGCTCTAGAACATCTAGCACACCTCCTCGATCAAGTAGCACCAAGTTTCATGCACTAGAACCCTAGTTCCACGAGTTTTTCGTGTCGGCGGCCGAAAACAAGGCAGCTTGCCGGTGAGGTCCTAGTTGCAGCCATTTTCACGTGGATCAGGGTTCATATTCGTGATCAACAAGTCCCCGCGGAGCTCTGATATCAAACCGCGTCGAAAAAGGTGTAGAGAACACCGAGTTCGACGTCGCCGATGAGCTCCCGGCCTCTGTCACCGCCGCAAGCATTGTTCCAGCCATCGCCGAGCTCCGGTGAGTGCACCAGTGTGTTCCTTGTGCGGAGTTATGCACAGGCGGTGAGTTTCGTAGAAGGTCGTGCAGTGGAACGGCAGGCGGTGAGCTCTCCGGCGAGGCACCACCGCGGGTGTCGCGAGGAAGAAGAAGGGGTGTGGGCCCTGCGTGGCAGTGAAAGAAAACTGGGCCCGGTATCGGTTGTGGCGCTGGGATTTCGTGCGGCTATGCGGGAAATTGAGTGGGCCAACGTGTGGGTTCGCTGTCAGGCTGACACGTAGCCTTGGGGCCCACCAGCCTGGTTTAAACCTTCTGAATTTTGATTTTATTTTCCAGATTTTTGCAAAACTTTATAAGCCCATAACTTTTGCTAGGATTGTCCACATTTAGTGAACCAAATTTTGTTGGATTCAGCTCTCTGAGTACTATCCAGCAAACAAAGTATAAGTTCTTGAAACACATTATTTTTCCAGAATTAATTCACCAAATTTAAACTGTTGGGAATTTTTAACTGTAGATTCCCTTTAGTGAAAATTCTGAAATTTGTCCATCGAGTTACATCATTTTCATGGGTCCCATACCCCACTATATATCCGGTACAGCTCAATCTTGTCCAGCAGGGCCGCATACATACGGTCCTTAACCGACACTGACGGGGCTACAACCAACCTCCACATTTGCCTTACCATCCCGGTCCAGGCCGAATGTGGTCTCAAGCATTGTCACACCCATCGTAGGTCGAGACCAACCTTGAGCGCTCCATCCTACAGGAACATCCCCGTCCCCATCTCATTTTCATGAGGGTGCTCTTATCATAAACCTCTCGCGAGTAACTCCATTACTCGACCTTTCTCGCGAGTAGCTTTTTATTACTCGACTTCTACCAAGCTAGATACAACATTAGCCTAGCATCTACGACGAGGCAAAGCCTACACTAAACCTTGTACTCAGGGATGTAATAGCCATGCAAGTGGGTTTCAATCATCCTAGACATAATGCACAATATCGAGTCTAATAAACATGAGGTAACGATATGCAAACCGGGGCTTGCCTTGCTCAACGGTTTTGTTAGAAGCTAGGAGTCAGTCTTCCTCCGGAGAATCCGCCAAACTCGTCACAAGATGGAGATCCTCGCAGCGGAGTCGAGTCCTCGTCGAACATCGACGTCACGTGCTATTAAGATGATTTATGCACATGTGTTCAAAAGCAATTTACAAAATGATTCAAAGCTGTTGTACAAGTTAACTCACACATAAGAGAGATAAACAACAACAAGGTTTCTGTTGTTGTATCTAAACCTTAGAGAAGAAGAATGCTAGGTGACAAGGGAGGAAAATAATTCACCATGTGAGTACATCCTCATATGAAAACTTAGACCTAAAAGATGGTAGCTCAAGTTCCATAGGTCCAATGAAGCTGAAAATTTAGAAACTCATCCTTCGCGTGGGAATAACGTTGAGAAGGCGGGAGGTGTAAATCCTTTAGTGGGCAACTTGGAAGTGTCCACGTAGAGGACCATCCTGCTCGGCACGAAACATTTTTCTATGTCAGAGTGTCGTGTGAAAGGTTGCTGCATACAACGTAAGAAAGAGCTCTTGAGAGAGTCTTTCAAGGCGGGTGTATGTGTCGTGTATTCCGGGTTGTTATTGATTCGAATCACCGTCGCTCGCGGAAGAGGATTGAGCATACTTGCCCACTATGCCGTGACGTAGTAAGAGGAGGAACTAAGTCGCTTAACATGCTGTTTATGGATTAATCATTGTATTGGAACCTTGACTGAAGTAGATATAGAGCCAACTAAATTTCTATTCAACCTTAAGCTAGCAACATCGGGATAAACATTTCTTGTTTGATTGTGGACTTCCGGTGTTGTGAGGCATGAGGACCACTAAAATGAAAGCTATAAGAATCCGAATATAAGGATCAAGTTAGTCAAGCTGCATTTTGCAAATTCATGTTCCTACTGTCTTACTACCATGCATGTAGAGTTACATGTTTAGGATTGACGGTTAAGACCTGCTGAGCCTTAGTGCTCGCGGTTGCTTCTGAGTTGTTTTTGCAGGTAGCAGGATGTCTGCTATGAATAGGGTTGTTCGGTGAGACGATGAACCTCACGGTTCGTTCCACTCATCGGAAACCTAGCTGCTGCCTTTCTTTGGTGAAGCTAGTGGGAAGCGTTCGTGGGCTGAACGCCTTCTCTTCGGCGTAGTTAGGGTCGAGAGTGATTAGATTGTCCAGCTAGTTTTAATTTCCACTGCGTGTGTACATTATGTTGTAAAAGAACTTATGTTGAGTAACAAAATGGGTTCATATGTTCTTCAGTCTCTTTTCGTGCATGCTGTTGGGTGCCGCATCACACGGCACCACCCAGTGCGATTCACGGGCTGGGCTCCTCACAAGCGTGGTATCAGAGCCGCATTGGGAATAGCACGCATGAAAAGAGCATATTTTTGAAAACTTAGAGGTATACGAGTGAGGAACGTATAGTATGCCCACATAAGGAGTATTATTAGCATAGTTACTTAAGGTGGCAAGCTAACAGTGTGTTAATATTCAATATTTCAATTCTGTAACGACGCACCTATGTGTAGGTAAGCATGGTAAGGAACGCCAATGAAAGTGGATCAATTTCGGTTAGCTCCCCCATACGAGGAAAGTAGTGTGGGATGTCCCGTTCAGCAATAGACGGGAAGTGAATATGTTTTCTAGGACTCTTCATGTCTTAGAGACATATGAATGGCGCTAGCCTCCAGTGCGCAAACCCAGGGGCAAGAGGAGGAGACCCCATCGTGTGGTTTGTAACACGAAGTTTGTTCTTTAGGACTCTTCATGTCCTATGAGGCATACGAAAACGCTGTTCCACCGGTGTGCTTTATTGCAAAGGTATGGAGCCCCCATCGGGTGGTGAATAACCCGATCATGTACCTTGAGACGTGGCTTGACTCAACGACGGCCCGTATGGCAATGATACGGGGCGTATGTTTTTACTATGATATAGACCTGCCTGAAATGACAAACCAATGTATGCATCATTATTTAGTGGTTTTATGCAGGTACCTTAACCACGTTAGTACATGTCATGTAGAAAACGTATGTGAGTGATCGTTGTAGTGCCACCACTTGAGACGTATATGCCAGTATAAAGCCAGTTAGGATTTTAATTTGGTGAGGAGACGTAGTACCGTGATGTGTTTTGAGCTGCATGAAAAAGAAGGTTTGAAAAGAAAAAGAGGAAATTTGGAGTCTAGGATTCCATTAGGGGGTAATGAACTCCTATATTGAACTAAGAGTCAATTGGGAGTATAGATTTATTCACCAAGACTTAGGAATAACCACCCCTGTTTTTGGCAGAATATTTGCTGAAATTGAACAGGGCATACCTTTTGTGTGGTTGAACCAATGGAGGTGTGCAATATATTTCTGGAAAGGTTTTGAAGTCTTCTACAACTTTTATGTAGAACTCCAGATCAGAATCCCCCTCCAAATGGATGAAATTCTCAGATGAGTGTGAACTGTCCAAAAACAGGGCAGACACAAAATGCTATCTGGAAATTTCTGTATTTCGACTATAACGTTCTGTAGAAAAATCTCTAAGGTTCATGTAATAAACCGTTGGAAAGTTTAGGATATGTGCTACGACTTTGTAGTTCAAATTTCTCCAGATTTGGAGTTTAATTGTATGAAATCTTGCGGACAAAACAGCTACTTCCAAAGGAGGTGCTGTCAAAATTGTTCCAGATTTCTGTCAACTTTGAAATATCATACCTTTTGATCCAGAACTGATATGAAGGCAAATAAATACTCGTTGGAAAGATATTGAAGTTACTATAACTTTGATATTCAACTTGAGTCATGAAATTGCCATTTTTATATTCAAATTCTGGGATTAAGACCCATTGGTCATTCTGAACAGAGTAGAGCTTAATGGCTATGTAACTTAGGACTTGTTGTGGACAGGGATGTTTTAGACTTCTCTAAGTTCGATGACATGATCTTGAGTTATTTTTCAGTTTGTCCTACTGTTGGATTTAGTGGTTTGAACAAACTTGTTAAAGTTGGTAGATATCAGAATTGTCGAAACCCTGGTTAGATTGTGTAGTGCTGCAATATCTATGTGATGTTTTTACGGTTATGTTTTTCAATTCAAGTTGAGTTTTAACTTTGAATTTTAACCGTAAATTGCTCACTCTTGCAGCATGGGTCGTGCTCATTCCAGCAGTGAGGTTGGTGAGTCGAGTCACGGTGAAAGTAATTCGCCACGACAAGAAGTGCCGACATCATCAACCGGTTTGGCGGAAATTTTAGGAAAGATGGCTGAGTCTCTGGATCTGTTGGTGCGACAAAGCATACGACAGGAGACACTACAGCAAAATCCCCCACCAAGTACTTATCTGGATTTTCTAGCAAGACAACCACCAGTTTTCTCGGAAGCAAAAGAACCGTTGGAGTCGGCTCATTGGCTCCAATGTATTGAAGCCAAGTTTGATATGCTTGAGTGCAATGAATATCAGAAGACTCTATTTGCCGCTCAACAACTCCACGGAGCTGCTGGAGCTTGGTGGGCAGAGTATCTTGCAACTCTTCATGAAGTTCATCGGGTGACGTGGGATGAATTCCGGGCACGTCACATTTGTTCTGGAATTCTTCGAACAAAGTATCAAGACTTTCTGGACTTAAAGCAAGGAGAAAGGAGAGCGCACGAGTACTTCAAAGAGTTTGAAGACTTGATGCAATACGCCACTCATATGGTAGACTCGGAAGCGTTGAAGTGTGAATATTTCTTCCAAGGTTTGAATGTCGAACTTAAGGAACAAGTGACCTTGTTCAATAACAGTATTTACAATGAGTTGGTAAATGCCGCTACCATTAAAGAAGACATTCATCTCCATTGTGAAGCGGAGCTAAAAAGGAGTATACCGTCGAACAATGATATCGAGGTTCCTCCGAACTATCGAGTGCGGTATTACTCGCTAGTTCGGCAAGAAATTCAGCCTGTGGTGCAACTCTCACAACCACGGCCGGAGTTGATCACTTATGAGCCTCCACCTCAACAGCAGCGGTCAGAAATTATTTGTGCAACCCTACCACAACTAGCTGTGCACAGTTTATCTCCACCTTGTGTTAGTAGAGAGCTGAGGATTTCTGCAACACAAAACCGTCGTGGTGCTGAGCAGAGCCACACTTGTGTGTTGTATCATCAATGCTCAGATCAGCATCACGAACATTCAAAGAAGCATCTTTCAAAAGCTGGCAGGGTTAACTACACTGCTATTGAGGACATTACACAAGGCGAGCCAGTTTTAGCGGGAATGTTCACCTTACATGAACAGCCCACTTTCGTGTTGTTTGATTCCGGAGCCACCCACAATTTTATTAGCAGAGACCATGTGCTGAAAAATAATCTTCCATTTAGCACGGTTAGACATCCGTTTTATATCAGCTCACCCAGAGGCAAGATATCAACAGACGAGATGGTCTCACGGGTACCTTTATGTTTGGGTGGAAACATCTATCCTCGAGCCTTATCATACTCAAAGGCCAAAGGATTGATATTATCTTGGGGATGTCATGGTTGACACATTATGGAGCTATCTTTGACATCAGCTCTCGGACTGTCCAACTGAATTCACCAATACATGGTTGCAACACATTGAATCTTGTGGATCCATCACAACGTGTTGCAGTGGTGCATCAGGTTGAATGTCCTAAACTTGAGGATATTCCAGTGGTATGTGAATATTCAGATGTGTTTCCCGAAGATTTGCCGGGCATGCCGCCCGAACGTGATGTTGAGTTCAAGATTGAACTAGCACCGGGAACAACACCTATTTCTCGGTGACCATACAAAATGACACCGAAGGATCTAGCAGAATTGAAGGATCATCTGAGTGACCTCATGGACAAAGGTTTTATACTCCCAAGTTCATCACCTTGGGGCTGTTCCGCACACTTCGTGAAGAAGAAGGACGAGACTTTGAGACTATGCGTAGATTATCGTCCACTGAATGCTGTCACTATCAAAAATAAGTATCCACTACCACACATTGATATCTTGTTTGATCAACTAGTGGGTGCTAAGGTATTCTCCAAGATGGATCTTCGGTCCGGGTATCACCAGATAAAAATCCGGGCAGAAGACGTACCTAAGATGGCGTTCTCGACAAGATATGGTCTTTATGAATATCTTGTCATATCTTTTGGGTTGACCAATGCTCCGGCTCACTTTATGTATCTCATGAACTCTATGTTCATGCCAAAGTTAGGCAAATTCATTGTGGTTTTCATCGACGACATCTTGGTCTATTCAAAGTCAGAAGAAGAACACGCTGAACATTTGCGTATTGTACTTCAACGCTTGAGAGATCACAAACTTTATGCAAAGTTTAGTAAATGTGAGTTTTGGATCAGCAAAGTGCCGTTTCTTGGGCATATTATTTCAGTGGAAGGCATCGCTGTGGACTCAAGTAAAATCGAGCAAGTGCTGAATTGGAAATCTCCAACATCTGTTCATGAAGTGAGGAGTTTCCTAGGTTTAGCGGGTTATTACCGGAGATTCATTCCAAACTTCTCCAAAGTCGCTAAACCTATGACGGAGCTGTTGAAGAAAAGCACCAAATATGATTGGAGCAATTCATGTGAGAAAGCTTTTCAAACTTTAGTGAAGCGTCTCACCACATCTCCAGTTTTAGCCCAGCCGGACACCACGAAGCCATTTGATGTTTATTGTGATGCATCCGGCATTGGTTTGGGTTGTGTGTTGATGCAAGAAGGACGCGTGGTCGCGTATGGATCCCGACAACTTAGTGGTCATGAGCAGAATTACCCGACGCATGACCCTGAACTAGCTGCAGTGGTCTTAGCATTAAAAATGTGGAGTCATTATCTACTAGGCAATCTAGTAAATCTCTACACTGACCACAAAAGCTTGAAGTACATCTTCACACAGAAAGAACTGAATATGAGGCAGCGAAGATGGCTAGAATTGATCAAGGACTATGAACTTGAGATTCATTACCATCCGGGCAAAGCGAATGTGGTTGCCGACACACTTAGTCGGAAAGCCCACATTTACCATTTAGCCATGGCTGCACATGAAGAAGGAGAACCAAGCCTGCACTTAGTTCCCTACAGGTTGCTGTTCAACCGTGCTCTTATTCCTACAATCCGAGATGAGGTTGTAGAGGCTCAGAAGAGAGACAGGGGTATGTCTCACATCCGGAGAAGAGTGGACAGTGGTGAATTGAAGATGTTCCGCAAAGATGAAGAGGGTACTCTATGGTTTAAAAACCGCATAGTGGTACCCCAGAATATGAAATTGCGGAGGAAGATATTGGATGAAGCACATTTATCCAAGTACTCCATTCATCCGGGAAGCAATAAGATGTACCAAGACTTGAAATCTAAGTTTTGGTGGACACAGATGAAAAGAGAGATTGCAAAGTACGTATCCGAGTGTGATACGTGTCGGCGGGTTTAAGCCGACCATATGAGGAAAGATGGACCACTTCAAACGCTGAAGGTTCCAGCATGGAAGTGGGAAGACATAAGTATGGACTTCATCATCGGGTTACCCATGACCAGCAACAAGCATGATTCTATTTGGGTAATCGTCGATCGTTTGACCAAGACAGTACATTTTATTCCAGTCCATACTAAATATGTGGCAAAGAAGTATGCAGAGATGTTCATCTCGAGAATCATGTGTTTACACGGGGTTCCTCGCACCATCATTTCTGATCGAGGTGCGTTATTCGTATCCAGATTTTGGGAGCAACTGCATGCTTCCTTGGGAACCAAGTTAATTCTGAGTTCAGCGTATCATACGCAAACTGATGGTCAAACGGAGAGGATAAATCAGATTCTGGAGGATATGCTACGGGCATGTGTCATCAATTATAGGAAGAATTGGGATGACCATCTACCATTAGCAGAATTCTCATATAATAACGCTTATCAATCCAGCATCAAGATGGCCCCGTATGAAGATCTTTATGGCCGGAAGTGCCGCACACCGCTGAATTGGTGTGAGTCCGGCGAGAGAGTGTTCTACGGGATTGATCTTGTGAATGAAGCCGAGGAACGAGTGCGAGTGATTCAAGCCAACTTAAAGGCTGCTCAATCTCGGCAGAAGAGCTATGCAGACAAACGATGTCGACCTCTCCACTTTGACATAGGGGACCACGTGTATCTTCGTGTCTCTCCGATGAAAGGGTTTTCATCATTTTGGAGTGAAGGGAAAACTAGCTCCACGATTCATTGGGCCGCATGCGGACCCGTGACCTATCGGCTGGAGCTACCGACGTCACTTTTGGGTATTCACAATGTTTTCCACGTCTCTCAGCTGCGGAAATGTCTTAAGTACCCAACCGCAGTTCATATGGAGAACATTGAGGATCTTCAACCGGATCTCACTTATTCTGAGTACCCGATACAGATTATCGACGAGAAGACTCGCACCACAAGAAATCGGACATTGCAATTTTACAAAGTCTTGTGGAGCAACCACACCGCTGATGAAGCCACGTGGGAAAGCGAGGAATTTCTCCGTTTAAATTTTCTTGACTTGTTTGTACCATGTGTCCAGTAGTCATTTTCCCTTCTTCTTTCTTTTTGTAATCTCGGGACGAGATTCTTTTAAGGGGAGAGGAATGTAACAGCCCTAATTTTTGTAAAGTTTGATTTCAACTTATGAAACAAAGTTAAGGCGATGAAAGGCTATATTTGTGTCACATAAAATGATAAACACAGCACATGGACATGTGAGGGAGTAAAACTTTGCTCTAGCCCATGCTCAACACATGTTAACCTAGGGGGAAAAGTATTTTACTTCCAAAAACTCTAACTCATGTGCACCTTCTCTATGAGTGGAGTAGAGAGAATTTAAACGCAATTTGAATTCTTTTGAACGAATTCATGTTCATATTGCCCAAATGCATACAAATGAATTCACCGATGCATTCCCCATGTATGAATGAGCTCATGATCCAAACTTGGATATTTTTGGAGACCGTATACCAATTAATCCGAGGAATATTCGAGGGAAAGTTCAAATTTAAATTTGAATTTGAAAACCGAACCAAACATGCTCAATTTTGAAATCTGATTTCAGATTTGAGTTCCTCATAATTTGTTTGGTCTACAGTCCAATTTTGGCAGAATTTGGACAATGTCGGTGCGGGAAAATTAAAGCACGGAGGGGGGGAGATATTTGGGTGCTGTGGCCCACATGGCAGCCACCCCACAGTGCAAATCGCCTCTGTTTTCATTTTTCTTCGGCCGAGCGCGCGGCAACAGCCGGTGTCATCCACCCCCGATGCCAGCTCCAGATTACCTCAGGTTTGCTCGGTCTAATCCTTCACGAAGCGAGTGCAACAGAGCTTCTTTGCTTCCTCCCTATGCTGCCTCGCTCCCGTGCCTTTTGCTCCTGGGAAGAAACCACTGGCCACTCTGTTCTTCTTCCCATCACACAGCCACCACCGGAGCTCGGTTGCTCGAGCTTCCCACATCAAATAGCAGCACACCAGCGTGCTCTAGCCGGCTAGCACCTTTCCTCCGTTGATCCGTGCTTGATTGCGCCTAGAAGCAGCTTAATTGCAGCTGCTCCCGAGTTGAAACTGAAGAAACCGAACTGGTCACCGTGGGCAGCCCGAATCAAGGGTGATAACGCCCAAGCAAGCCACCCCATCGGTGCACCTACAACCCTAGTTGCTCACCTCCGAAGCTCAGCCCTAGCCATTGATAACAGAGGGAGAATTTCAAGATTTTCTCCTGGGCGGCTCAAACTGACCCTGAGGTAAGGAATTGCAAAATTCGTCCTCAATTCGTGTTGGTTGTGTTTCAAACTTCACACACCGGATCTTAACTACCTAGCACACCTACTCCATCGATTTTAGACCTAGGAATTGAGTGTAGAGCAAGGAATCCGAGTTCTTTTTGAGGGAATACCGCTGGACCACGTCAGGCGCACGGTGCCGATAGGTTTGGAGCGCTCCCTGGCTTGTTTAGACCTCATGTCGATCTTCTACACGACCCCCTGGTGCTCTAGGGACCAAGAACCGATCGTTGGTGGAGAAATGAGCCGCCACAACCTCGCCAGAACCCTAGTTCTTGCTGTCGTCGGTGCGCCCTGTTTTCCGGCGAGTTTCGGCCGCCGGCGACCTCACCAACATGTTCAGCATGGTGGAAATTGGGGGGGGGGGGCAGCAGGGGGTCGGGAGGTGGCCGGGAAGGGCCTTTACAGTGACCCTCGCCGGAGGGCGCCGCCACTGCCCTGTTTGGCGCGAGGTTGAAGGTTAGGAATGACAGGTGGAACCTACGGGTAGGTTTTAAACATTTCCAGATTTTCCCACTTTAGTTCAAACTTTGGAGAGCCATAAATTTGTGTAGGAGTGTTCAAAAATTGTGAAACAAATTTTGTTGGATTACCCTCATAGAGTACTATCCAGGGGTGCAGCCCAATGTTTATGAAAATCCCTGGATTTGGCTCATTAATTCATTTAAAGAAAATATTGTAGGGATTTTTACAGGAGTTCTGTTTATTGGAAAATTCCCAAATTTGGACAGGACATTCTTGCACAATTCCTTGAACTCCAGTAAAAATTTCAGAGGCATTGGACCTTATTTGCTTGGTCAAATGATGTGTTCATTCCTTATGTCTCTGAAAAATGGGAAAAATGAACAGAGACATTTTCAGCTTTTTCCCAATCCTTGTAAAATCCATATCTCCATGTAGAAAACTCCAAAAATGGTAAAACCAATTCCTATGGACTCAGGATATTTTATAATTCACAAAAAGTCTACTTTGAAGCATAGTAAAGCTTAATATCTAGGGGGTAAAGGCAGATTAGTGAAAACCACATAAGGATTTGTTTTGTTCAAATGAAGCCATTTCATGAGCTCAATTTTTTCACAATGCCTAAATACCTTCCATAGAATCTGTGGTTAAAGTTTCAGCTTCATTGGACCTATGGAACTTGAGCTACCATCTTTTAGGTCTAAGTGTTCATATGAGGATGTAATCACATGGTGATTTATTTTCCTCCCTTGTCACCTAGCATTCTTCTTCTCTAAGGTTTAGATCCAACAACAGAAACCTTGCCTCAACGTAGATGCTAGGCTAATGTTGTAGCTAGCTCGGTAGAAGTCGAGTAGTAAAAAGCTACTCGCGAGAAAGGTCGAGTAATGGAGTTACTCGTGAGAGGTTGATGATAAGAGCACCCTCATGAAAATGAGATGGGGACAGGGATGTTCCTGTAGTATGGAGCACTCAAGGTTGGTCTCGACCTGCGATGGGTGTGACAATGCTTGAGACCACATTTGGCCTGGACCAGAATAGTAAGGCAAATGTGGAGGTTGGTTGTAGCCCCGTCTATGTCGGTTAAGGACCGTATGTATGCGGCCCTGCTGGACAAGATTGAGTTGTACCGGATATATAGTGAGGTATGGGACCCATGAAACCGATGTAACTCGATGGACCGTGATATAGAAACTCATCCTTCGTGTGGGAATGGCGTTGAGAAGGCGGGAGGTGTAAATCCTTTAGCGGGCAACTTCAACGTGTCCGCGTAGAGGACCCTCCTGCTCGGCGCGAAAGGTTTTTCTATGTCGGGGTGTCGCGTGAAAGGTTGCTGCATACAACGTAAGAAAGAGCTCTTGATAGAGTCTTTCGAGGCGGGTGTATGTGTCGTGTATTCCGGGTTGTTATTGATTCGAATCACCGTCACTCGCGGAAGAGGATTGAGCATACTTTCCCACTGCGCCGTGACGTAGTAAGAAGAGGAACTAAGTCTCTTAACATGCTGTTTATGGATTAATCATTGTATTGGAACCTTGACTGAAGTAGATATAGAGCCAACTAAATTTCTATTCAACCTTAGGCTAGCAACATCGTGATAAGCGTTTCTTGTTTGATTGTGGACTTCCGGTGTTGTGAGGCGTGAGGACCACTAAAATGAAAGCTATAAGAATCTGAATATAAGGATCAAGTTAGTCAAGCTGCATTTTGCAAATTCATGTTCCTACTGTCTTACTACCCATGCATGTAAAGTTACATGTTTAGGATTGACGGTTAAGACTTGCTGAGCCTTAGTGCTCACGGTTGCTTCTGAGTTGTTTCTGCAGGTAGCAGGATGCCTGCTATGAAGAGGGTTGTTCGGTGAGACGATGAACCTCACAGTTTGTTCCACTCATCGGAAACCTAGCCGCTGCCTTTCTTTGGTGAAGCTAGTGGGAAGCGTTCATGGGCTGAACAACTTCTCTTCGGTGTAGTTAGGGTCGAGAGTGATTAGATTGTCCAGCTAGTTTTAATTCCCGCTGCGTGTGTACATTATGTTGTAAAAGAACTTATGTTAAGTAACAAAATGGGTTCATATGTTCTTCAGTCTTTTTTTGTGCATGCTGTTGGGTGCCGCATTGCATCGCACGGCACCACCCAGTGCGACTCACGGGCCGGGCTCCTCACAGGTTGTGGCCCCTTTATCGTGCGATCTGACTCTAGGGCCGCATGGGGGCGCATTCCATAAGGCCGTGTTCATTAGTGATTAAGTCGAGGTCGCCGAAGGATATCTTCATATCGGGCACAAGAGTTGATCGTGGGGAAGCCATTGAGGTGGTGAAAAAAAAGTGAAATGCATGGTGGTCCCCCCACCTGGTGCGCCAACTGTCGGCGTTTTGGACTTTCGACTAGTAATCAAATGTACCGCACATTCTTCCTCGAGGTGGCCTAGCTAAGAACACAAGAAGGATTATCCTGGTTCGGGCAAAAAATGCACTACGTCCAGCCGGGGTGTCTCGCTTGTTCTCACTCAAGAATGGGGGTTGTTCTTACAAGTGCGAGAGCCTGCCCCTTCGAACCGGAAGGTCTCTCTATTTATCCTATCTCTCTCTTCTTTTTCTCTCCTCTATGCTGCCGAGGGGGGTCGAGTCGTGGGTCCTGCATGGCTTGTCTTGTTGTTCGTTCGCCAGGGAACTCGATGGTGCCTTTGTACTCCTGACCTGCTTCCGCTCTTGCTCCCGTCCCATCGTTAGGTAGTGGTCCATACCGAGGTGCACACGCGCCCCACGTTCCGCTACTCTCAGGTCCCATCGAAGGTGACAGATATTCAATGTGTGAGACCTATGTGTGCTGAATACATTGGCTTTGACGATAAAAGTTTTGAATACTACCAAAACACCTTTTTAACAAGGTCCGACTCTAGGTCCGAGCTCCTGCAAGGTTCGACGATAGGTCCGACTTGTTTTGGGTAGCTCCGGCAAGGTCTGACGTAAGGTCTGACTTGCTTTGTCTAGGTCTGACTTATTTTGGCTAGGTTAGTCTTGTTTTTGCTAGCTCCGGTGCTACGTCCGACTAGCTTTGGTAAGTTCCGTGCTAGGTCCGACTAAGCTTTAGTAAGCTCCGACGCTGGGTCCGACTAGCTTTGGTAAGCTCCGGTTCAAGGTCCGGTTAGCTTTCGTAAGGTTCGGAGCTTGATTGCAATGGTTCTGCTTTTAACTTGCAATATTTCGAACTTGCTTTAGTCTTATGGAAAGTTTGCTTAGTATTATTTTACTAAGTTTTTGGTGTGTTTTGGTGGTTATGGCTGATATCATTTTGCTATGGTTTACAACATGCTTATGTGAGGTGCTCACGTAAGATGTTGTAGTTTCAGAACTAACGAGAGTCAAGTCGAGAACTTGTGCTTGGAAGTATTGGTTGTTTATTCATGTGCAGGTGTTGCTTGAGTTCAAGACATGGCTGGTGACGGGATCCATTGAACTAGTCTTAGGGAGAAGATGAGGTTCAACAACCAAGTTCAGGAGGAATTGTGGTTGAGTTGATCGGGATGTTGTGCAGTATGTTTGAATCAAGAACAATGCATATGAAGATATCTTGGACGTCGTTGGAAGATGTTTGTACGTGTGCAAGGAGTGCATGGACGTGGCTGCATGGTTCCAAGGCATGATGAAGAGATGTGGACGTAAAGAATTGGTCGGAAAGGTCCAACCGACTAGGTTATGGACTTAGGCCGCGGCTGAGTCGTGTTTGACTCAAATATGGAAAGTTTTGAGTTGGTTATGATAGGATTTCGTGTGGGTCACGAATTTGAGTTATTTTAGGAATGTGGGATGCGTTGCTAAGGTGTTTGGAAGTCTTAATATTGCTTCTATCTGTGTATAGAAGAGTCCTAAGCAGTATTGGAAAGTTACAGTTTGAATCCAAGTAGGAGTAGGAGTCCTAGTTTGAGTTGAGTTGGCCTTCGGGCTGGTTATATAAGCAAGGGAGGCCAGAGCTCGTGGAGCACGACTTTGGGGCTGTTCCTCTTGTGTTCTGATAAATAAAATTCGTATTCTAAAGGAACTTTTGTGCCTTGTTCGTCCGACTTGTTTCAGACAAGTTTTTCTCGTCCAGTTTCTGTTCAGCACTACCTTGCTTCGGTGGTTTTATCATAACTAGAGTTTACAGATCCAATTGATGTGATTATTTTTGGGTTGTTTTCACAACTTGATTATCTATCATCTGTAAAAATTTCACGGTCATTGAATTTGTGGTTTCTAATCTACACGAGTTTCTTTGCAGTATTCTAGAACTGTTTTCTCGCGTAGGACAGATTGACCTTTGTTCGATCTTTCGATCGTAACTTGAGTTTCTCTCAACGGATTTTCATGATTCTTGTTGTGACGTCTTCGTGACTTGATTATATACAATCTATACTAGTTTTGTCACAGTTGAACACGTTTATATTAGTCGCACACATAGTTTCTTTAACAGATCGGTTTTCTGCTGAGGGGTGTTTTGTTGCTTCCGCTGAAAAGTTTTTATCTACCATTCACCCACCCTCTTAGCTTTACACGTGTACTGCGATCCTAAAATTGGTATCAGAGCCAGGTTGCTCTAATCTTTGTGATTTGCACGTGTTTTGACTAATCATCATGGAGAAATACTCCGCCAAACCTTGTGCGTTTAGTGGTATTGATTTTCAGGTTTGGAAGGCACGCATGGAAGCTTTCATCCAGGCGCAAGGCTTTGCAATATGGGAAAAGGTGTACAAGCCTTACGATGTGCCTTCAAACGATCAAGTCATGGCTACAAACATGAGAGATGTCGACAACAACAACAAGGCTCGGAACTTGATCATACAAGAACTAACTCAGAGCGACTTCGACCGTGTTGCACACCTCCAATCGGCGTACGATGCGTGGAGAGCACTTTGTGACTACCACGAAGGATCCAACACGATCAAGGAGGTAAGACAGGATATGTTCAAGAAAGAATACATGCACTTTGAGATGCAACCCGGTGAGTCCATTGATGACCTCTTTGCTCGCTTTAATAAAATTCTCAGCAACTTGCGTAGCGTCAATGTTAATTTTTCAGATGCTGAAAATGCTAGGCAATTACTAAGTGCATTAGACATGTCAATTTGGGAGATGAAAGTAACATCCATACGTGAATCCACTGTCATGAGTACTCTTACATTGGATGTGCTTTATTCTAAGCTAAAAACTCATGAAATTGACATTATATCACGTAAGAACCCAAATAAGACTATTGCATTTGTCTCACAACGTGATATGCCTAGCTCCGGCCAATCATCTAGCAATACACTTGCTTTGCTGTCTTCACTAACCCTGGAACAGATTGAGGAGTTTCCAGAGGAGGAGCTAGTACTTCTTTCTACTAGGTTCTCAAAAGCATTGCAAAATGTGAGAACTAGAAGGAGAGGAAGCTTCGGACCTCAATGATACTTTGAATGTGGTAAGACAGGACACTTTCGTACAGATTGCCCTAACCTTTCAGGTCCTTCTAACCGTGATGAAAAGCAGAATAAAGTCAAGTCCTCTTTTGGCAACACCAACAAGAAAAAGAAGGGTTTTACAGGACGCAAACTGATAAACAATTTCATCACCGCACTTCAAGAACTTGGCTCGAGTGATGTAGACATTAGAAGTGATGAAGATGATCTGGCAAACTTGTGCTTCATGGCGGGCAAATCAAAATCAAGTATGGAGGATGCAGAACACAATAGTGACAACGAAGAGGTCTGTCCTACTTGCGAAGAAATGTGTGATGCTATTTCTCGTGCCACTATTATTGTTAAGAAAAAGGACAAAAAGTTTAGGGACAATGCTGTTAAAATTGAGTCACTAGAATCTGAAATTAATCGTTTAAAATCCTTGATTCATAGTTATGATTCTTGTTCCTTATGTGATTTAATATATGAACAATTGTCCTCTCTAAGAAGTGCACACACCTCCACACTTGATAAACTTGAACTTCAAATCGAAAAGAACAAAAAGCTTGCTGCACTTAATGATAAAAACTTGAAAGATGCTTGTTGTTCTACAATTGATTTGCATTGTTCTACTTGCGATGATCTTTATAAGAAACTACAAGATGCTATGAAAGAAATTTCTATATTGAACAATGCTTTGCATTCTCATGAAGTTAAATATTGTTCCAATTGCAAATTAAAAGGAAAAACTTCATGTGAAAATTGCCTTGATCTATCAAATAAACTTGATAACATGCATAAGACATTAGATCGGTTTTGTAATGGGAATAAGAATCTAAACTTGCTGCTGAATTCTTCCAAGTCTTGCAATGATAAAACTAGTTTAGGTTTTGATTCACATGCTCATGCTAAGGATCATCCACCTAAAATTGTAAAATCATTAGGAAGTAGTTTGATTCAAACAGTTCCTAAATTAAAAGAAGTGGTTTTTAAATCTGCAGGAGTGTTGTCACATTCGGGTTCAAATAAGTATATTGCATGCTCATCTAGACATGAACACAAAGTTAAATTTTATTGTACCTATTGTGGTAGAGATGGTCATGTCATAGACTTTTGTTATAGACTAGCTAAACAACATAAAAAGGAAAGAATGCAAGCTAGATCTTATAACTCTCATGCAAAATTTGCTGCACATACTAAACCGAATGTCAGGAACATGCAACCTGCTGTTATGAGTCAGAAATATTCAAAGTTTACCTCTGGAGCTTCAGTTTTTGCCTCCGGACCTTCTGTTTTTGCCTCCGGAGCTACTGATTTTCGTGCTACACATGTAACACCTCATAGGTCAGTAGTTAATAACAAAAAATCTCAAACTTTGACTCATAAACCTGCTGTTTTATCTCAGCTTTCGCATGTTATTCCTGCTGGACATCGTGTGACTCAGTACTGGATTCCTAAATGCCTTTTAACTAACCCCAGTATTGAGTCATCGACGTATTGTGCTTCTATGAGGTTACAGGCTTGAGGAAGGAGAACATTTAGATTGTGGATTCAGGTTGCTCACGCCACATGACCGGTAACAAAGAATGGTTCTCCTCTCTCTCTTTTGTGTCACGTGTAGAGAATGTTACTTTTGCCGATAATTCTTCAACTCCTATTATTGCTAAGGGTTCGGTTAGAGTAAATGATCACTACACTTTGAAGGATGTGGAACTTGTCAAAAATTTGAAATACAACTTGCTTTCTGTTTCACAATTGCTAGATGAAAATTTGGAAATTATTTTCAATAAAAACTGCTGCAAAGTTGTAGGTTCAAATAGTGAGCTTATTTTTAACATGTCTCGGTTTGGAAGAGTTTTTAAAGCTTATTTAGATATGTCTTCCTCTAAGCATAGATGTCTAGTTGCAAATGATTCCAAAGATTTATATTTTTGGCATCATAGACTTGGTCACGTAGGCTTTGATCATCTCACGCGTTTTAGTACTCTTGATCGCATATGTGGGCTGCCTAAGCTTAAAGGGGACAAAGAAATTGTGTGCTCTTCTTGTAGACATGCTAAGATGGTTGCAGGTTCACATGCTCCTCTCACAATGACCATGACAACTGAACCGGGTCAACTTTTACACCTTGACACCGTAGGACCTTCACGTGTTCAATCCTTCGGAGGTAAATGGTATGTTCTTGTGATTGTTGATGAGTATTCCAGGTACTCTTGGGTTTACTTTATGGCATCTAAGAATGAAGCTTTTAGTCACTTTAGAACTTTATTTCTTAGATTATCAATTGATCACCCAGGATCTTTAAGAGCAATTAGAAGTGATAATGGAACCGAATTTAAAAATCAATTGTTTGATCACTTTTGTGCTGAAAATGCAATAGATCATCAATTTTCTTCACCATATGTACCTCAACAAAACGGTGTTATAGAGAGAAAGAACAGAACCTTAGTTGAGATGGCTAGGACTATGCTTGATGAATATCAAACTCCTAGGAAATTTTGGGCTGATGCAATTGCAACCGCTTGTTATGTCTCAAATCGTGTTTTCTTGCGTGCTAAGCTAGGTAAAACACCATATGAGCTCAGGTTTGGACATAGGCCTAGTGTCACACACTTTAGGGTCTTTGGTTGCAAATGCTTTGTTAAGAAACATGGTAATTTTGATAAATTTGAAGCTAGATCTGTTGATGGCATGTTTCTTGGTTATCCATCTCATACTAGAGGCTACCGTGTGCCTTTACTTGATACTAACAAAATTGTGGAGACTTATGAGGTTTCTTTTGATGACTAGCCCAGGTACTAGTTAAAATATTGCAGGTCCGGATCCATATCCACAGGGGGGGAGAGTATTTTCGTTAAAGAAGAGGAATAAGTGGTGCTGCTGCCCGAAAATTCAGCAGCTAATGACATTGTTCCAACTCCTGATCTTGATTCACAGCCAGCACCGATGACCACCATTGCTGGTCCAGATCCTCCTCACGTCACAAGCTCATCTATTTGTGATGAACATGAAGAAGAAGAAGAAGCTTGTGAAGTGTCCACTCCCCTCCGGATTCTCAAAAGTCATCCTCCATAACAAATTATTGGAAGCTTGCACGAACGAGTTACAAGATACAGGTTTTTCGACCCCAATTCTCATGCTCATTCTGCTTTTGTTGCTTCTTTTGAACCCAAAGATATATCACACGCACTCACTAATGAATCTTGGATTATTGCCATGCAAGAAGAGTTAGAAAATTTTGAAAGAAATAATGTTTGGAAACTTGTACCTTCACCTCAAGGTCGCACTTTAATTGGAACTAAATGGGTGTTTAAAAATAAACAAAGTGAGGATGGGGTTGTGGTTAGGAATAAGGCTAGGTTGGTTGCTCAAGGTTTCACACAAGTTGAAGGTCTAGATTTTGATGAAACTTTTGCTCCTGTTGCTAGATTAGAAGCCATAAGAATTTTGTTAGCTTTTGCTGCATCTAAAGGTTTTAAGCTATATCAAATGGATGTTAAAAGTGCTTTTCTTAATGGCTACATAGATGAGGAGGTTTATGTCAAACAGCCACCTGGTTTTGAAAATCCAAATTTTCCTAATCATGTTTACAAACTGTCCAAAGCCTTGCATGGTCTCAAACAAGCCCCTAGAGCATGGTATGATAGGTTAAAAACATTCTTACTTGAAAAGGGGTTTACCATGGGCAAGGTTGATAAAACTCTTTTTGTGCTTAAGCATGGCAATGACTCATTATTCGTTCAAGTGTATGTGGATGATATTATCTTTGGTTGTGCTTCTCATGATCTTGTGTCCAAGTTTTCAGCTATGATGAGTTCAGAATTTGAGATGAGTATGATGGGAGAACTCACGTATTTTTTGGGGCTGCAAATCAAGAAAACCAAGGAGGGTACCTTTGTGCATCAAACAAAGTATACAAAATATCTCCTAAGGCGCTTCAACATGGACAAAAGCAAGCCTCTTCGGACACCATTGGGAACAGAAACAACACTTAAACTTGATGAAGATTGTGATCCCGTTGATCAAAAAGAATATAGAAGCATGATCGGATCACTTTTGTATCTCACGGCATCAAGACCGGACATACAATTCAGCGTATGTCTTTGTGCACGATTTCAAGCCTCCCCACGTGCTTCACATCGTCAAGCCGTCAAAAGGATTCTCAGGTACTTACATGGAACTCAAGAATTTGGCATTTTTCTTCCTTCTTCCTCAACCGTTACTTTGAAAGCTTTTTCCGATGCTGATTTTGGGGGTTGTAGGATTGATAGGAAAAGTACTTCTGGTGCTTGTCATTTTCTTGGTAATTCACTTGTTGCCTGGTCCTCTAGAAAACAAAGTTCAGTTGCACAATCCACATCCGAATCTGAATATGTAGCTGCTGCTAGTGCTTGCTCACAATTCTTTGGATTGTTCAAAGACTTAAGGACTATGGGGTTGATCTAGATAGTGTTCCACTGTTTTGTGATAACACTAGTGCCATTTACATTGCTAAAAACCCCGTGCAACATTCGAAAACTAAGCACATTGACATTAGGTATCACTTTCTCCGTGATAATGTCGAAAAAGGGAGCATTGTGCTTCACCATGTAGATACCGAACAACAATTGGCTGACATTTTTACAAAACCTTTGGATTTCACTCGTCTTTGTTACATTCGTAGTGAAATAGGGGTTATGCATCCTCATGCCTTAAATTGAGGGAGAATTTTGAAACTTGGGAAGTCTATGTGTGGATCTGAAATTAAAATAATATGAGCATAGTATTTCATGCATATATGACTTTGTGATTCCTTTTTCATGCTGAAAGTTCTTACTACATTACTCGTGTTATACATTTTGTAGTTTTTACCATGTCTAGTAATTGGAATAATTACTTACACTAAATCTGGTCATGGTCGAACTTTCTTGCTGTTTTAAACTTGTTGCATGCTCACAAGTGCTTTTAATCATAAAGAATTAATCAAGTAATGAACTCACATGTTGAGTTTTTATGTTTAAATAAAAAAATAAGAAAAGATCAAGAGAATATGCATGCATCGCACTTCTTATTTTGAGATGGATTATCATTGCACTTAGATATGAACTTGAAAGGAGTTGTGTATGACTAAAACCATATCCTTAAGCTTCTGACTGTCAAGTGACATAGGCTTGGCTTGGTTGGTTAGAATAAGGCTGATGCTGCATATAATCTCTTGCAAATGTCATAAGATCAAAATTTGTGCTTTAAATGTTAAATAAAATGCAGCAACAAGTGTCATTCTTTCAGGTCTTGAAATAGTTAAGTTTGTGAGATCATGACTTGCTTAAATTGAAAATTACACTTGATCTCTAGCATGGCTTACACTACTTTATGTATCTCACTGATGTGTTAGTGTAAGTTACTCGATAGTATGATTTGGATGAGCTTTGTTTTATATGTATATGTTATAATATGCTCATAACAAATTAAAATTTCTCTTTTGTACCTTGCTGAATACATTGTCAAAGGAGGAGAAATTGATCACACATTGCACACATTCACAAGTGTTTTGGCACGATTCTTCTCAGGGGGAGAATTTTTGGTATTTTCGTTTTTCTTCTCATTTTATTTCTAATTTACAAAGGGGGAGAAATTGTTTTCAAAACTTTTCATGTGAATAAGCCAATGTTCGGATTTTAAGTGGTGTTGCCAATGCATTCATCAAGGGGGAGATTGTGAGACCTATGTGTGCTGAATACATTGGCTTTGACGATAGAAGTTTTGAATACTACCAAAACACCTTTTTAACAAGGTCCGACTCTAGGTCCAAGCTCCTGCAAGGTCCAACGATAGGTCCGACTTGTTTTGGGTAGCTCCGGCAAGGTCCGACGTAAGGTCCGACTTGCTTTGTCTAGGTCTGACTTATTTTGGCTAGGTCCGTCTTGTTTTTGCTAGCTCCAGTGCTAGGTCCGACTAGCTTTGGTAAGTTCCGTGCTAGGTCCGACTAAGCTTTAGTAAGCTCCGGCGCTGGGTCCGACTAGCTTTGGTAAGCTCCGGTTCAAGGTCCGGTTAGCTTTGGTAAGGTTCGGAGCTTGATTGCAATGGTTCTGCTTTTAACTTGCAATGTTTCGAACTTGCTTTACTCTTATGGAAAGTTTTCTTAGTATTATTTTACTAAGTTTTTGGTGTGTTTTGGTGGTTATGGCTGATATCATTTTGCTATGGTTTACAACATGCTTATGTGAGGTGCTCACGTAAGATGTTGTAGTTTCAAAACTAACGAGAGTCAAGTCGAGGACTTGTGCTCGGAAGTATTGGTTGTTTATTCATGTGCAGGTGTTGCTTGAGTTCAAGACATGGCTGGTGACGGGATCCATTGAACTAGTCTTAGGGAGAAGATGAGGTTCAACAACCAAGTTCAGGAGGAATTGTGGTTGAGTTGATTGGGATATTGTGCAGTATGTTTGAATCAAGAACAATACATATGAAGGTATCTTGGACGTCGTTGGAAGATGTTTGCACGTGTGCAAGGAGTGCATGGACGTGGCTGCATGGTTCCAAGGCGTGATGAAGAGATGTGGACATAAAGAATTGGTCGGAAAGGTCCAACCGACTAGGTTATGGACTCAGGCTGCGGCTGAGTCGTGTTTGACTCAAATATGGAAAGTTTTGAGTTGGTTATGATAGGATTTCGTGTGGGTCACGAATTTGAGTTATTTTAGGAATGTGGTATGCGTTGCTAAGGTGTTTGGAAGTCTTAAGAATGCTTCTATCTGCGTATAGAAGAGTCCTAAGCAGTATTGGAAAGTTACAGTTTGAATCCAAGTAGGAGTAGGAGTCCTAGTTTGAGTTGAGTTGGCCTTCGGGCTGGTTATATAATCAAGGGAGGCCAGATCTCGTGGAGCAAGACTTTGGGGCTGTTCCTCTTGTGTTTTGATAAATAAAATTCGTATTCTAAAGGAACTATTGTGCCTTGTTCGTCCGACTTGTTTCAGACAAGTTTTTCTCGTCCAGTTTCTGTTCAGCACTACCTTGCTTCGGTGGTTTTAACATAACTCGAGTTTACAGATCCAATTGATGTGATTCTTTTTTATTTGTCTTCACAACTTGATTATCTATAATCTGTAAAAATTTCACGGTCATTGAATTTGTGGTTTCTGATCTACACGAGTTTCTTTGCAGTATTCTAGAACTGTTTTTCTCGCGTAGGACAGATTGACCTTTGTTCGATCTTTCGATCGTAACTTGAGTTTCTCTCAATGGATTTTCATGATTCTTGTTGTGATGTCTTCGTGACTTGATTCTATACAATCTATACTAGTTTTGTCACAGTTGAACACATTTAAATTAGTCGCACACACAGTTTCTTTAACAGATTGGTTTTCTGCTGAGGGGTGTTTTGTTGCTTCCGCTGAAAAGTTTTTATCTACCATTCACCCCCTCTGGTAGCTTTACACGTGTACTGCGATCCTACACAATGTCGGGGCCAGGGGGTACTTGAGTACTCCTCCACTCAGCCGAGGCGGCGCCTGCTCCGCATTGAAGGCCACCTGATTCCCGTCTTCCCGAGGTTGGTCTCGGGTAGTTACTTCGAGGCTATCACCTCTTTTCGGGTCACCTTGGGGGTGAGTCTTGCGTCCTGCCCAGAAGTTGGCCCCGGGCCCCTCGTCGCGCCATCTCCCGAGTTTGAGCTTGAGCTTGCCTCGTAATCCCTCGTGGGATGCTCCCTCGCCTCCTTCCTGGGGTTGAGCCTAGAACCTGTCACTTAGGGAAGATTGGGCAAGGGTTTTCCTTGGTGGACGAACTGGAGGAGATAAACCTTGGGAAAGGATTGGCACATCGGTTAACCTTAATCAACAAAACCTTGGATGTCCCCAGAGCAAGAGGTAAGCCAGTAACTTAAAGAATATATGGATTGTTTTGCATGGGAATACACCGAGATGCCAGGACTCAGCCGAGAGCTTGTGGAACACAAGTTGCCGATCAAGCCAGGCTTTATACCTCACAAGCAACCATTCAGACGATTCAACCCGACAATCCACGACAAGATCAAGGAAGAAGTGAATTGTCTACTCCAAGCTAAGTTCATTCTGCCTTGCAGGTATGCCGAATGGGTGTCAAATATAGACCTGGTAGAAATGAAAAACATAGTAAAGTTGAGGATATGCATAGACTTCCGAGACCTCAACCGGGATACACCCAAGGATGAGTACCCCATGCCCGTTGCCGACGTGCTGATCAACAATGCTTCGGGACACAAGATGATCAACTTCTTGGATGACAATGCGGGGTACAAGCAGATTTTCATGGCTGAGGAAGACACATCGAAGACAACATTTACTTGCCCCGGGTTCATTGGTTTGTTTCAATGGGTTGTCATGACTTTTGGATTGAAGAACGCCGGTGCAACATATCAGAGGGCCATGAATCTGATCTTCCATGACATGTTGAAAGATATTCTTGAGGTGTATATAGATGATCTCATGGTGAAGTCGGCTGGATTCCAAGGCATATGGCTGACTTGAGGATGTCCTTTGAGAGGATGAGAAGGTATGGCCTTAAGATGAACCCTCTCTAGTGTGTGTTTGGCGTGTCGGCTGGACGTTTCTTGGGTTTTATCGTGCATGAACACAGCATAGAAGTCGACCTCAAGAAAGTCAAAGCTATCAGAAGGATAAGGGAGCCAATATGTGAGAAAGACGTGCAAAGTTTGCTTGGAAAGATTGGAACCTTCATGCCACTCTTGAAACTCAAGCACGAGCAGGAGTTTACATGGGGGATGAAACAAAAGGAGGCTTTCGAGAGGATCAAAGAGTACTTGATGAAGCCACCGATCTTGCGTGCACCACAAATGAGGCAGCCCTTCCGACTCTTGTAGCTGTCCAAAGCCAAGTTATCGGGGCCATTTTAACTTAGGAAAGCCGAGGTAAAGAGCATTCTGTGGCTTACTTGAGCAGACGACTCCTATATGCCAAAATCAGGTACACCTTTGTTGAGAAACTTTGTTTATAATTGTACAACGCGTGTTCCAAGTTTCGGCATTATCTCCTTCCAAGTATGTGCTTCGTGACATGTCAACACGATATTGTCGAGCACATGTTGCAACAACCGATTTTGAGTGGTAAGATAGGTAAATGGGTGTACTCATTGGTGGAGTACGACCTGGTGTTCGAGCCTCTCCGAAGTATGAAGAGCCAGGTCGTAGAAGACTTCATCATGGAGCACAATGTGCAACTCGAGGAGGAGTGCATGGTCAAGATACGTCCTTGGAAACTGTTCTTTGATGGGTCAGTTTGCGACAGGGGTCAAGGGATCGGGTACGTGTTCGTTTCACCTACAAGTGTGGTGTACGAGTTCTCTGTTCGGCTAAGCTTCGTTTGCACCAACAATCAAACCAAATATGAGGCACTAATGAATAGCTTAGAGCATTTGGTCGACATGGGAATCAAAGATGTCAAAGTTTTTGGTGATTCCAAGCTTGTCATCCAGCAGGTCAGTGGTCAAAACCAATGTTATGATGTAACTTTGAATGATAATCTTGAACGATGTCTAGATATCATCAAAACTTTGGATACATTCTGTGCCAGACACATACCAAGAGAAGAAAACCGGAAGGAAAATGACTTGGCACAGCAGGCATAGGGATACAAAGTGAAAAGAGGGAAGTTCCACATAAAAACAAAGCTGACATTGTCCAAGTGCGATGGAATCAAGATAGAACATAGCAATTCGGCCAGTTTTGACATGCTAGTTGTTGAAGATTGGAGGCCAGCAATTATAGGATTTATCAAATACCCAAACACGTGCAAAGACCGAAAGGCTCGATGTCAGGAACTGAAGTATACGTTGATCAACGATGACCTATATCACCGAACCATAGAAGGACTCTTGCTGAGGTGTCTAGACAAAGATCAAACGAAGGAGGCCATGGGAGAAGTGCACGAAGGTCTTTGTGGAACGCATCGGTCGGCCCACAAGATGAAGTGGATGCAGGAGGATTGTTTCAGGTATTACAAAGGATGTGAGGCTTGCTAGAGGTTTGGAGGCATCCAACAAGTGCTAGCTAGCATGCTTCATCCCATTGTGAAGCCTTGGCCTTTTTGAGGATGGGATCTGGATTTCATCGGGGAGATCCATCCAGCGTCGTCGAAGAAACACCGGTTTGTGTTAGTTGCCACGGACTATTTCACCAAGTGGACAGAAGCCGTGCCACTCAAGAACAACACGTACAAAGAAGTAACAAGTTTTGTACGTCAGCATATTTAATATAGATCCGGTGTTCCTCAGGCTTTAACCACAGACCAAGGAGGGGCTTTCATATCCTCCCAATTTAGGGAGTTTGTCAAGTCTATTAAGATAAAGTTATTGAACTCTTCTCCATAATTCTCAAACTAATGGACAAGCTAAGGCTAGTAACAAGATACTCATCAAGCTCATCAAAAAGAAGATCAAGGAGAACCCCAGACGATGGAACGAGACGTTGAATGAAGCCTTATGGGCTCATAGAGTGTCAAGACACGGTGCCATGAATGTTACCCTGTTTGAGCTTGTGTATGGCAAGAGGCTGTGTTACGTGTGGAAATTAAGATGAAGGCGTGTCGAGTAGATCAACAAGACAACCTTTCGGCTGTGGATTAAAAAGAATTGATAATGGACAAGTTGGATGAAGTTTCTGAGAGCCGAATGGAAGACTAAAGGGAGATTGAGAAAGAGAAGCTCAAGGTGGACAAGTATTACAACAAGAGAGTTCGAGAGAAATCGTTCCAAGTCGGGGACATAGTTTGGAGAACAATTTTTCCCTTAGGAACTCGAGACAAGAGGTTTGGCAAATGGTCACTGAGCTGAGAAGGACCTTTCAAGATTGTGGGTATTGTCCCTAAAAATGCCTACTTTGTGGAAACTTGCAAGGGAAAATTTTGGGTAAGGCTATTAATGGAAGATACTTGAAACGATTTTACCCGAGTGTATGGCAAGAAGGTTGAAATATCTAAGCCTTACAAGGTAAAACAGCCGATTTATCTAATAAATCATGGCTTATAAGATGTTTTTTTGGCATACTCCATTTGTCAAAAAACAGGGGGGCATGTGTTGAGGGTGAAAATTAGTTGTGAATTTTGAAGGTCGGGGGAGCCAGAAAACAAGGTGGAAAGGGCCTTTTATCTTAAAGATTCAAGGTGCAGAAGACTTCGGCAAAAGAACCTACCCGAGACCGGAGGAACGCTTGTGGGAATCCTTTTTACCTTGGAAACTCAAGATACAAGTGCCCGGGTGGAAGTTCGACCCGAGAAGACTGAGTTACCTCATGGCCGCAAGATAAATCAGCTAAACCGTAAGTTACAAAGGCCGAGCTGGACCTAGGAATTCTCGGTAGAACTAAAAATGTTCTAAATATTAGATTGCGTCGTGTCAAGTGTTGTAGAAAGTTTTGCATGACGTTTAACCATGCCTTAGAGATAGATTGAGTCTAGTTTAAACTTAAGAGATCGGATCTCACAGTTTGTATCGAGTTGATAAAAAGGCAGCTCTCTGCCAGAAAAAACAAATCAAGTCGATCAATACAAGTTTTTTCATTCATCTAGTTTTCCTTATGTTTTCATAGTTCGTAGCTTAGTTCCCGTAGATCTTTTTGCTTTGCCGAGAAAAGCATCCGTCCATCTCCATGTAAGTGAGACTTATCACGTTCCTGATCTCAGGAACCATACGTTATCTCAGTTTTAGTGAGCTAACGCCAAAATCTACCAAAGTACAGGTAACTTGGATCATCTATTGGCGACTCCAAGCGACTTCGACTCTCTGTTCCAGAAACACAAGAGACCAATTATCTTGGAAACTCAAGGTGCAAACGACATTGGCAAAAAAAACTACCTGATATCGAAAGATCACTTGCGGGAGGCCGTTTTACCTTGAAAACCCAAGATACAAGCGCCTGGGTGGGAGTTCAAACCGAGGAGACCATGTTTACCTCGCGGCCACAATATAAACACCTAAATCGCAAGATGCAATGGCCGTTGCCAAGCTTAGGCATTCTCGGGTGGATTCAAATTTTGTGAATATTTAAAGTTCGCATTATGTAATCTTTCTAGAAGAGTTTGCACAACATTGTCCATGCCTTAGAGATAAGATAGAGGCTTAGTTTGAACTTAGAAGATATAAGGTTGTCAAGTTTGTACTGAGTCTATATAAAGGCAGCCTTCTGCCAAGGAGTCAAGCACTATACAATCCTATTTCGATCAACTACTTTCGTTTTTACTTGTTCTTTACATGTTCTTCATAGTTCTTAGGTTTAGCACGTAGTCTTTGTTGCTTTGCCGAGTAAAGCATTCGGTTCTCTCCACGTAAGTGAGAATTACCATGTTCCTGCCTCAGGAACCTTGTATCCATCTAAAATTCGGTGACTAACACCCAGATTTATCACGTAACAGACGACTCCATTGATCTATTCACCAACACCGCTGAGGATCCTGTATAGCCCACCCATATACCCTTACGGTCCCATATTTTTTTATTTGGACACATAAATATAATATAATATCACAATTGTGGGGACCAGGGTCTCGACATTCCAGGAATTGCATTGGATGGTGTCGTGCGATGCGACACCCAACAACATAATTCAAAAGAACTTCATATTACATAAAGTAACCTTGAATTTACATAGTAAAGTGAGAGGATATATTGGAACAAAATATATCTACAACAAAAGTCATTGTTCATAGATCCCGACTCTAAGCCTAAACTAAGCAAAATAGAATCATCCAGCACTAGGATGATTCCCTCTAGCAGCACCTAGCCTTCACGGCGGCGTGCAGGGCTCCCACTCAGCCATATACCCCGAAGGGGGTAACATCTCATCTGGGAACCCGTGATGTTCCCCATACTCCACGTCATGGGGACCTGTATTCAACACTTAATTTGCAACCATGATCACGAAGGCTCAGCAAGTCTTAACCGTCACACTAGCATTAACCCTATATGCAATATGAACCCTAAACTATGATAGTTGTTTTGCATACAAAGACTTTCTTACAAGATCATCTTTACCTTCATATTTTAGCCATAGGTTAAGGTTTCATAAAGCATAAGTTTAGTGAGCACTAATTCTATATCACACAAGTTACCAAGCAACATTTATCTTGATCATATTCATATCAACTTTGCTATTCACTAGTAATTTACTATGTCACGAGTCAGTGAACAAGCAGTACTCAATAACCGCGAGGGATGGCGACTCGAATCGATATACACCTGCAGGGATACCTGAATAGCACGCCACATACACCCACACTTGGAGCTACACCACACGCTCCGCCAATGTTGTACGGGACAACCTTTCACAAGACAGCCCAAAAATCGAACCGGTCCCACTGACCCGAGCAGAAGGTCCATACACGGAGCACCCGTTCTCAACGTTGCCTGTTAGCGGATTTATACCTAGCTACCCTCAACCTACACCTTAAGACGGTGGGTTATGCCTCGACGTCTGGAGGTACATGTTACATCGGTTTATTAGGGCCCATATTGTGACGGACTGAAATCCGTACACTCCAGGATCACAGAGGATGATGTCGCACGATGCGACACCCAACAGCACACATGATAAGGTAAACATGTATTACATTCAAATTTTCTGACTTTGTACAAAAGTAGTACAAACCTTCAGATTATCTCTACTTTACAGAGTTTACTGCTGCGGAAATTATTTATACAACTCACGCCTACTCCTAACTAGCAAAAGTTGGTTGCCCAGCCCTACGGACAACCCACACTAGCTACACACAGCTTCACTGTGGCGTGTACGGCACCCACACAGCCGTATTCCCCAACGGAGGATAGCCCTCGCCGGTGAACCCGTACTCGGAGTCCATGGGGTACTCCTCACCTGCAAACACTCATAGCAGAAACCGTTAGCACGATGGCTCAGCAAGCCTTAACCGACTCTCTTACACAAGAAACTCTACATGCGAGTCATACTAAAAATAGGATGGCAGTTTGCAGCAAAGGACATGCCTACAAGTCCATCCTTAATTCATCTTTTAGCCACAAGTTAACGGTTCACCAATCTGAAATTTAGTGAGCAATATTTGGTGGCACACATGTAGCAATACAAGTTATTTATAACAGCAGTAATGCATCAAAATCATTCCATAGATTTACTACGTCATGACACAGTGAATAAGCGGTACTCATAATCGTGAGGGACGGCGAATCGACTCGTTACACACCTGCAAGGATACCCGAATAGCACGTCATGTAATCCCATATTCGGAGCTGCAACGGCACACTCAACCTATGTTGTGCGGGACAACCTTTCACCCAACAGCCCAAACGTCGAATTGGTCGCACCGAAAAGAGCAGAAGGTTCCCTACACGGAGCATCTCTCTATGCCCGTTAGCGGATTTCCACCTTGCTTGCCCTCAAACTACACCTATAAATCGGTGTGCTATGCCTCGACGCCCGGAGGTATAGGTTACATCAGTTTATCGAACCCCATATATCCGATATGCCTTCGGTACATTCAAACTTGTTCAGCAGGGCCACACACAGATCGGTCCTCAATCGACATGGGCAGGGCTACGCACACAAGACTCCCTCTTGCTGCGTCCTAGCCCCTGCCTAGTCTCATTTTTCTTACTAAAGTTATCTCACATCTCGAACCAATCCCATATGTGACAAATCCTATACTCGCGAGTAGATTTCAACTACTCGACTTGTACGAAGTCTATAAATATTAAGCAAAGCATGATCTACTCGAGGACTTAGACACTACCCTCACTCTCGTTGGAATAATCTGGGTATGCAATTAGAGTTTCATCCATCCTAAACTTAATGCACATACATACCTCAAACTAAGTGAATATAAAGCAAAACTTGATAAACTTTGTTAAATGCAAACCAGGGCTTGCCTTGTTGCTGCTGGTCAGGGGTTATGAAGTCCAAGATCTCGGGGTCTCCTTGCCTTCAATGACTACACATAATTAAATTAATGATATGTGTCAAGTTACTGCAAATGGGTTGAATTAGCAATTTTAAAGACCACAACTCTGTCTAGAAATCCCTTTTGACTCTGAAATTTTTACTGTGGCTTGGTGAGAACCTAACCAGAGACTTGGCCAACTCCCATTTGAAACAAAGCTCATTTGAGCCCTGCACAAATAAATGTTTACATGTCCATTACTAGAGCTTCTAAGGATTTCCAGGGATTTTCTGTAACAGCCCTAACTTTTGTAAAGTTTGATATCAACTTATGAAATAAAGTTAAGGTGATAAAAGACTATATTTGTGTCACATAAAATGATAAACACAACAATGGACATGTGAGGGAGCTAAAAATTTTCTTCACCTCTTGATTAGCATATGCTAACATGGGGAGTGAACTTTACTCACTAAATGGCACTCATGTGCACATACTTAATATGTAGAGGATGGAGGAAAAAATTTAGACACCATTTTGAATCTTTTCAAAGGATTCATGTTCAGTTTGTCCAATGGCCTATATGTGAGATCACCGATGCATTCCTCATGTATTTGAGAGCCTAAGTTTCAAAGTTGGAGAATTTTAGGGTTCATATACTATTTATTCCGATGAATTAAGGAGGGAGAGTTCAAATTCAAAGTTGAATTTGAAAACTGAACCAAACGTACTCAAATTTGAAATCTGAGTTTAGATTCAAATTCCTCACGTCATGTTTGGTACACGGTACAATTTTGGTGGAATTTGGATGAAGGCGGTGTGGGAATTTTAAAGCACGGAGGATAAGAGAGAGTGAGGGACTGTGGACCCACATGTCACACTCTATGCAGTGAACCGACTTGCTTAAGCTCCTGAGCGTGTGACAGCTCCCGGAATGCGACCCCCGCCCGATGCTCTCTCGCGCCAGCTCCTGCTAGCTGGCCGATTGCTTCGCTCGTACCCCTCACCGTGAAGCAACACACGAAGTTTGTTTTCTCTCCCCGCTGGGGCTGCTCTCTGTTCTTCTCCCACACGCAAAGAACAGCCCGAGAACACAACCGGGCCGCTCTGTTCTTCTCCCGATCGCCAGCCACCGACTGAACTTCCTTTGCTCGAGCTTTCCACAGCAAATAGCAGCGCACACGGTTGCTCTAGCCGGCTAGCAACTTCACCCCACTGTCTCATGCTCTCTTGCGCCCAAAAACGGCAAACTGCCGCTGCTCCCGAGTGAAGCACAACAAATCCTTATGTGGTTTTCACTAATCTGCCTTTACCCCCTAGATATTAAGCTTTCCTATGCTACAAAGTAGACTTTTTGTGAAGTACAAAATGTCCTAAGTCCATAGGAATTGGTTTTACCATTTTTGGAGTTTCCTACATGGATATATGGATTTTACAAGAATTGGGAAAAAGGCGAAAATGTCTCTGTTCATTTTTCCCATTTTTCAGAGACATAAGGAATGAGCACATCATTTGACCAAGTAAATGAGGTCCAATGCCTCTGAAATTTTTACTGTAGTTCAAGGAATTTCGGAAGAATGTCCTGTTCAAATTTGGGAATTTCCAATAAACAGAACTCCTGTAAAAATTCCTACAATATCTTCTTTAAATGAATTAATTAGCCAAATCCAGGGATTTTCATAAACATTGGGCTGCACCCCTGGATATTACTCTCTGAGAGTAATCCAACAAAATTTGTTTCACAATTTTTGGACACTCCTACACAAAGTTATGGCTCTCCAAAGTTTGAACTAAAGTGGTAAAATCTGGAAATGTTTAAAACCTGCCCGTGGGTCCCACCTGTCATCCCTAACCTTCAACCTCGCACCAAACAGGGCAGTGGCGGCTCCCTCTGGCGAGGGTCGCCAGAAAGGCCCTTCCCGGCCACCTCCCGATCCCCTGCTGGCCACCCTTTTCCACCATGCTGAACATGTTGGTGAGGTCGCCGGCGGCCGAAACTCGCCGGAAAACAGGGCGCACCGACGACAGCAAGAACTAGGGTTCCGGCAAGGTTGCGGTGGCTCATTTCTTCACCAACAATCGGTTCTTGGGTTCTAGAGCACCAGGGGATCGTATAGAAGATCGACATGAGGTCTAAACAAGCCGGGGAGCGCTCCAAACCTATCAGCACCGTGCGCCCGACATGGTCCAGCGGTATTCCCTCGAAAAGAACTTGGATTCCTCGCTCTACACTCAATTTCTCGGTCTAAAATCGATGGAGGAGGTGTGCTAGGTAGTTAAGATCCTGTGTGTGAAGTTTGAAACACAACCAACACGAATTGAGGATGAATTTTGCAATTCCTTACCTCAGGGTCAGTTTGAGCCGCCTGGGAGAAAATCTTGAAATTCTCCCTCTGTGGTCAATGGCTAGGGCTGGGCTTCGGAGTGAGCAACTAGGGTTGTAGGTGCACCGATGGGGTGGCTTGCTTGGGCGTGATCACCCTTGGTTCGGGCTGCCCATGGTGACCAGTTCGGTTTCTTCAGTTTCAACTCGGAAGCAGCTGCAATTAAGCTGCTTCTAGGCGCAAGCAAGCACGGATCAACGGAGGAAAGGTGCTAGCCGGCTAGGGCACGCTGATGCGCTGCTATTTTCTGTGGGAAGCTCGAGCAACCGAGCTCCGGTGGTGGCTGTGTGATGGGAAGAAGAACAGAACGGCCGGTGGTTTCTTCTTGTGAGCAAAAGGCACGGGAGCGAGGCAGCACGGGGAGGAGGCAAAGAAGCTCTGTTGCACTCGCTTCGTGAAGGAAGACAGAGCAAACCTGAGGGAAGCAGGAGCTGGTGTTGGGGTGGATGACACCGGCTGTTGCCGCGCGCTAGGCCGAAGAAAAATGAAAATAGAGGCAGTTTGCACTGTGGGGTGGCTGACATGTGGGCCACAGCACCCAAATGTCTCCCCCCTCCGTGCTTTAATTTTCCCGCACCGCCGTTGTCCAAATTCCGCCAAAATTGGACGGTAGACCAAACTAATTATGAGGAACTCGAATCTGAAATCAGATTTCAAAATTGAGTACGTTTGGTTTGGTTTTCAAACTCAAATTTAAATTTGAACTCTCCCTCGAATATTCCTCGGATTAATTGGTATACGGGCTCCAAAAATATCCAAGTTTGGATCATGAGCTCACTCACACATGGGGATTGCATCGGTGAATTCATTTTTATGCATTTGGGCTATCTGAACATGAATTCTTTCAAAATAATTCAAATTGCGTTTAAATTCTCTCTACTCCACTCATAGAGACGGTGCACTTGAGTTAGAGTTTTCGGAAGTAAAATTCTTTTCCCCCTAGGTTAACATGTGTTGAGCATGGGCTAGAGCAAAGTTTTACTCCCTCACATGGCCATTTGCTGTGTTTATCATTTTATGTGACACAAATATAGCCTTTCATCACCTTAACTTTGTTTCATAAGTTGAAATCAAACTTTACAAAAATTAGGGCTGTTACACAACCCGTTCGCCTGCAGTGTGAATGTCCCTCGGTTCCCTGGCACAAACGGATTGCCTCGCCCTTAAAAGGCGTGCCTATCTGCAGCTTCGTGGAAAACACCACCAACGAACGGTTGCCCCCTCATAAAGAAACGGCTGAGCCCGCCTCATCTAGGGGTGGGTGTTCGGTTAATATGGTTAATTCGGTTCGGTTAATTTGGTTAAGATAAATTTCGGTTATGAAGAGTTGATAACCGCATTTGATCCAAAAAAGGTCATAACCACGCAATTCAGTTGCGGTTAATTCGGTTCGGTTTTGCGGTTAACCGCATTTTAATGTGTAACATAGTTTATTAGGGAAAAATGATAATAAACACATCAAAAATAAGCAATAAATATACCAAAACTACATATATGTGCCGGTGATGGGTGAAAATTATTATGATTAGGTTGTACTATGATAAAAATTTTGGTGAGGATAAAGATTAGTACTATTAAACTTTATATTTTTTTTGACTTATATAATAGTGTGGGTCAATATTTCGGTTAAATCGGTTATTCGGTTAATACGACATGATAACCGCATAAAATTCGGTTAACTGAAATACACAAAAATGATAACCGCACTTGATCAAATATTTTGGTTAACCGCGTATTTTGGTTCGGTGCGGTGCGGTTCGGTTCGGTTTTGCGGTTAACGGTTAAAAATGCCCACCCCTAGCCTCATCGCCTCCCCGTGACACCTGGAAGGCTGATATTGCCACAACAACCATCACGTCACCTCTCCGCTGGTTAGAGACCAAGATCGCGTTCGACCAAGCTGACCATCCCCCCCCATCTCTCGCAAGCTGGGTGCTGGCCCTTAATCGTGGACCCAATAGTCGGCACCAAGCACCTGGCCAAGGTGATGATGGACAGCGGGAGCGGCCTCAACATCTTGTATGCCAAGACTCTCGATGCCATAGAGATACCACGCTCCTACCTCCGGCCGGCCCAAGCGCCCTTCTATGGCGTCATTCCTGGCGGACAGGTGATGTCGCTCGGAGTAATCGACCTCCCCGTCACCTTCGGGATGAGGTAAATTTCCGCACAGAGACCCTCACTTTTGAGGTCCCCGAGTGTGAAAGTGCTCTTCACGCCAAGTTAGGACGGTCATGCTACATAAAGTTCATGGCCATCCATAGCTACACCTACCTCAAAGTGAAGATGCCCGGCCCCAAGAGAGTCATCGCCGTGCGATCAAACATACAAAAGCCCTTCTATGAGATTGAATCGCATGCGATCGGTAGATCTCAGCGAGCTCCGGCAAAATGCGATCGGGGGCGCGTCTGACCAAAATGCCACATCCAGAACCTTCTGGCCCGCAGAGGATACATAGGAGGTTTGGATCGACCCAGAAGACTCATTAAGGACGATTCGGGTGGATACCGCCCTAGGCAAAGAATGGGAGGCCGAGCTCACCGAATTCATGCATTCCAGTCGGGACGTCTTTGCCTGGCAACCATCGTACATGCCAGGCATCCCCCAAGAAATCGCCGAGGACACCCTCAACATCAAGTCGGGCTCTCAGCTCGTCAAGCAAAGCTTGCATCGCTTTGACGAACAGAAGCAACAAGCCATTAGGATGGAGATAAACAAACTCTTGTCATCTAGCTTCATCGAAGAGGTGCAACACCCTGAATGGTTAGCCAACCCCCTAGTCATTAAGAAGAAGAGCGGGGAATGGAGGATGTGTGTTGACTACATGAGCTTAAACAAAGCATGCCCGAAGGATCCTTTCCCGTTGCCTCGCGTCAATCAGGTCATTGGCGTCACCGTGGGGAGAAAATCCTTGTGCTTCCTTGACGCCTACTTAGGATACCACCAGATCGCCCTCAGCAAAGGGGAATGGCATGCCACGGCATTCATCACTCCCTACGGCTCCTACTTCTATGTGAGGATGCACTTGAGACTGAAAAATGCGGGAGCCACATACCAGCGGTGCATGCAGAAGTGCTTCCAGCGGTATATCGGGCAAAATCTCAAGGTCTACATCGATGACATCATCATAAAGTCGAAGAAAGCATCCAGCCTCATCCCGACCTCGAAGAGACCTTCGCTAATCTTTACCGCGACAACATTAAGCTCAACCCAGAGAAATTTGTATTCAGCGTCCCTCGAGGGAAGCTTCTAGGATACATTATCTCAGAGCACGGCATCGAAGCCAACCTTAAGACATGGGTCCCATCAGCGACGTTAAAGGCGTGCAAAGGTTGATGGGCTGCCTTGTAGCCCTGAGCTTTTCCGTCGCTCAGCTCGGGGAACGTGGCCTACCACTCTACCCGCTCTTGACGAAGTCCCATCCATTCAGATGGACGGAGGAAGCTCAGAATTCCCTCGACGATCTTAAGGACTTACTCACAAACCCCCCAATACTGGCCTCGCCGGAGCTAGACGAGCCGCTTCTCCCCTACATCGCGGCCACCAACTAGGTGGTGAGCACCGCCCTCGTCGTCGAGCGGGAAGAGCCCAAGACGATGGGTTCAAAGGTCAGTCTATTTCATGGGAAAGGCACTATCTGACTGTGAGATGCGCTGTCCTCACGTATAGAAGCTCTTATACACCATCCTCATAACAAAGCCGAAGCTCCTGCACTACTTCCAGAGCCATCCAGTGCGGGTGGTGACCGCGCATGGGCTTGGGGCGATCATCAATAGTTAGGACTCATCTGGGAGGATCGTGAAATGGGCACTGGAGCTCATGGGATATGATATATCCTACGTCGCTCGAACAGCAATCAAATCCCATGACCTAGCCTATTTCGTCACCGAATGGACAGAGGCACAAGCACCTCCGAGCCCGACAGACTGTAAGTACTGGGAAATGTATTTTGACGGATGGCTAACCCTTAACAGCGTAGGAAGTGGTGTTGTCCTTATTTCTCCAGAAGGAGATCAGCTCCAGTACACGGGGCGGTTACATTTCAAGGCAACCAACAAAATCGCAGAGTACAAAGCCCTCCTCAACAGACTCCGCATTGCATCCAAGCTTGGCGTACAATGACTCTACATACGCGGCGACTCTGAGCTCGTGATCAACCAGATGATGAAAGAGTCGAGGTGCCACAACGCTCGTATGGAGGCCTACTGTCGAGAGGCACGGAGTGTGGAGGATGGGTTCGAAGTAATAGAGCTCTCCCACATCCCAAGGTGGGAAATGGTGCGGCCAACACATTGGCCAAGCTTGCCTCCAGCTGTGAGGTCCCACCCCCACGTGTGTTCATCACGAACCTCCTCCTACCATCTATCCGCATTGAAGGGTCACGACCGAGTCGCTCGACCGATCCTGACTTTTCGGCCGACATCACCGAACTGGGATGGCAGGACCCGTACATCGAGTACCTAACTACCGGGAGACTCCCCCCCCCTGAGGAGGTTGAGGCGCGGCGAATCGCACGGCTGGCCACGATGTTCACCCTCGTAGAGGGTGAGCTCTTCCGACGGAGCGTCACCGAGATTCTGCAACATTGCATCCCGAGCGAGCAAGGAAATGAGTTGCTACTGGACATCCATGAAGGGGTCTGTAGACACCACGTGGCCCCGAGGTCCCTGGTTGAGAAGGCATACCGCCACGGTTTCTACTGGCTGACCGTTGTGTCTAACGCCGAGCGAATCGTGCGTACATGTCAAGGATGTCAGTATTTTGCCCAGCAGATGCACGCCCCAGCCCAGGACCTTTAAACCATCCCCCTCACGTCGCCTTTCGCTGTGTGGGGGCTCGACCTCCTCGGTCCTTTCAAAAAGGAGCCCGAGGGCTTCACTGTCCTCCTCGTCACGATGGACAAGTTCACTAAGTGGATCGAGGCGAAGCCGATCGTCGCAGCATCAGCAGAACAAGCAGCGAGCTTCATCCACGATTGTGTACTGCTTCGGGGTGCCCAACGCCATCATCACCGACAACGGCATCCAGTTCAAAGGGAAGAAATTACTCAAGTTTTGCGACAACTTCCACATGCGGGTCGACTGGGCGTCGGTGGCCCACCCGCGCACCAACGGGCAGGTCAAGTGGGCCAATGGCCTAATACTACAGGGACTCAAGCCACGCATCTTCGATCACCTCAACAAGTACGTGGGGCGCTGGGCCAACGAGTTGCCATCCGTGCTGTGGAGCCGGCGCACGACGCCCAATCGACCCACCGGCTTCACCCCCTTCTTCATGGCATATGGCCCGGAGGCTGTCCTACTGACAGAGCTCAAGTACAGCTCGCCTTGAACCAAGGCTTATGAAGAAACCTGATTCGAGCTGACCAGGCAAGACTTTGTTGACAATCTTGATGAAGCCCGTGACGTTGTACTCCTTCAATCGACCAATTACCAGCAAGCGTTGTGATGCTACCAAGAATGGTGAGTCCACCCTCGAGCTCTCTGACCGGGGGACTTGGTCCTCCGAAGGGTCCATGGCAACAGGAACAAACACAAATTGTCCTTCCCATGGGAGGGCCCGTATGTTGTTTCTACCATCCTTCGACCCGACGCCTACCGCCTGACTGACATCAACGGCAATACCCTCCCCAGCGCGTGGAACATCGAGCACCTCAGTCGATTCTACGCATAAGAAGGCTGAGCCCTGACGCGGAGTCAGCAACCGATTGACCTCGAGGAACGCCGCGCGACAGCGAGGGTAGACCTCCTGCCCTATGGCACTCAGGGGCTACACGACCATATGAAGCCTCAAAAGCTCATAAGACAAAGCACCCATCCCATTTTTCCTCGAGCCGCGTGACCAACGGCTAAGGGAGAATGACAACCCTGAACGATGCCATGGTCCAAGCAAGGCAAAGGGTGTGACTCTTTCCTAAATCGCACGAGCTCTAGAAGCTCGCGGTAGAGGACCTGACCCTATGAAGTCCAGAGCCGCGCAACCCATGGCCAAGGGACAACGACAACCCAGAGTGCAGACATGGTTTGAACGAGGTATAACAGACAAATTACACGACCATATGAAGCCTCGGACGCCCATAACGGGCAAAGCGCCCGGGCCCTTTTTTCCCGAAATCGCACGACCAACGGCTAAGGGACAACGACAACCCCGAACGAAGCCACGGTCTAAGCAAGGAAAAGGGGTGATTCCTTCCTCAAACCGCATGAGCCCTGGAAGCTTGCGCCACAAGACCTGACCTTTTCAAGTACGGAGCCACGCAACCATGGCCAAGGGACAATGACAACCAAGAGCCCAGCCAGGGTCAGAACGAGGTGTAACAGACAAAGCACCTGGGACCCTTTCCTCCCGAGTCACGTGACCAATGGCTTAGGGACAACGACAACCTAGAGCGCAGCCACGGTCTGAACGAGGTGCAACGGAAAGAGCCCAGGCCTTTCCACCCATGAAAGATACTAAGTCCACAGCCAATGAGAGCGCCCGGAGAAAGCAACGGCTCGACCAAAGAAACAAGATAAGTCGAAAACCTGCCCTCTTTCTCTGTTCATTCTTTAACAAAAGCGTCAATACAAAATTGGGGAGAGATACAAGACTACAAATGGACTACTCCATCCGTTGCTGCTCCACCTCCTCCATCTATTGGACGCAGTCGTCAGGGACCATCCCCTGCAGGGATCGGGCCACTGGCTTGACCCGTTGAAGAAGCTCCTTCAGCTCCTCGTCGGAAGGGCTGTCAGTGAATCCCTCTCCAACAGTCTCGAGGTCGATCCCAAGGTAGTGCAACAGCTCCACGCCCAAGGCCATCCGAGCCCTGCAGATAGCCCTGGTGCTCCCATAGGACGACAAGCGAGCTGCAAGCCGGTCCCCGACCGACGACAGCTCTGCACCAAGCCTTTCCCCCGAGAACTCGCCGAGCACCGCGCGACAGATGGAGCACCCAGCGCTCTGAAGGCTGTCAAGGCTGGCTCGATGTGCGCCAAGCTCTTTGGAGACTTTCTTGAGCCGGCCCCTGATGAAGTCATTGTCCGAGGAGGCGTCGTCGGATGGACCCAGGACCAGATCGCAGGCGGCTGTAACCACGGCATGAATCCCCTACAGATCCACCTTGAACTCGGAAAGCCGGGAACGAAGGCTTGCAAGCCCGGAGTCCTGGTCCTCGAGCCTCCTCCGCCTCGGCCAGAAGGCCCTTCATCTCCAAAGGAACAAAATCAAAGCTTGGTAAAAAAGGGGAAAATGCCGAAAGAAACCGAGACCGGGGGAGGCCTACCGAAGAGCTGCCAATCCGCCGCAACCACGATGTCCCTAGCCACCCGAGCTTCCTCGGTGCTGGACTCCGCAGCCGCCCGCGCCTTGGACGCCTCGTCCAAGGTAGCCTGGGTGGCATAACGAGCCCCCGCGAGCTCGGCATCCGCCGCCACCGCTTGGGCAACTGCGGCCGCCTTCTCCTCAACATCTCGAACAGCCTCCGTGTGGACCCAAGCAAGCTCCACCTCCACCACCGTGAACACAGACTCCGTTTCCATTTGATGAAGCCCGCCTTCCTGGGCGAGACGTGACTTCTCGACCGCCCATCGGATCGACCCTGGCAAAGAGTGGACAACACTAAAAAATGGAGCCAAACGACCCGAGCAAACAAAGCAGGGGCGGAACCAAGATCCCCACCTGGCCGCCAATAGCGGCTTTCTAAAGTCGATTGAGCGTGCCGCCCACGCGCTTGTACCCAATAATAAGACCTGCCTGAGCAGCCGCGAGCTTGGCTTAGGAACTCTCAACGTCTGCGTAGACTTGCTCCTACCGTGCAAGCTCAAACGGGGAAACGCCCGGGGCAGGAACGACACCTTATCGGCAAGTCGGCGACGCTGGATCTTCTGGGGTCACAACCGGAGCCGGGCCCCCAGCAGGCTCGAACACGACTTCCCCAGGAGCCGGCGAGGGCCCCGCTTGCAGAGCAGCGGATGCGGTCGACCCTGTCCTGCTCGCCTCAACACCAGGAGCCACCATTGTGTGACACCCGGTTCCAAAAATGAACCAAGTGAATGCATATGTGTGCCCAGGATGTTCATCACACATACACATGTACTTTACAAACTGAAATTCAGAATATAACCATGTACAAATAATATTTAAGTACTTTATTACATTGACTCAATGTCTCACTCATGAATATCTAACTTATTCTTGCAGCAGAAGACTCTAAATGACAGCGGAAAATGACTAAGACAGCAGGCTCCAACTTCAACTCCACAGGCATGTTGATGGTAGTGCGCACGCCTAGTACTCCACCTGTTCCTCGAAGTATTCTTCTCCTGTAGCTGATGTATATGTGGGAATGCAAGGGTGAGTACATGTCATATTCAGCAAACGCGGGAAAAGTATGACATGTATCTTACAACAAGGTAGGGAATAAAGAGGTTCATTGCACCAAGCAAATTTTATTTCACAAACATGGTAAAAATAGCAACTATTTCTAGGTGATTTAAATCCCAACATAACCAAGTAATTCATCAACATTCCTTCATTCTAATTCACCATTTATCAAGCCTCAACCAGCCAATACTCTTTCACAAGTTCATCTCATACTCATAAATATTCATAACCATCTCATTTTCATAGAACCGAAATAAAACTCATTGTCATGACCCATCCCAAGTTTTGCCTCTAATCATGGAAGTTGTCCAGGTGCTTGTAACCGGAAGCACGACTATCATGATAGTTTTACACTCTGCAAAGGAGGCACCACTTTACCCACAAGTTCGTGATTTCGTCACCCGTCGGTGACTAGAGAAAACCTCCGTTATACCAGTACACAACCAACGGGTGTATGTCCAAGATATCACAAAATAGCATTTACAAAGGGGCTACTAGGATGTACGGAGCCACGGAGGTTTCACCGGCAGGCTTGAATCTCCATTCTCCCACCCACGGGCCCCCTCTTGTGCCATGCAGTTCCCAGGGCAGTACTCCTCGACTCCCATTCCTCACGCCATCTAATGTTCTATAAAAAGCTAGCAACGCACCTAATTAGTCAGCTAAGCAGCACCATATTTAGCCTTATGGTAGCACTGTTTTCCTGGCATATGCTCGCATGAACCGGTCCTTAGATCTACGGCAAGCAAACCACCATCTCATTCAGCAACATCCACAAACCAAGCTAGCCTAGATCTCCCTGATTCCATGCTCATTAACATCATCAAGTTCTCATTATCTTTAATCTCGTGAGTGCAGTAGCTAAACAAGTTTTATTTCAGCTTCCTGTATCCCGTAAACTAAGCGAAGCAAAAAGGGAAAAACGACCACACCCCACTCATTAACTTTCCCGGCGACAAGGATGATTAACAAAACTAGTAAACTCCTATAAAAGGGTGTCCCATCAAGTTGACACAAGCATACAAGTTTTCGCAAGCAAAACAGTTTTAAAAACATGGGATCAATATGGTCAAGGGCACTTGCCTTGCTCCCGCGGTTCGTGTTGCTCAAGCGTCTTGAAGTCTTGGTGCTGTAGTTCCTCGTAGACGGCCTCTTGAGCGTGTCCTTTTACTCACTAACCATACACATACAAAATTTACAGCAATCAATTGTCATGCGCAAACTTTACTCAAGATGCAATGAGGTGGATGAATGCAATTTCTATGGTGCAGTTTATAAAAATCAGTTTGCACGTGTTCTTGCATGTTTAGTAGGCTTCCATGGGGTTTTATGATGAATAAGGCTGTTGGGATCAAGTGTGGACGTGGTTATGATCTTGACACAATTTGTAGATCAATTCCACCGTCAAAAATCGACCAAAACATGGTATGTCCACACGCAGAAATTTCTGCTCGCAAGGGATGAAGAAAACGGGTGCGTAGAAACAGCGGCAATGTGGTAAGAGGGGTAACAAAGACCTACCTCACTTCTTCCTCCTCTCTTCCTTGCGGCAGAACCTCCTCCCTTGCAATGGCTGCAGCGGTAGATTTTCTATGGAGAATTACGAGGCTGCGGCTAGGGCAGAACGTCGGGGGCTTCTTTTCCGGCGACGGCGAGGCGTGACGGAGCTCCGACGGCAGCCAAACTCCTGCTAGAGGTCTGTGACCAAGCCTTGGCAACACGGGAGAGGGGGGCGGCCAAAAAGAGGGGTGGGGTGGCGGCTAGGGGGTGGTTTTTATTTATAAGAGGGGAAAAGAGCTAGGGAGGCTTGTATTTTAGCAACCCAATTATCCAAGGGCTGAGATTTAATTTTAAAAGAGGTGGGAGCTAGGGGATGGGATTTTATTATTTATTTTTCACCAATGGCTGAGATTAATTGAGAAAATAAAAGCCCACAAAAAAAAGCAAAAAGGGGGGCGGCTAGGGTTTCCCCCTAATGGGCTGCGGCCAAGGAGGTGGGGCCCATTAGGGTCCCCCCCCAAGTGGGGCGGCCGAAATTGGGGGGGAATCCCCCCAAATGTGGGGAAAATCTCTAGGGGAATTTTGGGGAATTTTGGGAAAATCAGAAAATTTGAGAAAAATTAGGGAAATTAGGGGAGAGGAGAATTTGGGGGAAGTTGGGGAATTTTGGTGAAAAAATAGGGGTGGCAAATTTTGGCTATTTTATTTATTTTTTATTTTTCTTTTTATTTCTTTTTCTTTTATATTTGTTTTCATATTTCCTTTTATTATTTTATTTGTTTCTATATTCCTCTCTTTATTACTTCTTCCTTTTAAATGCCTCTCTATATGAAAAATGTATGCAATGCATGGTAGTAAAATTGAGAGTGTTACAAACCTACCCCCTTATAATGAATCTCGCCCTTGAGATTCGATAGAGTGGAGAAAAGATGAGGGAATTCCGTCTTGAGGTCTTCCTCACGCTCCCATGTAGCTTCTGCTTCTGTGTGATGGCTCCATTGTACCTTGCACCAACGGAGTACTTTGTTCCTTGTGACTCTTTCCTTTACGTCCAAGATTTTGATGGGATGTTCCGCGTAGGTCAGATCCTCCTGAAGTTCTAGATCATCTATCGGTACTTGTTCTTCTGGCACTCTTAGGCACTTCTTGAGCTGAGATACGTGAAATACGTCGTGCACGTTGGAGAGGTGCGTTGGCAGCTCTAGTTGATAGGCTACCTCTCCTCCTTTGCCCAAACTCTTGAATGGCCCGATGTAGCAAGGTGCTAACATGCCTTTGGCGTTGAACCATCGTTGGCCTCGGATAGGCGACACCTTAAGGTACACGAAGTCTCCAACTTCGAAGGTCAAACTTCTTCGCCTATTGTCCGCATAGCCTTTTTGTCATGACTAAGCTGCCTTCAAGTTTTCACGTATTGTTTGGACTTGGTTTTCGACGTCTTGCAGCACTTCGGGTCCAAATACTTGGCTTTCTCCGGTCTCATTCCAGAACAGCGGTGTTCTACACCGTCTGCCGTATAGTGCCTCGAAAGGTGACATTTTCAAACTAGCTTGATAACTATTGTTGTATGAGAATTCAGCATACAGAAATCTTTTGTCCCAACTATACCCATGTTTCAAGGCACAAGCTCTCAGCATGTCTTCCAAAATCTGATTTGTCCTCTCAGTTTGCCCGTCGGTTTGTGGGTGATATACGGAGCTAAAATTCAACTGTGTACCCATGGCTTCATGCAGCTTCTTCCAGAACCTAGAGGTAAATTGAGAACCTCGATCTGAAACTATCCTCTTCGGAACTCCATGACGACACACGATTTGCTCCATATACAGCTTGGATAATTGTGCCACGGTGTACTTAGTCCTAACAGGAATAAAGTGGGCTAATTTCATCAATCGGTCCACGATAACCCAAATAGAGTCATAGCCCGACTGAGTACGTGGCGACCCGACTATGAAATCCATACTGATGTCTTCCAACTTCCACTCGAGGACTTTCAACGGCTGCAATAATCCAGCGGGTCTTTGATGTTCGGCCTTCACTCATTGGCATGTGTCGCATAAGGCAACATATTCTGCTATGTCCCTTTTCATGCCATCCCACCAATAGCAAGTTTTCAGGTCCTTGTACATCTTTGTACAGCCGGGGTGTATGGAATAAGGAGAGTCATGTGACTCCTTTAGTATCGTGTCGCGGATGTGCTTCACGTTAGGCATACAAATCCTTTTCCCTAACCAAAGCATGCCATTCTTGTCTTCTTTGAAATCCTTCTCTATCCCTTGTCGGATTCTTTGATTGATTTACTTTATTTCCTCATCCGTTTCTTGGCCATCTCGTATCTCTTGTTCCAGCGTTGAGTTCAGTTCTACCACCTCCATCTCGTTCAAGAACCTGAGATGCAATCGTTCGAACTCCTTACGCAGCTCGGGTGGCAGCTCCCGAACCGTGAGTTGGTGACATGCTCCCTTCGGCTCAATGCATCAGCTACTACATTGGCCTTTCCGGGGTGATAGTTGATTCCAACATTATAATCCTTGATGAGTTCCAACCATTGACGCTGCCTGTCACGACTATTCTCATAGTCAACGACGGTTGAAACTTCCAAGAAAAAACTTCGAATTGGGAGGGCGATCCTCCCGGTGAACTGACCATACCCCAAACCGACACAAGTGAACAAGTAGAGTATACTAGGGCGCGTCGAGAGAACCAT